>CM023481.1:193975748-194317096 GCA_013339685.2 Hyalomma asiaticum
TCGGGCAAGATTTTGAGAGACCGTATTGTGATTCAGGAAGGCGCGCAATAAGTAGAGGAATGCTCTAGGATGCGGGAAAATGCAGTTTGTGCGACTTCTGATCGAGTCATAATTTCACAAAAAACCCAATACTATAGTCTTACCTTTTTTGGCATTTTGAGCAAAATTTTGAGAGACCGTATTTTTATTCAGGAAGGCGCGCAATAAGTAGAGGAATGCTCTACGATGCGGGAAAACGTATTTAGAGCGACATCTGATCGAGTCAAAATTTCACAAATAACCCGAGACTATAGTCTGACCTTTTTCAGCATTTTGGGAAAGATTTTTAGAGGCCGCATTTTATTGAGGAAGTCGCGCAATAATTAGAGGAATGCTCTATACGATGCGGGAAGACGCATTCTGATCGAGTTAAAATTTCACAAAAAACCCAATACTATAGTCTTACTTTTTTGGCATTTTGGGCAAAATTTTGAGAGACCGTATTTTTATTCAGGAAGGCGCGCAATAAGTAGAGGAGTGCTCTACGATGCGGGAAAACGCATTTTATGCGACTTCTGATCGAGTCAAAATTTCACAAATAACCCGAGACTATAGTCTCACCTTTTTTGGCATTTTGGGCAAGATTTTGAGAGACCGTATTTTTATTGAGGAAGGTGCGCAATAAGTAGAGGAATGCTCTGCGATGCGGTAAAGCGCATTTTGTGCGACTTCTGATCGATATAGTCTTACCTTTTTTGGCATTTTGAGCAAAATTTTGAGAGACCGTATTTTTATTCAGGAAGGCGCGCAATAAGTAGAGGAATGCTCTACGATGCGGGAAAACGTATTTAGAGCGACATCTGATCGAGTCAAAATTTCACAAATAACCCGAGACTATAGTCTGACCTTTTTCAGCATTTTGGGAAAGATTTTTAGAGGCCGCATTTTATTGAGGAAGTCGCGCAATAATTAGAGGAACGCTCTATACGATGCGGGAAGACGCATTCTGATCGAGTCAAAATTTCACAAAAAACCCAATACTATAGTCTTACCTTTTTTGCATTTTGGGCAAAATTTTGAGAGCCCGTATTTTTATTTAGGAAGGCGCGCAATAAGTAGAGGAATGCTCTATACGATGCGGGAAAACGCATTTTGTGCGACTTCTGATCGAGTCAAAATTTCACAAAAAACCCAGGACTATATAGTCTTACCTTTTTTGGCATTTTGGGCAAGATTTTGAGAGACCGTATTTTTATTCAGGAAGGCGCGCAATAAGTAGAGGAATGCTCTAGGATGCGGGAAAATGCAGTTTGTGCGACTTCTGATCGAGTCATAATTTCACAAAAAACCCATCGTAGAGCATTCCTCTACTTATTGCGCGCCTTCCTCAATAAAAATACGGTCTCTCAAAATTTTGCCCAAAATGCCAAAAAAAGTAAGACTATAGTATTGGGTTTTTGTGAAATTATGACTCGATCAGAAGTCGCACAAAATGCATTTTCCCGCATCCTAGAGCATTCCTCTACTTATTGCGCGCCTTCCTGAATAAAAATACGGTCTCTCAAAATCTTGCCCAAAATGCCAAAAAAGGTAAGGTGTTGGGTTCTTTGTGAAATTTTGACTCGATCAGAAGTCGCACAAAATGCATTTTCCCGCATCCTAGAGCATTCCTCTACTTATTGCGCGCCTTCCTGAATAAAAATACGGTCTCTCAAAATCTTGCCAAAATGCCAAGAAAGGTGAGACTATAGTATTGGGTATTTTGTGAAATTTTGACTCGATCTGAAGTCGCACAAAATGCGCTTTCCCGCATTGTAGAGATTTCCTCTATTTTTTGCGCGCCTTCCTGAATAAAAATACGGTCTCTCAAAATCTTGCCCAAAATGCCAAAAAAGGTAAGACTATAGTCTCGGGTTTTTTGTGAAATTTTGACTCGAACAGAAGTCGCACAAAATGCGTTTTCCCGCATCGTAGAGCATTCCTCTACTTATTGCGCGCCTTCCTGAATAAAAATACGGTCTCTCAAAATCTTGCCCAAAGTGCCAAAAAAGGTAAAATTATAGTCTCGGGTTCGGGTGTTGTAACCCCCCCCTGAGGCCGACCTAACCCCTAACCCCATCCCACTCCGTAACTGCTCCTATGTCCTAGAAGAATGTGGCGCTAATGTCTCTACAAAATGCCGAAAAAATAATAAAAATAATCATCATCATTGATGTTGCTATTATTTGGCATTTTATTTACTTTTTTTTTACACACGCAACAACTGTGTAATGGCATGACCGGCCCTTCGTGAAAAATTGACCCCCCCCCCCCCCCCCCACCCCCTGGTAGAGATCCTGGGTGCGCTACTGGAGCGTAGCGAAAGATGTCCTGGCTCGCGCGCCTCAAGCCACGCGGGACGCACTTTTGCCGGGGCCGGTGGTGTTGGGCCGGCTGGGCTACCATGGAAGTATTCTAAAAACAACCTTCTAGGAGTCAGGGGAACCCAGCTGTTCGCGCCGCCGAAACGGAAGCTCATCGTACTTCAAAGCGCGATCGAGTTTCTGTTAACAGTCGGGGACGCACTCTGTGGAAGTGCTTCGTCGGCGCAGCAAGCTATATTTGCTGGTATAGATCGCAGATATCTAGTTCTTTTGCTCAGCATATGGCATCATTAACACACGCGCGCACGGCTGCGCTCACATTTTGCATTAGGAAGTATGACATTCGTCACGAATTTTTTTGATGACTGAAATTTAGGGACACGGGGAAAGAACAGCACAAACTGCATTCGTAGGCATTGCATGTAAGATCTTGGAGGACACAAATATCGATGGGACACTGACGTCTCTACACTGAAGCAGCGCAGATCATGAACAGCGCGCTGAAAGGACGGCGCCTCCTGAAAAGCGAGGCTGGTGCAGCGGCAGTCGCGGAGTCGATCGGCACTGCGTGCGTGCCAGTCGTTGCCGTAAGATAAAGATGAAAGCCGTACGGAGAAAAACGAAGTAGTTGACGATGTCCCCGCGCGTCACTTCGAGTACACAGCGTTGGTGCCCGTCGGCGTCCGGCAGCTTCGTGTAGGGATCGACATCGTCGCACGTTCGCGCATTTGCTCACATAAACATCGTGCCGATACGATTAACTCAGGCTGATAATCTTTCCGCAAGGGACGGCGGCGACATTGCGCCTAGAAATTTAGAGAAAACGAACCAAAACGCGGTCGAATCAACGAATGTATGAACGGCGCTGCAGGGAACGAAACAAGAAGTGGTCCCCATGGTCCTCCAGCATGCCCGTCGCGCCGACAACGGGGCAGTCGTGACGTCACGTGCAAGCTATGTATTGTCGCGTTTGTTTCCTTGTTTTTGTTTTGGTTTGGGGGTAGCTCGCGGATTTTAATGTGTGTCGGCACCGTCGGTATTGTTTTTTTTTTTAGGGGGGCTTTTAAGGAGGGAGGGATGTGGGGCCGGGTTAGGCCCCACATCCCCATTCTAGCCACCCTAGCCGGGTCCCGCTCGACGCCATGTTTAGCGTGGAATGCCCCCGCATCCCCCTCTCCCAGCTGGACGGAGCGGCGGTCCACCACTGCGGCGGGCCGCCCGCTTCGCCCATGTGGTCTTAACATAGGCTGCCATTGGGCAGCGAGAAATTCCTAGAATGTTTGCGCGTTCTGGCGTTTCTGGTTTTGGAGATGCCTCGAGAGAACTCGCTGCGACTTGGAGGGGTACGCACGTACTTTTGTGACCCTCCGGCCGACCAGGCCATCGGTCGGATGGCGTGCCTCTGCAAGCCCCAGCGACCACGGCGGCGACCTGCGACCGACGCCCATGTCTGTATGTTCTCCTTCTATTTTCCTTTTCTGAGGGCTCGTGGTCGCGGGTACGCTGGCCGGGGTTAGGCTCTCCTTCCTTGCATGGTTATTTTTGTGTGTTATTCCGTGTTCGCGTGTTGTTCAGTGTTACTGTCCTTTGTGTTATCGTGCTCGCGTTTTGTTTATTCGTTATTGTTAACCTTCGTTTATATTCGACTTTACATTCGGCCCTGTTTTGTTTGTACTATTTTAACGTTTATTAAATCACCACGCACTCCTAATGTTCTCCTCCTTCGCCGCGTGCGACGGTTCGTGCTGTCCCGCCGCGAGACGGGCCGCGGGCTGGCGCGCGCGGCAACGCGGCGGTGCATGGCTGAGATAGCGAGCGCGCGGACGCGACGACCTCATTCTCTGCTCGTTGAGTGCTCGAACCCACTGAAGGGGGTTGCTAGCGACGATGCCGCTGCTAGCAGTAGTAGTATTAGTAGAAGAACCCCTACAACTTCAAGCCTGCTTGTCTTTACTGGTAAAAAACACAAATGTGACGAAGTTCAGCATGAAGGGAATCATTCCCGGTTTATCTGAAGCGAGCTGTAACTTTCTAACTGAAATATAAGGGATTAAAGCGATATTTAAAATTTCGAGTAGGTAAAAAATATGTCATTGATACTTACTGATAAAAAAATACTGGTTGAAAGTACACATCACTGCCCACAAGATATGTGAGACTCGCTCCAGCGGTCAGATATTTTCAAATTCTTTGTGCATGGTTGTTGAGACACGACCCCGTGTTCTTCAGCCTATGTTCAGAGAACATATGCTGAAAAAACAACTACGAGCACTCACTCAAATTCGCATGCAAGTTTTTTTTTTCTTTTTTTTTTTTTGCTTTGGTGCTTTCGGTGACACATTAAGGCCTTTTACAAGAAAGTGAAGCCTTCTTGCGGCACCAAATTTAGCGATGCTGGATGTAAGCATCGGGGTTAAGCACTTTGGGGTTCTCGCTGCATCCTAAACAAGGAGTCTAGCTTTGCGCAACAGCATATTACATCGACTGTGCTGTAGCTGCAGAACGGCGAAGGAAACGCGAGTTACTTCACTCGAGGTAACGGAGAACAACGGCGCACGACGCAGTGACGCAAACAGGACAGTAAAAAAAGCAAACGCAAGTCGCTGCTACTGCAGCAGGCGGGAGTGATGGGGATATTGCTGAACGCAGCCGCCGAGCGTACAGCCAGAGAACACCTGCGTACAGCCACCACCACCCGCAGCGCCGCCGCATACATACGTGACCCGTCAACACTCTCTGCTTCACTCCGGCGCGTGGAGCACGCCCTCTCCTGAACCCACTACCCATATTCTAGAGCACTGTACTTGTTGGCGTGGGTCGCGCTAGTATAGTCGGATACAACTCAAGTCTGCAGTGAAGCCCCTCCCACGCCCTTATAACCACCAGTCACTGTACCTCCGCGAAGCATGAAATAGTTCCTATTTGAACTTTTCATGTAACCAAAATAAAGCGAGGGTGGTAGCAATAATGAATAGGCGGATAAATTTGTATGTCTTCAATCGTTTATTAGAGTGGAACATGAAAAGGGCAATTCTTTAGTGAGCTGAAATCAAGCGCTTGCAGTGTGAAATGCTGGCGCACCACAAGCTCCGAGTTTTCAACTTAGTTCACAAAGGTTTCACGCATAAAACTGGCTCGGGAGTGGAATAAACTGTACCGCGGCTTTTGGCAGATGGAAACGCTGAGACTCCACACATTTTTGTCCATGCTATATCCATGCTTCTCGAGCACATCATGTCTTATGCCGATGAACTCCGGCCGCAAGAGCACCAAGACCGCGGCATGTAAACCATGCCGCTCATGACATGCATGTCACGTGAAACCATGACAGGCCATAATTATGGCCTGTCATTTACGTTCGTCACGCAGTCATGTTGTGGCATACCAATTTTCCTATACATCCCATTAACGAAATGCGTGGCATGTAAATCATGCCGCTCATGACATGCATGTCATGATTTTCATGTTATGACCTGTCATTTATGTTGGAGTTGGAGAGAACCCATGTCTGGAAAATAAGAATGAGGCGTCGGTGCCATTTTTCGATCTTTGCACCAGGCAGGCTCCCGTAGCGACTGTGTAGGGCCAACATGGCTTCTCGAGATCTGGTGTAATTAATACCGCTGTCTCACACAGTGCGGCCCTAAACCGTGTAGATACCCTATCGGTTCCCGCGGACCCTGCAATTCGGTTCGGAATTCGCACACCCGCTAGCTCAGCCGGCGATCCCTCCACTTTCACGTGTTTTTGGATCATGCTTTGGTAGCAGCCATACAACTTCAGCATGCCACGGCGTTGCGCAGCTGGTGCCTTTCGCTCACAGCTGCGAGCAAGCTTCCCGTGAGCAGTGGCACAGCACACAGAACCCACACCATGTAGAAGTGTTGAAATCTGGGTCAGTTGGTACATACTGTTGAACATGCAAACAGCCCAAAAGGAGACGGACGGAAGAGAGAAGTACGTGACACAAACAACGGCTGGACTAACAACTGTGCTTTATTAACAAAAACCAACTCGCAGGAAAACCAAGAGAACATGCGCCGACCGAACAACGAACTCAGAAGGTAATGTAATTGCGATAAGAAGCTAAGTTCCTTGTGCAACAATGACAGTGGAGCAGTGCTGACACAATTGGCACCTTGCCTGGTAATGTTATGCGCCTCGAGAATTTCGCGCTCAAGTTTACCCTTACCTCCACCAAGTATCCTAGTATCGGAAAAAAGCGGGACGCAACCAAACTGCCGATAATGACGGGACAGATTGGCCCCGTCCGAAGGGTTCAGTGAGTAGTCGTGCTCGCGCAGCCGATCGTTAACACATCTGCCAGTCTGGCCGATGTAAACCATTTCACAGGTCAGCGGAATCTCGTACACAGCGCGTGTGGCGCAAGATCTGTACTCATTTTCATGCTGAGTGGGACACACTATGATTCTAGTGTCGCCACGAGCAACACACGAACAAAGCCTGGAAAGTCCGCATGGGGCCGAAAAAACAACATTGATACCCTGTCTCACAGCAACCTTTTTGACACCATGGGAAACTTTGTGCAAATAAGGCATAACTTCAAAGGCATTCCGCTGACCACTTTGTTGTTCTGCACCTTTCTTAGTCAGCCATTAGACTTTTTGCAATAACGTTTCTGCTACAACTATGAGCAACTGCTTTGGATAGCCGACGGAAACTAAACGCTCGACCTGACAGTCGAAACTTGTCTTTATGCTGTGGTCGCAACTCTTTTGCAAAGCATTACGAAAACATTTCATGGCAATCCCTCTCTTGACGATTTTTGAATGAGCCGACGAGTAAGGTATATAACAGCGCCTTCTTACTCCTAGGTGAAAAGCACCGGCACAGGTGGCCATTGCCATGAAAAATTAGTCATCATCATCATCATCATCATCATCATCAGCCCATCTATGTCCACTGCAGGACGAAGGCCTCTCCCAATCCTCTTCATCCTTGCCTGTACTGCGCGATGTGATTCCATTTGGCGTCCGCGAACTTCTTAATTTCGTCCCCCCATCTTACTCTCTGCCGCCCACGGCTGCGCTTACCCTCTCTTGGTATCCATTCCGTCGTTCTAACTGTCCATCGGTGCCTTCTCATCACGTGGCCTGCCCATGTCCATTTTTTCTTCTTAATATCGTTCATTATGTAGGCGACTCCCGTTTGTTCTCTGACCCACTCTGCCCTCTTTCAATCTCTTAATGTAACGCCTATCATTTTTCGTTCCATCGCCCGCTGCGCGGTCTTAACTTCCTCTTGAGCTTCTTCGTGATTCTCCAAGTTTCTGCCCCGTATGTCAGTAGCGGCAAAATGCAGTAGTTATATAGTTTCCGCTTGAGTGATAGCGGTAGATTTCCTTTCATGAGTTGGGAATGTCTCCCGTATGCGCGCCATCCCACGTTTATTCTACGGTGGATTTCTTTTATATGGGAGGGTTCTCCTGTCAGTAGCTGTCCTAGATATAGGTATTCTTCTACGACTTCTAATGTCTGGTTTCCGATCGTAAAGCCACGTTTTTTCGCCGTGCCATTGAGCATTATCTTTCTTTTCTGCGTGTTCATCCTTAATCCTACTTTAGAGCTTTCTCGGCTTGAGTCTTCAATCACCTTTTGCAGTTCGTCGCCATCATTGCTAAAGAGTACTGTGTCGTCTGCAAATCGTAAGTTACTTATATAGGTATTCGCCGTTAATCCTGAGCCCTGTCTCTTCCCAGTCTAACCTTTTGAGGATTTCTTCCAAACATGCAGTAAACAGCATTGGAGAAATTGTATCTCCTTGTCTAACACCTCTGTATTGGGATTTTCCTGCTTTTCCTAAGGAGGAGTAGGGTGGCCGTAGAATCTTTATAGATGTTGGCTATTGTGTTTATGTAGCTATCACATATTCCTTGACGACGTAGTGCCTCCAGAACTGCTGGTATCTCTACCGAGTCGAAAGCCTTTTCGTAATCTATGAAAGCCATATAGAGGGGTTTGTTGTATTCAGCGGATTCCTCGATTACTTGATCGATCGCATGCGGGTGGTCCATGGTAGAGTATCCTTTTCTGAACCCTGCTTGCTCTCTTGGTTGATTAAATTCAAGTGTCGCCCTTATTCTGTTTGAGATAACCTTTGTGAATATTTTGTAAAGTGCTGAGAGTAGACTGATCGGCCTGTATTTCCTCAAGTCCTTCATACTCCCTTCTTATGTAATAATAGAATGTTTGCGTTTTTCCAGCTGACTGGTACATTTGAAGTTTTGAAACATTGTGTGTATAGTGTCGCGAGCTTTCCAATTAGGAAGTCTCCGCCATCTTTGATCAAGTCGGCGGTTATGCCGTCTTCTGCAGCCGCTTTTCCGTGGGACATGCCCTGAATTGCTTTCCTAACTTCGTCCGCAGTGACGCATGGGATTTCGTAGTCCTGCTCGACATTTAATACACTCATGGTGGGGAGACTCGTATTTGAGCTGTATAGTTCGGAATAGAAATCCTCGGCCACTTTGGTTATATCACTGAAGTTAGTAACGATGTTGCCCTGCTTATCTTTCACTGCATGCACTATGTTCGTTCGCGCACAAAGCTTCCTTTTAGTTGTTTTGATGCTGACTCCTTTTCTGACGGCTGCTTCTATTTTTTTCACGTTATTGTTACGTATGTCCCTGACTCTACTTTTATGATGAGCTTAGACAGCTCGGCGAATTCTATCTTGTCTCTTGAGTTAGTTATTCTCATCTGTTGGCGTTATTTGATTAGATTTTTAGTAGATTCCGAGAGCTTATTCACAACTTGTATTGGTGCTTTGCCCCCTACTTCGATTGCTGCTTCGGTGATCAGCTTAGTAATGTCTTCGTTCATATTCTCTATATCCTCATTATCTTCCTGTCCTAGAGCCTCATACTTGTTCTTAAGTGCAATTCTAAATTCTTCTCTTTTCGCCCTGACGCCATCGGGGTTGGCCTGTTTTCGCGTGATTAACTTTGTCCTTGTTCGCTTCAGATTGAGGGATATCTTCGCCCTAACTATAGTCTGTGGTCACTAATTCTGACCTTATTAACCACTTCTGTGTCTTGTACTATACCTAGATCAGTACCCATTATGAAATCTATTTCGTTTTTCGTTTCTCCGTTGGGGCTTTTCGACGTCCATTTCCTGTTCTTACGTTTCTTGAAGAAAGTATTCATTACACGGAGGCGATTTCTTTCGGCGAATTCCACTAGCATGTCCCCTCTGCTATTCCTATCTCCTTCTCCGTAATTACCGACTACACGTTCTCCTCTTAGCTTCTTTCCTATTTTCGCGTTGAAGTCCCCCATAACAATCGTACATTGGGTGTGTGCCTTGTTCATTGCCGTTTCTACATCCTCGTAGAACTGTTCTACAGCCGCGTCACTGTGGCTCGTCGTTGGTGCGTAACTTTGTACTAGTTTTAGTTTGTATCGCCTATTTAATTTTATCACGACACCTGCTACCCTTTCGTTGATGCTATAGAATTCTTCAATGTTACCTGCTATGTCTTTGTGTATAAGGAACCCCGCACCGTATTCGCGCTTCTCTGGTAGTCCTCTTTAGCAGAGAACGTGTCCTTCATTAAGCGATAGGTATCCTTCTCCTGGTTTCCTAACCTCGCTAAGGCCAATGATATCCCAATTAATACCCCTTAATTCTTCTAGTAGTTCAGCCAATCTGGCTTCGCTTCATTGGCTTCGTTCGCGTGTTAAGAGCCGCTACGTTTAATTGCCAATGGCTGCCTGTCCGAGTCCAGAGGCTTTTTGAGTCTTTTGTTCTCATACCTGTGTGGTCGCATCCGCGGCTAGAAGCTCCGTTGATGTCGTCATCGTAGGTCCAGGGTTTGGTTGGTCCAGTAACTTGGGAGGTGTTGGCCATGGTGTTGCACCAGGGGGGCCAGTTCCTGTTCTGGTGCTCAGGTGAGTTACGTAGATGAAGGATGGTGATGGTGGGCGACCATATGCATCTTTTGTCCGAACGCTCCCCCGGGGGCAGGAGACTTTCAGAGGTGTTGCAGTATGTGGGTTAGTCAGGGCAGGGTATAATTGTTAGAGGGAAGTAGGAGACATAGACAAGATACCTCAGGAGCGTAGAGAAAAGATAAAAGACACAGAAAAGGAAAACAAAATGCTAAAAAAATTTATACACTTCAGGGATTCGAATTCGGGACCCCTCGGTCTACTACAAAAGCATGACCGAGTCGTCTGGGTTGTCGGGTCGCCGATGTGTTTAAGAACGGATTCCTGCTGCGCCCTCTCGTGAATTGTGACGCGATCAATTTCAAGATGTCCGCGATGCAGCAGAATACAAGGAAGGCATCGTCTCGCCTGCGACGCGGGAGTTTCCGCCGTCGTCGCGTCATCACGTGTAGTTTGGCCAGTGCGCGTCTTTATCCTGTGCTTTACCGCGGCAAAGTGGTTGTCTCAGGGAAATAGAGAGAGGGGGGACGGAAGGAGGGCGAGAGCTGGGGGGGGGGGGGGTGAAGTAAGAAGTGGGAAAAGGATGCATAGCGACCTAGCTCGCACTTACGGAATCGCCGTGATAATAAATCAATTCTGTGTCCGTTGTTCGGCGTTCAGCCTACATCGCAATATGTTGAAAGCGGTTGCCCATTCCTCGGAAGTGCTACGGCCTTGTAAATTAGTAACAGATCTAAAGACCTTATGGAACGGTCACTGGGCAGTTCGTGAGTAAATGAGAGTGAATATGAACAAGATTTGAAGGTGCATAACACCTTATCAACCGCTACTGCCATGTTGTACGTCATTTGACGATAACTTTAAAATAATCAAAAAGTCGTCAACATATCTAAAGATACGGCAAATACGTGAGTCACAAAGAGAGCCCTGAAGAAGGTTGTGAAACTTTGCTAAGAATATCTGGCAGGCACGTAGGCAAGGGGGGGCCCAGGGGGGCCTGCCCCCCCCCCCCCCCGAAATTTGTCAAGTGACCCATTATTGCAGGGGTATAGAGGCACAATCAAGTATAAGTAGCGACGTGCGCATTTAAACAAATGAAAAAAATTACAGCATATCCACGGAGCGAATGATGATGAGTGGGCGAAGCTCGGGATGTTAATCGTAGATCGTGCCGAGTTCCGGATTTAGTTAACGCGCATGCTACGAATCCTCACGGTTCAACTATGCACAATGCACAAGTGAAATCTCCCACCGGCACTTCATTGCAAGTCAAGATCCAGTGCCTATATATATATATATATATATATATATATATATATATATATATATATATATATATATATATATATATATATATATATATATATATGGTTGCCGGTGAACGCTTCTCCAACGCGAGCAGTCGGTATTTCTCAATCAAGAAACTCGCTAGGAGACGCTGCCTGCGCCAACGTTGTCTCTCGCGTTTGCTGGGGCAGTGTCGAGTTTGCCGGGGAGCGCGTGGCTCCCGGCGCTCGCGGCGAGGGCTAGCGCCGGGAGCCACGCGCTCGCCCTACTACTACTACTACTACTACTACTACTACTACTACTACTACTACTACTACTACTTCTACATACATCGGGGACGCACGACCCACGCCTTAAGGAGCTTCGCCCCTAAAACAAACGATTGTCAAGGAACTCACTAAAAACAGCTACCCTAGAACCTTTATTCCGAAAGCACTTCAATTCCAAAAGCACGGCTACGCTTGTCGAGAATTCAGCGTCCGGCTCCTGAATCAACACCACAACATAAACACCACCCTCTCCCATATGTCTGAGGCGTTAGCGAAACCATCGGCCGTATTCTCAGAAAAGTAGGCATCCGTGTGACTCACAAGCCTACGAACACATGTTCTCTACATATTGCGAAAGGCCGTTCACCGAAGGAGAGAGCCCAAGGCACTGTATACAAAAATGCGATGCGAGCTACATCGGCGAAACGAAAAACCTCAAAGAAACATTTCGACAGCACAGGAATGACCGCTGCAATTTCGCAACAGATCGCAACCCGATAGTCGAACATTCCCAAGATAGCAAACACCGTATCAATCTTCCTGACACAACGGTCATACCAATTAACTGAAACCAATTATCAGAAACAGTTACCGCTTTGTGATGGCGGAAAAAGAAAGAAAACTTCGCAACGCGGGACATTTTAATATATGTAAGGCAAGCTTGTTCGAAACAAAATTACCAGAACGAACAAAATGTTGCCATACGGCTTTGAAAACAGCGAAAACGACGTTATCTGCCAGTACTTCATGCGAATTTTCTACGTCGCACACTTATGTTTAGGAAGGTGGTTGGTTGGTTGTGTCGGGTTTTCTGGGCAAAAGCGACCATGGCTATATTGCGCGAAACGAGGATTCTCATCTACGGTCAGGGCGCTCGGTAGTTGGATAGCTTCAAGGAACAGTGCAAAGAATGACAGGACATACAGAAAAGGATAGCGTTGACTCCACCGGTGGATTCCCTGAGGAAATGTCCTTCTTAACGAGAGGAGCGGTGTCCTTGTTGCTGCAGAGCTAGCAGGCGACATACTGCGGGCGCCATTTATACAGTCGCGGGGTGGCGGCAACTTAGGGAGCATTCAGGTGCTTTATCTGATAGCTGCGGCACGTGGGAACACGCACGCGTACGGCTTTGTATTGCCGCAGACGCAGAGTTTTTCCATGACCGGACGGCCTAAGCTAACGGAAAGCTTGGAAAAGGGGACTTTTCTATGGAAAGCAATGGCTTCGACGACCCATTAACCCGTTCAATCCCGCTGGTACCTCTGCGAACCCCACCACCCTTTTCCGCCGCCTGTGTCGTGGGGGCAGGCGCCCGCGTGGCGGAAGGAGTAAAAAGGGTATAAACACACAAGGTAACCAGGGTCGCTTGTAATTCTGCGGAAGGGTACTGTGAGCCACGTTCATTCCACAGATAGATGACCTGAAAGCTTCCCTGAAACGGCGCTTTGCAAACCATCGGAAAACACTGCAATGTTTGCAATTTGTGTTGCCAAAGCACGCCTCCAAGGCCTTTCATTTTTTACTTCAGAGATATGACAATAGCGCATATCGTTACGCTAAAAGGTGAATGGGAAATCTGGAAAACTAAATGGCAAGCCATGCAACAGGAGGAACTTCCCCGCTCTATGACGAGCGCTTTACCTGAATGCAAAAAAGTCCTCTTGCCGAACTTTCACACACTCAAGATATTGGCGACAATCCCAGCGAGCACAGCTGCTGCAGAACGTAGCTTCTCGACACTGAAAGAGTAAAAATATATTTGAGGAACCGAACAGCTGCAGAGCGGCTTAATGGCCTGGCTCTTTATGCCAATTCACCGGATGCAAGTCAGTGTCGACGAAATTTTCTTTGCGTTTATAGAGAAACCGCGACGCATGAAATTGGCAGGGTGAACCACTCTTTTCGGCCAAGCTGCATGGTCGTTTTTTTCTCTTTTGCATTGACCTTTACTATATTGTAAAACCACTCGCAATGTCATTCTCTGATATTGCTTCCTAAAACGAATGTTAGCGTTCTGCATCTTTTGTGTCACGAAAGCATCCGTGTTTTGTTTTTTTGTTTTTTTGTTAAAAAAATTGTTTTCGCGAATATGTCTGTTTTTTTTTTCTTTTAATAATTGCTCTCATAAAGTGGCTCACGTTCTTCTCGCATGCCTGTAATTGAGACAAAATGTGAGAAATTGAGTAAAGAAAGCGTCCGACAAATAATCTTTTTATTTTCTGCAAATCCGTAGGTGGGCGCGTGATTGCTTTGCTTTTTTTTTTTGTCGCTCCTTTTTCCGTCACTGACTCTGTATGGCCCTTCTTCGTCCAGATTACTTGGTTAGACAGTATTATTTCTCGTGCACACGCACTAGCTTTACTGTAGTGTCAAAAAACTTCCGTTCCATCTCGGATTAACTCGCCTCTTGGGCCGCATTGCACTCTGTTCTCTTTCTCGTCTAATAATTAAGCGCCATCTATATTCCCGGGCAAGTTTTTTTAAGCATTGTATAATAATGACCATGCTGATATTGACGCTGTCGTAGCCCCCTTTTGGAATGTAATACCCTGAAAAGGGCCTTTAAGGGTGAATAATTGATGCTGATGATCATGATGATGATGATGCTTTTGGGCCCACCCCGAAAAAAAATCCTGGCTACGTGCCTGATATCTGGCACAGTCTATCTAGCCCCAATACAGATTCCTTTTTTTTTTTGTATGAACAACGAACCTTTGAAATCCACAACCGTTGACGAAAGCTACATCGTTAATAATTCTAGAAACACATCAACTGACACACCACAAGCATTTTGGAGAGACACTACGCCATTCTGACTGATCAACTCACGCACAGTTACGAAAAGTTCAGCATGAGGGATACCGTAAAACTAGTCCTCTATGTCAACCGAAAAAGCACAATTGACTCCTGGGATTCCCTGGCGGAGCACCTCAACTACAACTGATGGGTTCGCTACACTATACGCGAGTTACTGTATATGCCTTTAGCCTAAAGGTAGCATATACAGTAACTCTAATGCGCAGCGCCACTGAAAGCCGCGTAGCGGCGGCTGTTGGAACCGCTGGTGGGTCGCGTAGCAGACGCCTCATTTCACTGCAAGCATGACACTGCCTGACACTCTCGCATGACACTCTCGCTCATAAAATAGCACCGGAAACCTAGAGTTACTGTATATGCTCCCTACGGGAGCAGAGTTGCGCATAGGTCCACCATCTTGCACATCCATTCGCGTTAAGCGGCAAAGCCGCTCTTCTCGAATGTAGGAGATGGCGCGGTTCAGCAGAGGCGTGCGCTTTCTCGCTCGTTCATTCCGCGTCGCTGGCCGAAAGACTTTTGCTTCCAAAAATGAAAAAGAATGGTGATTCGAACAAAAAATCAATTTACCAATTTAGACATAAGTGGTTATAAACTGTTCGATGACCCTCACTATCGGCAGAAGCGCTTTTTTTTTGTAAATCTCAAATGAAAACACTATTCTGGACAAAATGTATAAGCTGAACAAATCTCTCGTTTCACGTCGTACGTGACGCAAGGCTTTAAAATACAAAATAGGTACATTGAAAAACGATGTACGCTGATAACACAAGTAAAAAAGATTACCTTCACGGCGAATCTTCGCAGATCCATGTATATCCGGCGTAATGGAAACTGGATACGGCTTACAAAATTTCATGCTGCGTAGCAGTCTGTGCTAGATTTATACAAAGTGAATCCTTATGCATATTCAAACGCGCACGTTTTTGTTATTTGCGGTGCGATTTTTGTCACCGGCTAGCCAGCTGTTACCAAGCGGGCGTGAAGTCCTACTTATCCTGAACATTTACGATTTGACTATCACAAAAATATTACTAATGAGCGTTATAATTGCTCCATATAAACATATCTTATGCGAGGCGTATGTAGGGATGTGCATTCTAAAACGTACTGCTAAGCTGAAATAAATATTGGGTCGCATCGAGCTGCCGACATATATAACCCGCTGGGCCGATTCCGACGACCGACCACGACCATTTAATCATTTTGCTTCGAGTGGCACTTCCTTTTTTTTTTTTTGGCACACGTTTGAGAAAATCCAGCAAAATTAAACCACACATCACGCCGCCACAGCCAACGTTATTAGATCACAGCTGAGCCAAATGAGCTCTGAACGTCGAAACATGGCCTCCGCGATTAGCAGCTGCCGTCGTCGATTGCCGAGGCTAGGGTGGCTAGAATGGGGAGGTGTGACGACCGCCGCGGCGCCATCGCTTCCTAGCGAGGCCCCACTGCGCGTTCTTGCCGCTGGGGGGAAATTCGGCGCGTCAGTCGGGGGCGCCGCTGGCATGTGCCGACTGTGAGCATGTGCTGCTCGTGTTTCGTGGGTAACAGACCAACGCAAGTTAGTTCTCGCGCTCAGTGAAGTGCGGCCTGTTTTTCTTGCGTTTCCTGATGCTTTAAAGGATACGGTGGCAGCGAATGTTGTCGTTTTCTGAAACGCCCTGAAGAATGGCGTCGACGGAAAAAAAAAAACGCAAAGGTGGTGCTTTGTGCCAGGTTACGACGGCGGCTGTAAGTCCTGCGGATAAAGACTCTCTTTCTTTCGTGCACCTGCCTGCAAGGATGAATTTGAAAACAGTATATAGAACAATACAGTGATGACCACCTGATTTATTACATTGCGGGGTATGTAGCCAGGAAGCGCATCTTTTCAACTCATTGTAACGCTTGCAAAGATGAATGCCTTGTCACGCAGGAAACTGTGTCGCACAAATTGAAAGCAGAAACTTGCAAACAGTGGGACATGCGAGGACTTCTTTACCCGTCACTCCATCTATTTAGCCTAATTAAAACCCTAGATAGGCTAACTAGTGCTTTTAGCACTACACGCCGGTACTGAAACGTAGTGAGGGATTTTTTTACACGAGTTCATTTTCTGCTCAAAGGGCTGAACCAGCGGGCTATTGAAAATAGAGCCAAGAAGGTTAAGCTCTCCTTGACAAGCTCGTCTTATAGCTGCTTGCCCACATGCTCAAAGACGAGGCCTCTCCGTCAGCTTCTCTATTGAGCTCACCTTACGACACCTCTGCTCACACAAAGAGGAGAGGCCGGCCCAGCTCCACCGGCCTCTCTTGTAGCCTTAGGACAACTGCTTGCCCACATTCACTCGCAAAGACGAGGCCGCCCCTTCAGCCTCCCTTTGTCGAGCTCGCCTTAGGACACTGCTTGTCCACACATATGCTCACACAGAAAAAAAGACGAGAGGCCGATGCGACTACACCGGCCTCTCTTTTATGACAAGCCTTTGCTTAAAGTTCCCAAGCTTGTCAATCGGATACCCCCGGTCAGTGCCAGTTCTGAGTTGGCTGTTTTCTGCCGGCCGAAGCAAGAACCTCAGGGCGAAGCCCACGGAAAATGCACAGCTGTGGCTTTCCACAGGAAGGTCCCGACGCTGGTCCGGGCTCGGCCGCACCGCTTTTTACGGCGGCGAGCCTCGCTAAGTCCCGGTGCAGAGCCGTTCCTGCTTCTGGACCCCAGCCCTACCGGCTCAGCCCTCAGAGGCAATCTTTTTCCCAAGGTTACGGATCCGTTTTGCCGACTTCCCTTACCTACATTGGTCTATCGACTAGAGGCTGTTCACCTTGGAGACCTGCTGCGGATGTGGGTACGGTCCGGCACGAAAATCACACTCCCTCACTCGGATTTTCAAGGGCCGACAGGAGCGCACCGGACAGCGCAAGAGCTGCACTCAATGCTCTGCTTTAAACTGTTTCCAATAAACTTTTATCAAACTATATATACCAGCCTTGCACTTTATTGCAATCTTCTACTACATTGCGGAAAAATTGCACTTACTTCCTTTCATTAAAGTACCATTACAATAGAAAATGTGTAAGTAACCTGCAGTCCACACATGCAGGGTTATTCCAACATTCTGGTATTCGGTAGCGACTCCTCTACACTACTTTTCGCATGACGAGGCGCCTGCCCGCGAATACCCGCTCTCTGTATCGAATGTGTGGTCGGCGCTTGTAGATTACACGTGAAATCAAAGCAGTCAACTATTTCATAAAATTATATCGACCTCTACAATACCAAATAATAATGCCCGTCAGCATCTAAAGCACTACAGCGGAAAAGCAGAGCTCGGCCGAATCATTTGCTCACACGGAGGTAAGCAGTCTATGCGAGGAAGGCACGGCGCCCCCGCCGGCAGCACCACCGCGCGACAGGAACGCGTATTTGGGCCAGCCACTGGAAGCCGGTCGTCACACCTCCCCATTCTAGCCACCCTACCGAGGCCACGGTCGAACATCGGACAGCGGTGGCGCGGCGGAGGGTAGCGGCCATGGTGGCGTGGCGGGCGTCAGCGCACGCGCTGCCGTGAAGTTGGCTTTCCCTAAAAAGGACGCATTTTGCGCACGTGAGCGCTCTAGGCGAATGAGGCGAATGGGGGGCGCGAGCGGCGAGTTCTGTCAGAGACGCAACTCTGTTCCCCACGGGGAACATATACAGTAACTCTACGGAAACCTGTAGAAGTGCGTTCCTGGCGTCTTTTTTGTGTGTGTTTGAGCAGCCGACAACGCAGCAGTTATTTTTCGACATCGCTGAAGCCCGACAGAGTCGTTAAATCACGATGAAAACACATACACCCGTGCACTCGCGTATACGCTCGCGGGAACACTGCTCGCCTGCACCTACCAACGCTTCCGAGCAGTGGCGGCAGATGGCGTCGTCGGCGCTTTGCGCATCGCCTATACGCGATGCGCAGCGCCTATAGGGGCGCCACTGAAAGCCGCGTAGCGGCGGCCGTTGGAACCGGTGGTGGGTCGCGTAGCAGACGCCTCATTTAACTGCAAGCATGGCGGAAGTGCGCGCGTGCGATTTGCCGCTTGTGCGCGTCCCAGATAATTACTTTTACGGCGATAGTGTGTGCAAAGGAGCTGCACATTATAATAGTGGACACGTGTCCGATGTCACAGCTGTGTGGGACGACAATGTCACCATACGCGCCAAGTGTTTGCCACAGACAAGCGTCAATCTCGTGGCACCGCTTTCTTTATAACGTCCCGATCACTAATGCCTACATGCGTTGACGCGTGAACCAACGTTTTTTCTCGACACTGTAGCTTCGTTTACGTGCCATGTGTTTATATAGTAGATTTTGAGGGATCGCTGTCGCACCGGCACCTGTATTTCACGGGTGCGGCCACGCGAAGGGTCAGCGTTGGTAAAACTTTGAAACCAGCACGATAAACTTGTGGAAAAATATCTCGGCAGCTTGCGCTAATGGCGCGAGACTGAGTCACTGCGGAGCTGATTGTCACCTAGCTTGTCATAGCAGCCTGGCTACGTAATTGCTAGGTTTTTTGCAAGCTATTACCAAGTGTTGCAAAATGGCGTTATATAGTTCTACGCGATCGTCAAAGCCTTCAATGTGCACAGGTGCCATGTTTTACAGCCAATATGCAAGTTGAGCGCACAGCGAACATTCTGCACCGGTGATCGCATTCCAGTGCCATTAAAGGGCCCATGACACCAAAATTTCAAACCCGATATGTTTGTGTTGTTTGGTTGTCGAACATCTGAAGGCACTTGTGGCCAAGTATTAACGGCGAACGTTGTCGTTAAGATATTTTAATATGTATTTAAAGTGCCCAGAAATGCTCATCTGGGTTTGCGGCACCTCGCGACATCGTCACTAGTATGACGTAGTTTGTGGGCTATCTGTGACGTTTCACCTTTGTAAGTTGATATCGTGACGTCACAGAGAGACACGGGCGCGCCGCGCTATGGCCTCCGAGCGTGGCCTCCAAGATCGGCTCTCGCAGCCGATCGCGGAGGCCACGCCAAAAGCCGTATTTTTCTGCTTCCTCTCCGTGTTGGTCCCTCAAGCGTACATTGTACACACGCTATGATGCAAAGCGAGTGTGGCGAGCTGGTCTGGCGCTCGCGCTCTCCGCAACGTCACCGAATCTTGAGCTCAAGTGATCAGTGCATGCGCTCACTTCCGACAGCCGCCGCGCTAGCCCCGCGGCGCTAGTTTCTTGCAGTTTTTGGCGCGCGTTTCGAAGCTTCATTAAAACTGAACAAAATTAACGATGCTGTGACTAATTAGACTTCACGCTGGAGAATTTGCCACTCCATGCCATGATTACAAGACACTGTTCTACTCATTAGAACATAAAAGTATCCAACAAAAAAATGGCTGTCATGGGCCCTTTAATAGGTAGAATGCAGCCGATTTCGTGCAGCACACGTGTGATTCCACGGCGCTTTTGTAAAGGAGTGGTCACCTGCCCCACATTCTCTGGCATTGCGCTTCGCGCCATTCGTTTTTCAAGAGAGCCTAGGCATCGCGTCCTATCAGTACTAACAACCTCATGTGCATTGTAGCGTCTGCGCATTGCAGGCGAGGAGACCAAGTGTAAACGTAGTAGCGTTCGCTGAGGACGTAACGACATAAATGGAGAAATAAAACACGATAATCGTTCTAACACTGCTGTTAACAAGAAAAGAGAAATAGCGGGCGCAAAAGAAGACGAAGTAGGATCGCGAGCGCGTGGCCCGTGATGTTCTGGGTTTTTCTCTTCAGAAAAAAAAAAAAACGGCATCGTAGGGTCTCGCTGCTCGGCGCTCTTCAGGCGTATTGTCTTCCGCCGCACTTCGAGGCCTGGTTTATTCTTCATCGAAGTCCTCGGGCTTTACACTCCTGTAAACAAAGCGCGATTCCTTGCCTTTTGCGTCGTACAGCCGCAATCCACCATCGCCGTCGCTCTCGCTCATGAAATAGCACTGGAAACCTGTATAAGTGCGTTCGTGGCGATGTCTTGTGTGTGTTTGAGCAGCCGACAACGCAGCAGTTGTTTTTCGACATCTCTGAAGCCCGAGAGAGTCGTTAAATCACGATGAAAACACATCCATCCGTGCACTCGCGTACACGCTCGCGGGAACACTGCTCGCACGGACCCACCAACGCTTCCGAGCCGTGGCGGCAGATGGCGTCGTCGGCGCTTTCCGCATCGCCTATAAGGATCCCGAACAACCAGAGACTGCAAATGCCGCTGTAGATACTGGCACACGAGCTTCTGCCACGAGTCAGCCTCCGTCACAATAATCCTCAACGGTCACTCAATCAGTTTTTGCTGTGAAAAACGCTCGCAACACTTTGCCTCTGCAATTCTTGACGTTTTGGGACAAGGTAACCAGGTTGTGGTCATTTGGGAATTTAACAGCCGTGGACTTGAGATTTGACGGCTTACGTCGCGTATGAAGAAAATTTTTGGCTATGGCAGCCGAGGCTTTATCGCCAAAGGTTCCAGTGGGAAGAACCACAAACCCCCATCTTTGTCCGCTTCAAGGAGCGTGAGGTCGTTATCGATGAAATCGTTCACAATACGGTGGAGAACACGGTTGCTGTTGCTATGTGTCACGGCCACGCCTTTGCACAAAACTTCAACACATTCGGACAGGACCCGTGGCTTCTCATCCTTGTGAGCCTTTTCTGCAACACTGTGAGCACAAGCCAGGAGTTCGTGACCACTCACCCTAGGCTCCAGGCTGTACTTGGGGCCCTTACGAAGAGGGTCATAATGACTCATGAACCGCAACGACAGACGTCAAGGGACGTCTGTCGTTGCGTCCCCAGTCCTCATCAAAACAAGTCTAGCCCCTAAACTATTCGACGAGACGCAGCCCTGCTCAAATGTTCTGGATACAAACAAGCAGACTCATTCACTGAAGTGTAAAGTATACATGGAATCGTTACAATCTAGAGGAACAGAACCAAATTATTGTTTCAAATTCTCAATGATCGCACAAAGGTTGATCAAGGTATATGCATAAGGACCTCTGGTCAGCTTAGCAAGAGATAAAATCATAGTTAGTGCAACCGTCAGACCTTATGCTACCTGCACAAACGTCTTTCGATCTTCATTTTTCCCTGATGTTATCGAAATGTCGAATGGACTACCTGTGCATATTGTTGAGTGCACTGATGAATATGAAACTTTTCTACGTGGTTGGTTTTCGTTGAAATGATTGGTTCGATGGTCTCTTGATGTTCCATATGCGTCGTCAAGGCACTTGGCGATTTTGACATTTTTAATGTTTTGTCAAAGCTTCACGCTACAATTGAATGTTCATTCCATGTAGTTTGGTATTTGTGATGAATTTCTTCCCTGTAATCATTCTCAAATGTCTGTTAACAGTATGTTAGTACAAATTGGCCGTCATTAGGTGAATGCCGATCCCTCTGCCTATAAGTTAGTTAACAAGCGCTGGGTCGGCGTTTTGCACGGACAAACGGGATGACATTTATTCCGTTCATATTCCCTCGTTCTGCAACATGGTTCTTCAAGTTCCCAGTTGAGGCTTTAAAAAAGAAAAAGAAATGGTGCAGAGGGTGGGGGGGGGGGGGGGGGGTGCCGTAGTGCACAATCATGCACACGTGCTGAGCGGGCCGGGAGCCGCCGCCTTTCTGTTATGTATATCACCTTCCTTTTTGATGCACCATGCTCAGGCGCATCTACATGGTGTCAGAAGTGGGCGATTAGCGATCGAGCAACGCAACCGAGACAGGCGAAGAGCTATCGCGCAGCCAGGCAACCCGACAGGCTACGAGTTCCAGCGGATCAGCGAACAGCAAGCTCGCCTGCAGCCGGCCATCTCATTCATTACACTGCTACCACCCCCAAAAACCCTGGACACAATGGGAGTAATTTGGCAGAACTGGAAGGCATGGAGGCAAGAGTTCGAGCTCTTCACGACTGCAACTTACCTGAACCAACAGCCCAGAAAGGTACCAACAGCCATATTTCTCAATGCGAAGCATTTCTTAGCGAACTTCGGCGACTTTGAGCGTATCGATCTGTCTATCTAGCCGCCTACGACTTTGTGCTCTCCTGGCCGTTTCGTTAATCGGATGTATACGAAAATTGGTATGCCGCAACATGACGAACATAAATGCCAGGTCATAACATGAAAATCATGACATGCATGTCATTAGCGGCATGATTTACATGCCAGTCTTGCTGCTCTTGTGGCCGTTTCGTTAACTTCGTATGTACCAAAATCGGTATAGCGAGACAATGCAGATCCATTTTACGTTCCTGATGCGTGCTTCGCATTTCCTTGATTCCCACTGCACGTGGGATCTGCCATTTTTTAGATGCGAAAGTATCTTGTGCTCGGTCGGGGCAGTGTCCGTTCTACGGCGTCCGCGCCCACACTGCGCATCTCCCTCATTCTCCTCTCTTACGCAGGTGTGCGCTCTACTCCTCCCCTCTCCCCCTCTCCGCCACAGGTGCGGCGCTGCAAATCATTGCATATAACTCTCTCTCTCTCTTTAAGGGTACGCCGGTAGGCGGCGCAAATGTCGCGGCGCAGTATAAAGCGCGCGTTCGCTGCGCTTCTGTCATTCTCTTTGTGCAACGATTTGCGAAACCACGGCCGGTCTGGACGCGCGCGTTCGCTCCCTCTTTTACGGCCTGAGCAGCTGCCGCGAGTACAATGGATCTGTTTCTATACAGTGACGACGGCACGTTCCGCGTGAGGGCGTGGCGAGCCAACCCAACACCAACCAACCCCCCCAAGGCACGTTGCTCTGCGTGCGCTTTGTATCGCAAAGCACCTGTTCCCGGACACTTTATCGTGCTAATTATTTCTTCCGCATGTAGGAAGTGGTGAAAGCACTACAGGTGCGTGTGGGGACAGGCTGGCTTTCTCAGTACTCATACACTCGGCAAAAGAAGACGCACACTCAGCGCTAGTAGCAACAAGAATGCGTTGGTTGGTTGGTCAAACTTCACCATCTTATATTTGACGGAGGCGAAAACGCTTGGGGCTTGTGTGCTTAGATTTAGATGCATGATAAAGATTCCAGGTGGTCAAAATTCCAGGAGCGTTCGTTCCACTACGGCGTCCTTCATAAACATAACACAGTTTTGGGATGATAGACGGCATGCTGATGCAAATGTCACCGAGTGCGTCCTTCGGCTTAGTTTCTACAATGAGGCGGATTTACTCAGCCTTGTGGCGAACCGCTCAATTGTGTGATTGTCAAGATGTATCCCGGAACCGTCACATGTTCTGTTGCGATAACGATGAGATTACCGGCGTCATTTCAGCGGCTGAGCACATCGGCGCGTTGCTCATAGCACTGCGTTTGTGCCGCTTTTATGTTAGAGGTAACAAAGTAGCTGACTGGGCTAGTTGGTTGTGCATACTTAAGATAAACAGCGCAAAAAACGGACGGCGTTGGTTCTTCGGATTCTTCTTTTGAACTACACAAAAAAAAAGTTAACAGATCAGAACGACAGCCTTCTGGTTATATTCACAAGCCCACGCGGAAACATTTCCGGCTGTGAAAGATCTGGCTACTTTAAACTAGGCGTAAGCATCACGACAGCGTTTTACCAGCAGTGCTTCTTTTTTCGGTTCTTCTTGTGCATATTATTTTAGTACCAAGGAGAACATTCTGTGTGATATTGAATAGTAACTCTAGAGCGGGTTGGCTCGGAGCGCCCCCGGCAAGTTGCGACGATAGGTAGAAACAGCCTCCCGAGCGCAGGCCGTAAAGAAGGAGCGAACGCGCGCGTCCAGGGGGGCGATCGCAGATGGTATTTTTGCGAAAGTGTTCGGAATCGCCGCACGCGATTGGCCAGCGCTGCTCCGGTGTCGTCATCCGCGGGGCGTGTCCACGGAACACCTACCTTAGAGAAGATTAGAGAAGAGAAACTGTACCTTTGACAGTGCAACGAAAAATAAGGGTAGCGGTGGCGTCCTAAACTAAAATATAAGGTCAAAAGATGGTGCTGCATGTACTATCATCATCATTGTTTAGATGTAATATGGCCGCTTTGTTTCTGGCGCCTACGCCTTGTGGCCATATTGAGAGCCCCTAGCAGGAAAATTTCAAACTAAAATATGGGGTTAGGTTAGTAGTTCCTCTCTACGCGCAACTTGATGGAACGCGCCGCGGTTGGTTTTTTTCGCCACCTGTAGCGACTTGTAGAACGTCGAGCCTTCCGGGGCCCCGAGATTTCGGTGTCGTCAAATTGACGTCAATTCCCTGTCAATCATTTTCAAACCGAGCGTGTCGTCTGCTATGCGCAGAACGATGCCCGAGGCCGCTCGCTCAGCGAACGGTTTACGAACGATTTACGAACACTTTGCGAACAGCGGCTGCGGCAGCGGCTCCGCTTGGATTGAAACGGCGGCTGCGGCTGCGGAATGGTGCGTCACAGAGGGAAATGGCGGTCCACTTCGGCGCCGAGTCCTCGCATTGTCGTCGCTAAAATATGACGCGGAGCGGCTTGGAGGTTCGCGATGTATTTGGGGAATTGACAGAAAGTCAATTCCGGCGTCACTTTCGCCTGTCGAAGCGAACAGTACGTTGGCTGTGCGCCGAACTTGATCCCGAGAGAGAACAACTTTATTTTTGGAAAACAAAAGAAACCCTCGCCGCCACCCTCTGCTCGTCTGATAGCCTGGAATTGTTTCTCCAGGCTTGAGTCGCGGAGAACGGTGTCCCACGCTCCAGGCGAGGGAGTGGTCAGGAGATCGGAAATCGGGTGCCAAAGAGCCCGTGGAATTTCGACGGAGAGGAAAGAGCTGTGCATGTTGAGGTTCTTTGCTCCTGGAAGTTTCCAGCGCGCTGTCGGTAGTGAAGAGTTTGTCGGGCTTTCACAGTCGGGGTGGACCTCCAAAAATGCGAGAAGGAGCTCCCTCTGCCTCTGAGCACACGCGGGCCGAGGTGCACGTTTTTGTGCGAGGACATGGCAGCAGCAGACGACGAGACGAAATTTAGATATGACGCCACTTACGCGTACGCTTCTTGTTTTTCGCGCCCGCGACACCGCTTAGCGAACCTGCAGAGAAAGATATTGATGCTTAAGAGCGTGTTTACGTCTGAGAAGAAGAAAGTACCGTTTTTAAAAGGAGCAGCTTTCTTAATTTCTCGGGAGAAACATTTTGACTTTCAGAAGCAGACGACAAACGAAGTACGTCATCATCCAAGGAGCGCGCCGCTTCCCCATTGGCCGCGCCGGCCACGCTCCTCCCGTT
Organism: Hyalomma asiaticum; assembly: GCA_013339685.2. NCBI lineage: Eukaryota > Metazoa > Arthropoda > Arachnida > Ixodida > Ixodidae > Hyalomma > Hyalomma asiaticum. The sequence continues at coordinate 194,001,602 of CM023481.1, forward strand.
CTCAAAGCATTGCTCAAAGCTATCGCGGACCACCCACTTTTTGACGTCAGTGTTCGGAAAGCGTTCTCGAGCGAACAGCCGATCTCCGATAGCCCCCCAGACCGGCCGTGGCGAAACGCCATGAATGCGTCAACGTCGCCGCTAGTTGCAGCGGCAGCGCCACCGCCGCGGAGCAGAGGAAAGCCATCGTCTACATACCGCATAAAGTCCCTAGATTTTTCCTTCTTTTTAAGTAGCGGCAAGCTTTGACGTGCCGCTCACGAATCTCATTGGCTAACGCTCATATCCGGTTGACGCAGGCTTCCGGTCGCCATGTTATTCCTACCCCCCGACGACGCCGTGCGCCTGTGACGGCTGCTCGCTACACCGGCAGCATCTGCATTCACTCGAACGCAGTCGCGAGTAGCTATTTGAGTGTTTCCGAGCGCATCTGCTTTCTTCTGCTTGTGCGAAGTGTTTGGTGCAGTCGACGGCCCGTGAGCATTCTCGACAATGCCGGCGTGCAGCGCCTTGGGGTGCCCCGTACAGTCGAGAAATGGGTTGGTGCTTTTTTCTGTGCCCCTCGGAATGCACGACAAAACAAGGCGTGGAATGTGGCTGCACAAAATAGGCAGAAAGAATTTCAAGCCCACGAAGTCCAGCAAGCTGTGCAAGGTATGTTGTATTTTCCTTGTGCACAGAATCGTGAAAAATGCTAGTAGATTTATTCTCATTTCTTTTTAAAGGGACCGACAACCAATTTTTGTGGTACCTGCTTTTATCAGTGCAACTGAAAACTTATCCGGTCAGAGTGCCTAATCACCCAGTAGTAATGCCGAAAACGCCACGAAACATAAAATCCGAATTTTTCATCTGCGGTGACTTGGAGTCTTTACAGGCCACGGAGTTGCAAACAGTGGGAGGTGAGGCCGATAGCGATTATAAGGCCGCAATGGGAAAAGGAAACTAGTGAAGCCCTAAATGTAAAGAAATCAATGTTGCTATGACTTGTGATCTCACTCGCGAATTCGGGCTGTACAGCTCCGGTACCGGTTTCGCAGACACGAGAGAAAAACGGCGCGCACATGCGTCGCAGACTTCAGAGACCGTTCCACGGTTGCGCCGCGAAGGCAGCGCCGCTTCTCATGCAGTGTCAACTTATTTGTTTCGTACCTCGTGGGCAGCACAGAAGAAGAGAGCGGGAATGCTTAATAATATGCGTGCTCTAACTTTGAGCACTAATTATGGTGCGTATAAGGGCACACCAAACCGAAGACTCCATATAGCAGTACGAAGTCTCTACGGCTACGCTGCGCGACATACCCGTTTTTTGTGATTTTCAAACTCAATTTAAAAATACAAATTCCACTCAAACCCCATTAAATATGCTTGAATCTGTCACCATAATTCATGGTTTTCTCATTCCCGCCAGAATCTAATCGCAGGTTCTGGTCAGTGTCGGTCCCTTTAAAGGGGCCCTGCGACACAAATTGAGCAGGCCGTTTTTTATCACTGATTCTAGAACTGTTGCACGCGGGGATGTCGCAGAGAGAGTAGAAACGCCGAAAGCAAAGTGGCTATAATTTTATTTCAGCGAACAAACCGCCCAAAATCGCATCCTGTTTGAACTGAGGCGACACACAACGGATATTTTTGTTGCAGGAAGTGACATGGAGTGACGACATAGGAGGGGCCAGGCTGGGCGTTCTGATTGGCTTGACGCTCCAAGGTGCTTGTCACACACGTGTGGTGTCTGCTTGGTCACGCTTTTCAGTACCAAAATATACTAAAATAGCTTTTATGCTTCGTAAGAAAGAAAGCAAGTATCTGACATTACTTGCAAAACGACACTAGGCGCGCTGTGCAACGGTTTGCGCGTCCATATGGCACGTCCACTAAGCACAGCGAGTTCGACGCGTGCCGCCGTATTTGGACTGCGCGTCACGCCATCTATTGCAGGCGCGGCGAAACAACGCGCTGAGCTACCACACGCTCCCGGTGTCTTCCGGTTTAACCTGGTGAGGCGCATGAGAGCACCCCACGCTTTCCGCAGTTCCGAAGTCCGAGTAAGCGCTTCTATCTCGACGATTTCATGACTTTTCAGTTACGCACATCTGTCCGCCCGCTTTTTAGCACATACTGTAGCACATACTGTATTTACGCGAACCATAGTCTACGTTTACAGCGCGTATTTTTCTACGTTCACAACTCGCGCGTACTTGACTCGTGCCGCGGTGCCAGCGTGCTGGTAGGAGCTCAAAAGGAGGAATAAAAATTATTGTGCCTTGATTTATGCACATACATGGGATCCCTTGTGGCCTGATTTAATACACCGCTGTTCTCTACCTATTACCGCATAAAAGCGCGTGCGTCGCTTTGGATGATATTGCTCAGTCGCATAGTCTCCTTGCTTCGTGGTACTTCGCGGCTGGTTTAACAGAAAAACACACACCCGCATCTAGTGACCTTACGCTTTGTCGCGCACATTACCGGATCTAAAGGATTGCATCGGGTTATTGCAAGCATTTGCTTAATAAATAAGCATGGCGTGATATCAGCGGAATAGCGAGGATCTGCTCTCGTGTCCTATGGGGACATGACGTGAAAGAAATTATATAACAACAAAAAAAAGCTTCTCGCTTTGTGGTTCAGTGAATTTCTTTTTTTATAAAGAGGCGTCGCCTAAACGTTTGTAGCTGTTTATATATTGGAAAACACAAGCAAGAGAAAGTTACCCATTTTGTGTCACGAATGTGCTTTTTGTACTTCTAATATTCTGCACGCTGTCAAAAATATCGACTTGTGCTCTGACAGTGTTGTATTTTGCAGCGTCATTTCACCGAGGACCAGTTTGAGCCTGCCATCTGAAAGAACTTCGGCATAAAGAAATTGAAATCCTCAGCTGTGCCTTCCATATTTTCCCACCGACTAGAGAAGCGCCCTAGAAAAGCACCACACCCACGAGGCGCTGGTATAGCGAATAAACTTTCATCAATGCCGGACCGTTTGGGTGCTTTGTTGTTACTCCAGCATCACTGATGCCATTGGATGGATGGATGGAAGAATTAAGAAACTTGAATGAGATTCGGTCAGCGTCATAACTATATTTGTTCCGTGTTTAAAAATTGGATTCGGTAAAATATTAATGACAGAAGTGAAGCGATTATACAAAATTATTTGTGTGATTGGAAAATCATGTCACCTGCAAGGTACATTGAATGCTCGTAAAGGCCTGTTTTACTTGTTACCAATTCCGTGCCGCCCACTTCCATGTAAAAATAGTAGTAGCATTATAAGATGCGTGCAATTCAGTACGATAACCTTGCCATCAACACTAGATTAGAAAAGAAAAAGGTTTGAAAGTGGGACTCGTTTATGGTACAGCTCATGAAAATTAAGAACACTGGTTAGTCCAATAGCAATAAAATAGTAGGATGTCTAACTGAAGAAAATATATAAGCACAACAACAATTTGCATAAGAAATCAAACATCATTCAAAGAAAACTGATTAGGGAAAAGAAACAATATATAAAAGATTTCATTAGGATTTAAAATGAGTTAGTGCATAAAATATGTGCATGATAACACATACAGTACTGTACTGATTATAGCACTGTTTTTTTCACTATGTAAATCATGATATAAGTATAAACGAAACATCAGATATTTGCGTAAGATTTGTGCACGGACCAAATATTTTGAAGTGAGCGTGTGAAGCTTTTCGCATCTTTTATCTGACTGAAAGCAGCCGAAATTCGCGCGGTGAAAACGACTATATTGGTCTAAACATTTCTGAGCCGCAAAAGATTTAGAAGGAAAAAGCATGTGCTTACCTAATTAGCATATTTCGCATAGCATAATTAGCATAGTTTTTGCAGCCCGGTTTTAGTACAATGAGGCTGGGGACGACGTAAAAAATGAGTTGAAAACGGACACCGTAGATCACTAGAGTTCATAAATACGGCGAGAAATTTTGTGTTGGGCCTCCACAGTGCAGTTCTAACCTAGTCTTGATTTGTATTAAATCGTGTTACCCCATACCTGAAACTTAATACTTGAGTCGTGCTGCGCAGCAGCGACCGTTTACGCCCGGAAGCTATCCAGGTGGATACTCAGCTCCGGGGAGAAAAGAAGAACATGGCGGCCGGCGCGCGCTGCGTGTGAAAGGGTGCCGGGAGAGGAGGTAGTTGTCGCTACTTAAAAAAAACGAGAAACGCCATCTAGGGACTTTAATACCGCACGCACTGACGCTAGGAATTACGTACGATCTCTAAATAAAGACGCAACAACCCCCTACAAACGTCTCCTCTCTTCTCAATACATTCTCTCACTCCAACTTTCATTGGGTTGTGTTGCCAAGTTAAACGATACGGAAACTCGATGCGCACCCCCCGCGATGCTTTCGCATCCCACCATGGGGAGGGTTTTTTTTTTTTTAATCAGTATTGGAGACAACGTGCGAAGAACGTACAGTACTTTCGTGTTTGAAGCTGGAAGAGAAAAAATTAAGTGACGAAGTTGTGAAGGGAAAGTTCGAAGCGTTTTATAAACCAGCGATAGACATAGCGTACCACGAATTTCGGTTCGGGAAGCGCGACCAGAAAGAAAATGAGCAATTTAACGACTGCTTAACTAAGCTGCGTGTACCATTGATTTCCGGCGTGTACTTGCAAACAGCTGTGAATTAGGCGAGTTGGAAGAACGCTTGCTAAGAAGGAGAATCATTCTGGGAATGAGAGACAAGAAACTACAAGAAAAACTTCTGTCGGAAAATGCTTCTTTTGCCCATACTGCTGAAATGTGCCGAGCTCGTGAGCAAGGTGAACGGCAAACCGAAGAAATTCAGTCGGTGCATGAACAGGCAGGCAGAAGTAATGCAGTTTCCCAAGTCAGTCGGTACCGTATCAAATGTGCCAAATTGCACAAAGACAGGGAAGCATGCCCAGCAAAAGGGCGCACGTATGCAACGTGTGGCAGGCAGGCAGGCACAGAACTTTATTTTGGTCCTGAGAAACTGCAGTTGGACGTCCCCTTCTAGGGGGATCCTGTAGCAGTTGCGGGCCGCTCCCACGCAGGGACAGGAAGACCGTGGCCCTCCGCCCTCTCGCAGGCTCTCTGGACAGCCCGAAGCTGAACCGAAAGGTCGCCGCTTCTCAGGGCTTCCTCCCAGTCCTCTTCTTTGCTGAACTCTGTGTCACGTAACGCAGGACATTGCCAGAGCATGTGAGCTAGTGAGCAGTAAACCTCTCCGCAGTTCGGACAATGCGGTTCAACGTTGGGCGAGAAGTTACTAAACCTGCCTCGCGAAGGGAAAGACCCCGTTTGGAGCATCCTGAAGGCCGAAGACTGCGGACGAGTGAGTTTAGGGTGAGGAAGTGGAAAGACCCTGCGAGAGAGATGATAATGAGTGACGATCTCGTGAAAAGTGAGGAGCGGGTCCCTGTACCTGCCGGCATCCCCGCCCCGCGGTGAGCGGGGCGGGGATGCCGCAGGACCGCTGCGGTGAGTGAAACCTCGCGCACGGTCATGGGCAAACTCATTGGCGTTGGGGACATCGGGGTGTACGTTGGCCCCCATGTGGGCCGGGAACCATGTTATGGTGTGAAACCCGGCAGCCCCCTCGCTGCCGAGGATAGCTGCTGCCTCCCGCGAGATCGAGCCCGAGGCGAAAGCTCTGGCAGCGGACCGCGAGTCCGTGAAGACATTTGGACGCGATACGTCCTTCATTGCTACAGCAATGGCAATTTGCTCAGCAATCGTTGCCGAAACGTTTCTAGCCGACGCAGCACATAGGAGCTTGCCACTATGGTCGAGCTCAGACCACTGCAAAGCGATCAGAACGCCCATACTGTATATCTCTATCCATACTGTAAATATCTCTTACAGGTGGTAAAGTGCACGAAATCTGATAACAGTGCGCCCGAGAAGTGTCTTTGCAACGCCTGCTGCAGACATCGAAAAAAAAAAGAACAGATGAAGATTGAGAGACACGTGCTTCTGCCCCGTCATTCTTTGAATAAATTTGACTCTTTCATAAAGGCAGTGATATTGAGTGTTGAACTTGCTGCTGCTGGCAGCATGGGTCCCTGCACCTAAACATAAATGTCATTTGACATCGTATGACTATAATAAGTTGAACTCATGAGGACATTCAGTGGATGTCCACCAACATCCAGTCAATCTATATGTGGAGCAGGTGTGGATATCATGTGGATGTCCACTAACATCCAGTCAATCTATATGCGGAGCAGCTGTGGACATCATGTGGATGTCCATTCTGTTCGAAATGGACATCCTCTAGATATTTATTTAACATTAAAACAACTTTCGTGGATATCCTATAGACATTAGATATCTTATTGTGGATATCTAATAAATGCCCAGAGGATGTGACATGGTTGGCTGGGGTGCTGCATCGACAAACGTAGCGAGGTCCGGGCTGTCTGCAACTGACTTCAATAAGGAACGGGCCCGAGCTATGCGGCGTCCTACATTGTACTGCGGGTGGACATTCCTGGGAAGTGGAGCTACGGCAAATGTACCTCTGATACAAGACGGTAGAGTCACTTTACGTTCGCGAATCTGTGTAAGACCGCAGCCAATGGACTCCATGATACGTCTACCGGCCTGCGAGGACGATAGGCGCACTACCTGAGCCATTTTCTGCGCCTCGATCACCTCCGAGAGGGAGTTATGCATGCCCAGTTGTATGAGCTTTTCGGTACTGGTGCTGATAGGCAACCCTAGAACTCGCTTTATGCTCGTGCGCATTAGTGCGTCGATTTTTGCCTCTTCCCTTTTGGACCAGTGCAGCGCCGAAGCGACGTAATTAATGTGGCTCATGAGAAACGCATGGTAGAGCCGAAGAAGATTGCTCTCGCTCAGCCCGCCCCTGCGGTTCGAGACCCTGAGTATGAGCCTAAGCATGTTCTCCGTCTTGGAAGTGATGCGAGCTATAATCTGCGAGTTGCCCCCCTTCGACTCCAGCAACAGTCCGAGCACCCTGATGCAGTCTACCCTGGGGATTCTCTGCCCGTCACGTGTGTATAGAGATATTGGAATGTGCTCTAGAGGAGTGAGGTTCCTCATCCCTTGTCGGGTGGGTCGGTAAAGTAACAACTCGGACTTGGCAGGCGACAGGCTCAATCCCGAACCGACTAGAAAGCCCTCCGTGACGTTGAGTGCCTGTTGAAGTGCCTGCTCTACCTCGGCATCGGACCCTCCATGCACCACACAGTGATATCGTCCGCGTAGAGAGCATGGTTAATCCCGCGAACCGTGGCGAGTCGCTCGGAGAGGCCCTTCATGGCAATATTGAAGAGCAGAGGAGAGATGACGGCCCCCTGTGGAGTGCCTCTCGCTCCCAAGGTAAATTCCGCGGATTTTAGTTGGCCGATCTTAATGGAAGCCCTGCGTTCCCTGAGAAAGGAGCTAACGTATGCGTGGAAACGTTCTCCCAGACACATATCCGAGACTGCCTCAAGCACAAACTTGTGAGAGATGCTGTCAAAAGCTTTGGCCAGGTCTAGAGCTAGTATGCCTCTAGTATCTCTGGTGTAGTTGTCAATAATTTGTCTCTTAATGAGGAGCATGACGTCCTGTGCAGATAGGGCAGGCCTAAATCCCACCATGTTTTGCGGAAATAGCTCTTTAATTTCGATGTACCGGGACACCCTATTGTGGATCGCATGTTCAGCCACCTTTCCTACGCAGGACGTAAGCGAGATCGGCCGCATGTTCTCCGGTGCTAAAGGTTTCCCTGGCTTTGGAATAAGCACCACGGAGGCAGTCTTCCAGGATTCGGGGACAAGCCCCGTCTCCCAGATTTTGTTGACTTCCTCGGTTAGCTTCTGGATGGATTTACTATCCAAGTTACGTAGGAGCCTATTTGAGATTCCATCCGGGCCCGGTGCAGAGCGTCCGTTGAGCTCCTGGAGAACCTCCCAAATTCCTCGAAAGAGCAAGACGTTGCATCGTTCGAAGCTAATGCAGACAGGCAGACAGAAGACTTCTGGTTAGAAGCATTGTCACATAGCAGCAGAAAAGATGATCGCTGGAGAGCAATAGTAAAAACAGAAGAAACGCCCATCGTCTGCAAGCTCGACACAGGCGTGAACTGCTCACTCATATTGTGCCGTGAACTGGAAAAGGTAACGAAGGTAGTACAACCCGAAAACTGCGCCGTAGTTCTAAAAACCTTTTTCTCACTTCAGAAACAAGCAACAAAGCGCATTTGTCTTCAGGTGACTGGCTCTGGGGGAACGTTTGAAATGGAATTCTTCGTCGTGGAAGACGATGTATCCGTGACACTGAGCAGCTGAGTCGCAGAGAAATTGGGCTTACTTCGTCGAATTGCTTCACTAGAGCAACAAGACATGTAAGATGTAGTCAAGCCTTATGAAGATGTTTCCATCGGATTGGGCGATCTAAATGGCGTCATCTACCACCCGAAGCTCAAACCGGGCTCCCAGGCAGTGGCCAAATCAGCAAACCGGATCCCATATGAAGTCGAGAACAGAGTGAAGGCGGAACTAGACCGCATGGAAGCAGCCGGACTGGTTGCCAAACTGACGGAGCCAACAGAATGGTCTAGCCATATGGTTATCGTCATAGAACAACAAGGTACGGATATGTCTTGATCCATTGGATTTGAACAAAGCGCTGCTAAGGGAAAATTATCCTATGCCAATGCGAGATGTCGCACCGTTTCAGAGCGGAGCACAGTACTTCTGAATTTTGTATGCTGCTACAGGACTTTGGCAGACAAAACCTGTAAGAGCAAAGCTAAAAAATTTGCATGATGAGTACTACGTTTGGCGGTTTAGGTTTCTACGCATGCCGTTCAGTATTTTTTCGGCCCCAGAAATATTTCAGCACTCCATGCACAAAGTTTTGGGGGGTCTTCCAGGTGCAGGAGTCATTATGAACGACATTCTCGTCTGGGGCCGAACTAAAAAAGAGCATGACAAACGCGTGGTAAACGTGCTGCAAAGAGAGCACAACTTGAATCTAAACAGAAAAAAAAAGGCCATTTGCTGCAGGAAGCGAACTATCTCGGACGCGTGCTAACGTGAGACGGTTTAAGCCTGGATGTAGGGAGGCTGGGAGACATCCTTCACGTGCTGGCACCTGGCAACCGTAAAGAACTACAGACATTCTTGGGTATGGGTACATTCTTGGGTACAGCTTCGATCCAAGACCTCTTGAGGGGAAAAAAAACAAAAAGATAGCAACAACGCCGGATGCATTGGGGTAGACATCAGGCCAGCTTTGAAGCCTTGCGCGAAGCACTCGCAAAGGCTCCTTTTTTAGCGTACTACCAGAAGGAAAAACCAATCACTCTTATCGGTAGACGCCAGCCAAAGTGGAATTCGCGCCATGAGTATGCAAGATGGGCATCCGTTAGCTTTCTCGTGCCATTCGCTGACGGAGACGCAGAAGAGATACGCTCAAACTGAGAAAGAAATGCCTATAAGAGTACACGGTTGTGAACAGTTCCAAGACTACCTCTTTGGACAACGAGAGGTCGTTGTGGAATCCGATCACAAGCCTTTCGAAATGATTTTCAAAAAGCTGCTTTGGCAGTGCTCTCCGCCTGCAGCGCATGCGTCTGAACTTGCAGAAATTACCATATAACGGTTAAGTACACAACGGGAAAAAAACTGTTCTTTGCTGACGTGCTGTTACGTTTTCCAAGTAAAACACGACTCCATGAGAGTGCGCTCATTTTTCAGTCAGACGCCTGGATAAAGTCTTGAAGGAGACGGACCATGATCCAAGCATCTCCTGTGGTATCTCCTGTCACAATATTATCTTGCATATTAAATCACAATTACTTGTAAATGGCATCAAATGGAATCAGTTCGCACAGGACAGGCAAGGATGGAGAGCAATGAGAGAGGCCTTCATCTGCAGTGGACATAAGATAGGCTGATGACGATGATGACATGTAAATGATTACAGAAAAGGAGTAATTGAATTTCAGTGACCACTACTGAGTGAAAGGAGTAAGCAATCAATTATAAAAGTGCCAAACATGTAATTAATTACAAATATTTGATTACTTGTAACAGATCACAAACAAGTTTGACATATACCAGCACTTGGATATTAGTAGACATCATATGGGTCACCAAACTTCCTCCATCTGTCATAATGCAAAGAAGGCTACACATAACTTTCAGGCACTCCTGTCTGTAAACAGATCAATTAGCCAAATCAGGCCAGTTGTCTGAAGTGTAATCTAGGGCACACTTTGTAGAGACATCACTGATGATTTTTATTGTGCTTTCCGTTTGTGACAGAGGTAACAATGTCAGCCTCTAAGATGATTTATGCTCACCCATTTGTACTGAAAATAACATCATTTATTTTGGACACTGCTACCACTGCTTACATCAGAACAATATGATGAAAACGAGTGCAAGTTATTTTTTCTACACGGCCTATGCCCAGGAAACAAGCTGCATTACAGGCACATTACAGCATACTGGGCAAGTGGCACACCTTTTCAATTTTTTACTGTTACCAGACATCACAATAGTATAATCCACGTAACAAACAAGCTGCACACATAAATGCATGGGCAGAGAGTGAACACACAAAGTGAATAAGCTATAAATGTAAAAAGGAATAATGAGGACGCTGGGACTTAGTAAAGTGGACCCTGTTTGGAAGTGACACTGATGTGACCCAACTTGAACAGATCAGACTCATTAAAGAGAATGGCATTTGAAGATCATTTTTGGAATGGCATGAACTGTGTGCCTGTATAAAGGGTATTAAAAGGGCAGCTCCAGCGATTTTTCACTGTCTAGATATTAATGAAATTTTCAATGCAGTCAAACCCCGCTACAATGAATGCTGCTTCAACGAAAAATTCGCGGTTCCCCATCGGCAGTCCATAGAAGTCAATGCATAAACATGTATATGCTCTCCTCAGTACTGTAGTGATATGTGCCAAGCCAGGCAATTGCAAGTCGTTTAGTTTCCCTGGAAATGAATTTTGAATCTTTTTAGCAGATTCCCAAGTGAGCCACCCTGTGCTTTTTACGTCATTACGTACAACACTGCCTGCCTGAACAAGCAAGCTGTAAAGAGCAAAACGGTAATCCCTCAGTGCTGAAATCGTGGGTGTCAGGTTCAGAAACGCTGGCATAACTCAATGCATCGTCTCTTTCATTTTGCTGGTGCAGGCTCCATATTTCTGATGGTGGGTAAGTCACCGCATACGCTGCACAAAGTGTCTACCTGCTTTGGTTTTAGTTTGAACACATCATTCACTGTGTTATTTAACATTATTGGTGTGTTTCTTAGCAAATTCCACCACCTTGCCTACTACAGAACTATCAGTGCCATTGGAAAACAGCTATATCAGAATATGGTGAAAAAACCGCCAGAGTTCCCCTTTAACACTCGTTATTTCCTTACTTAGGTGGTCATACGTTGCACTTCTTTGTTTCTGGACTGCTTGGTAAGCCAAGAGCAAAAGCGTTATGTTAATACTAAAAAAAAGTGCTCCTCTTTATATTGTATATTGTCCCTCCTGTCTATTTTTTGCCAACAATTGTGCACTAACTAGCTGTACAGAAAGTTATCACTAACAGGTGAAAAACCAGTGTTTGCAGAACGCTGTGCTGTAATTTGCACAACAGTCATGATTATATCGTATATACATTGCACTGTCTTTTAGTCTATGGTGATGCAGGCTGTTTTCTGATGCTTAAATGTAATAAAATGTTTGTGCCTATAATAACATTTAAGTGAATGTTCTCGGCTTCTCTTCTTTTGATGCTAATAGAAAAAATGCTTTGTGGAGTTGCAGACAGTTGCCACTTAGGCTGATAAAAGGCTGCATAAGCCATATGAACACTGGTATTCTGTCAGCGAAAAAAAAAAGTGGATTTGGACCAGTGAAATTGCATAACACAGTAACAAGAACACAACAACTATTGTAGTGACACACTAGAGGTAACATGAAAAACAGCTATAAGAAAGCACTGCTTGACAGTGCTAGTGTTTCATTTCAGTGTCAGCAAGACCTCTGACTAGCTGGACCACAGAACCATAAAGATCATAGGCCTCAAGTTTGTAATCACAATAAAGCAAGGAACATTTCTATCCACAACCTTTCCTTGAATAGAAGAACAAACACTCTAGCAGAGGGATTTACAAAGCAGAATGATTGGAATGTGATTGTGGAAACTACAGCAAAAATGAATCAAGCAATACACCAATGCAGCAACTACAATGACAACATTAACTACTAAATTCAACAAAATCACCTTGCAAGAGTAATCGCAGAACACCTTTAAGATAATTTGAACGCTATGAAATTGTTCAACAGCCACATACCTTAATATGCTCTCTCCTCTGACATATTTTTATTCCAGAGCACATTTGTGAATGGTTCTCCAATTCAAACCTTTGAAACTGCACACTTGAATTGGACTCTTCACAGTAAAGGCAAAAATAAAGCTGTCATTCTGACTCACTCTTGATACTGTGAGCTGTTTCATGTGCAATAATCACTTCTGATTAATAGTTTCTGGGTTTTAAAACACAATAACTCAGATGCGCTTGAAGCATATTACCGCTGAATGATGTATAAAATATGTTTTATCAATACATATGCGAAAATATTGTACATCAGCCTTTTTTCATCAAAAAACAACCACATGAACTTGTGATAATGACCACTGAAAGCACTACTGCCCTACTGCTGCTAATTGATATATAATGCAGCATATCTCCACAACAATGATAAATTATGACTCAGATGGCCAAATAATTACCTGTGACAGAAAAACAGCAAGAAACATTTAGCAAATGTAACTCCAATTTATCATGAAGCAAATGTGATTCTCTTTTATCACCTACTCCAGTTCCTATACTGCTACAGATGGACTTCGGTAAAGTGAACCCTGATTGAACAGTATTTTTTGTACTTTCCCAATCTTGGCTCCATCAAAGGCAATGTGCCAGTTAACATTATTTAATGAAATAATTTTAAATAACAGTTTTCCCATAATGAAGCTTTTGAGCAAACTGCACCATGGGCATTCATATAACAAAAACAAAAGAAAGTCAGCTCAGAGAAACTCACTGGCTGGAAACATTGCATGTACAGATGATGCTATCAAGAAGAGGCAAGCAGCTATCAAATGAAAGCCACCATTGCACCATCTGTCATTGCAACACAATGCCCACACTCTGCATTTCATTCCAAGACACTGCAGCACTTTGTCCAAGCTCTTCCATCCTCTGTTACGAAGCAATCACAGAAGATGGGAAATACAGCAGATAGCTTAACTTCACTGCTGTACAGCATACAGAAGAAAAAAAGACATTTTTTTTTTTTTAGTGCAGGCAGTAGCAAACCTTCTGCACATATGGAATGATTAACAGAGTCAACATTTACAGATACCTTAGACTGGACCATGCATTCAAGAATGTTTGAGTGCCCCTTTTGCATTATTTTATGAGACTTTTTACCAACATGGTTTTAGCCAAGTTACATGTAACAGTTGACAGATCATTTCCAATTGCAGAACACTGAAAGCCCATTTAAACTGATTTCTAGACATGATGGCACTTTCCACTGGAAGTACTACATTGCTACAGTAAGGCTAGACCTTAGCCACCCTAACAAAACATAGCCACCGGAAATATAAAAAATTCTGTAACATTATTTGACAAATAATGTTGACCATGAACTCTGATGTGACAAGTACTTAATTTACTTGCTAGCTGTGTATTCTGAAGTACACACATTTCCACAGCCTTTTGAGGCATGGTTATCTGTGCATTATACATAAAGGAAACCTAATGTTAGTAAAATAACTTGTCATAAAAAGTGACAATTAAAAATAACAATCAACGGTCAGAATGGGCTTGCCTGGGATGGCCCCAATGAAGTAACCTGTGTAGCACTCTTACGTGCGCCATATAGAAGACTGCGTTAAGCACATTCCAACCTAATGCACACAATGCTGCAGGCTTTGTGCTGCTTTCATGGTCTAGGATATGCAGTGTTTATGAAAAAGACTGTCAAGCCCCCAATGCAGCACAGCAACCCAAACACAGTTTAGCTTGTACATTCTTCCCATGCTTCACAAGGCACTGGCACAGCAGAATGCAAGTGCACAAAATGTGCACATTTTTGGTGCAGTGAAGACGTGGGCTGCTAGTTTATAAAAGAGTACTTCTTGTCATCAACTACTGGCACAGCTTTCAAGGGACCTGCTAAATCGGACACTTCAGCCACTGAACTAACATGAGAATTAGAGAATTAGCAAGAATCTAAAGCTGCATGAATTTTCATTTGACAAATTTTAAATTGCTCCTGTAAAAACATTAAAATTCTGGAGAAAAGAAAAACACAGTCTATGACAATCATTTTAAGAGGAAATTGATCCACTTGTCTCGTGTTCATTGCCGTAAAAATGATCTGCAAAGCTTTCAAACACTTCGTAATTTTGGTCCCTATGAGTGCACTGATCCATTCAAGGTTATTCAAAACTGTAAATAAGTCAGCACTGCTACACACAGTTACTCCACCCATGCAAGCAGTGGGACTTCAATTTGTTATTTGCAAAGTTTTCCTTTTTTCTGATGCATACTAAACAGCAGTTGCTGAAACTATTATATGCTATAAACCATAGAGCCATCTTAAGAGCTATGAAGAGCATGCCTCATGTTCTTGTGCATCTCTATCTATGCATAAACACAAAGCCATCATAAATAACAGCATACCTTTTCAAGACCTACTAAAGGCAAAGTCACATCATGGATCTCATAATTGCTGTTCACATCAAAATGAATAAGCAGAAGGAAATTCTTACCCAGCGTTCACAAGATTATTGGCACAATTTTAAAAGCTCCAACTGTCTAATGAATACTAGAGATTTTTCCCGCCACACATGATTGTGCTTAGATGCAAAGCTTTTAACAATGAAGCATAGTGCTTAAATGTAAACTTTAGTCAAGCATTACGATGATATTTCCTTTTTCTTAGTATAAACAAGCTACTGAGAGGATAATGATGCAACAATGACCTATAATTACATACATGAGCAGACGCATAGCTTCCAAGGCACACATTTAGTAAGGGAATACTATTCGGTGCAGAACTTCCCTGCATTATGCAATGCAAGAGAAATCTACATCAGAATTAAATCAGTGTAACACTATCTCTTGTCATGTGATATTAGCGGACAATGGGTATGAAAACTTAAGAAAGGCACAGAAAATCCACTCTGACATTCAGGAAGTACAATGTTATTTGTCGTTATAGTTGATGAAATTAAGGTTGACTGAAAGGAGAAACTACAATGCAAGTAATGAATAAGACAAGCTAAAGGAGTTAATAAAAATATACGACAGATCATTTTTGGTCTGGTGCTAGTACTCACATTTACATTTTTAGGAACATTGTCAATATTGTTACTCTTGCTGGCTACTGAACATGAGACATTTTTATGGACAATAACGAAAGCCCAGTGACACATTACCATAAATCAAGGTTGCCTCAAGGCATAATAAGCAACCTTTTGATCTAGCTGACATAGCCTTCAAAGGGCACACAGCTGAGCATGAAACAGTATAAAATTAATGCTCACCGAAAAAAAAAAAAAAAGACTGCTACATGTGACCATCATTAAGAGTTAGAACCAGCCCGTAGCCGGGGGGTGGCCCTAGGGGCCAGGGCTCCTCCCGAAATTTTGGTTGGCTGGTAGTGTTCATAATATAATGTAGTGCTAATAACATAAAACATTAAGCCTATTAATAATGTTACATTTAAAAAGTCACTTAATGTACATAATTCAATTTTAGCCAATAATATATCACGAAAAGAGATGTTTTTCTCAAATAGTCAAAGCCTTCAGCAAGTGGGCTTCTCCCGAAAAACATTCCTGGCTATGGGCCTGGCTAGAACATTTGCACCCCTCCCTCCCCAATACGTTATAAGTGTTCAACAATGCAGCACCAGTATTACGTATGTGTGGCCAAATCTCTGTGATCCAAAACAAAGCACCACAAACACAGAAGGATTAATTGTACTTTGCTGCTTACAATATAAAAGCAAGGTGTTGATGCTTTAGGAAGAGCTGTCAAGGGCAAAAACCACAGTTTCAACTGAAAATGAATGCTGGATGGGACTAAGAGATCAGCAATGTCATGCTCAATTGTGGCTATGCTCAATAAGCAACAAGTATGCGTGTACTTACATAAGTGAAAAAAGTTGGGCTGCTTAATATGTCTATTTACCAATCAACTTTAGGCAGCAGATACTTTGACACAAAGCTTGACAAAATGCTCTGGGAATGTTCTTTCTTTGCACTACATCAAGCGGTAATTTATCTTTTGCAGTGGTAACACCTGACCTGCACATAATACTTATGTAAACAGCACCTAACCAAAGTTGGTAAAGTGGAACTGCGGGGGCGTGCAGATGCTTGAAAGCTTGATGTAGTCCTGGCTTCAATGGTGCCTGCTCTTTCGCACCAAAAGGGCCAGGCTGGGAAGACCCGTGCTGGCTTTGCTCAGCTCCATTACCGAAAGTGTGACACGGCCATAGTCAATCTTCTGGGCAAACTCCTGGTCAAAATAAATCCATACATAAGTTGGTTTTAACAAACAATGATAACAGCACTTAATATATACAAATTCCCACGCTCACATGCACATGAACAAACACACACAAAAGGCCAGAAAACATGTCACCTTGACATATTTGTAAGCTCTAAGCTACTTTCTGATGGGTACAAACTTTGCTTTTCCCACATGGCCTTCCTTATGATGGTTGCACTGTACTTGCATTGTTAGGCAATTACACATTTTATACCATTCTTTAAGGCAGAAGACAAAAGATGCCACGTGTTTAATACATTTTATTCAATTAGTGAAGACTACCCATGTATATTTGTCAACCAAATAACTCCTTGGAAATGATGATATACTGTAGTTACTCACGTAATGAATGCACTTTTTCTCCTGATGAACAGAAGGAAAGTTGAGGGGTGCATTTATTATGTGGGGTAAATTTTATGAAAACTTCTTCGGGTTGAACAAAACATTTTAATGCACAAGAAAGACGGCATTGTGACCCATGGCAATGCTTACAGCAATGCGCTCGATGAAATTTTATTTTCAAGAGAGTAAAAAAAGGCAGCCATATGGCAACGGTGCTGCATAACTTGGTGCCCACTGCGACAGCCTTATGGTGGCTGCATTTTGTTTCACTGCAATGGCCTTTCACTTCCGTTTAACACGAGGTTTGCCCACAGCACCGCGAAACTGGAAAAATGGCGACTCTGTCAAACTGTGAGCAGCGAGAAAACAAACGAGCGCCACGCAGCGGTCTTCATCGCGCATAGAGTTTCTATAGTTTCTATGTCCCCATGAGTCCCGCCCATAACGACGATGCCACGACACACACGATGCAAAGGCCAATGACGTCTCCATGCCGACTTGTGGCCAACCAAGGTCGCTACATTGCAGATGAATTGTCGGAGACACCCAGCAGCATCAGCGTTCACAAGCGGCCTTAACGGGAGAATATGTTTTCTGTAACCACACGCAAAATGGCTCATCATCGCATTTCTCCCTCATATCTATGTAGAGCTTATCAGTCGAGCGTGTTAAGCACGACGTCCGAGATTGCCATGATGCCATTCGAAGACTACACCCCAACCGTTTAGGCTGCCCTAGCCCATGCAGCACGCATGGCGGCATGCCATGGTGAATGGGAGGGAACTGCGATAGCACGGAGGAATGCAGCATTGCGAGTAAATGATGTTACCGCTGCTTGCATGTGGCTGTGCTCAGCTATGCCCGGCAATGTGTGCCAGTTTTATAGGGACGCAGGAGTTATGAATCGCCATGCCAAACGGCTCCGGAACACCGCAGATTGAGTAAAGTAGGAAAGCCACAGTGAGGCTATTCGCTGACTGCAAGAGTTGAAAGCTGAGAGGCGCATTTATTACGTGTGGGGGAGGGGGAATCCAGAATTTGACTACTAAAGTTTGGGGTGTGTTTAATATGAGAGTGCATTCATTACACAAGTAAATACGGGAATTATATGCATGGCATTTCAAGAAAAGAAAAGCAAGTTTAGTGTGTTCATATTCTTATCGGTCGTAAAAAAATAACTGACCAGCTTTTTAAAGTAGTAATTGTATATTATACAACATAACAATAACATTCACATGTATAACACATCCTTTTTGAAAGTGTGTGTGTGTGTGTGTATATAGATTTTGGTAGATTTTGGTAGATTTTGGTAGATTTTCTGAGAAAATCTGAGAAACTGAGAAAATCTGAGAAACACTGGAATGTCTTCCAGCAATGTGAGCAATGTGACTGTGTTTCTAACTTAAGTGTTCACTCAATATTAGGTGAAGATTTTTTAATAAATTTTTATTTACATATCGATATTTCAAATACTGAGACATAGCAGGAGTGGGTATGTGTTCTGTAGTTGGATACAACTCAAGTCTGCAGTAGAGCCCCTCCCGCACCCTCATAACCGCCAGCCACTGTTCCTACGCGAGGCTGCAAATAGTTCCTACTTCGAACTTTCCGTGCAACCAAAAGAAAGCACTAATGGCAAAAGTAATAGATGAGTGCATAAATTTACATGTATTTATTTGTTCATTAGAGTGGAATGTAAAAGAAATGAAATGCTTGCAATGCTAAACCCAGGAGCATGCCACAAACGCCACCACTTAGTTTCTCAACATAGTTCGGTGCAGTTTCATGCTTAAAAAGAGCGCGGGAGTGAAATGAACTGTGCTGCGGCCTTTCGAAGATTGAAACGCTCAGGCTCCACACATTTTCGCCCATGCTTCTTACACGTCTCATGGCTTCTACCGATGACAGAACTCGAGAAGAGCAGACGCATCACAAGTACCGAAGGTATAAACATGGCACCATTTTGAAAAGGTTGCATGACGACGACTTTGCTTGCTTCTGTGATTGGGTGGCGGAGTAACACCGACTTGCGTGGTCCATCTGCCAGTGTTGCCAACTGCTGATTGTTTAAGTTGTATCCTACTATAGTACAAACAGCAAAGGCAACAAAATAAAAGAAAAAAAAAGTGCTGAGACTGTACAAACAGATAAAATGTGCTATGCCCACATAAGTGCTCAACAAGGTAAGGGTACAGATGTTGGTGCAAAGAAAGAAAGAGAAAAAGACTAATATTATACAAAACAGATTAAAAGGTGATATGGTTAGGTAGTTGCTAAAGGTATTGAGGTAGGTAGGTATTTTTTTTTTTTTTGGATAAGGACAGTTAGGGGTCCTAACTATGTTTTAATTCCAACAAAGTTTTCATATGATGGTAGTGAAATTCCTCTACACAGTCGAACTGGACTTATTTTTTCAAAGCACACTTTTGTTTCAATGTGAACAAATAAAAAATGAGAACGGGTGGAAAATGCAGCCTTTGTTCATACTAAGGTGCTCTTTTGCTCATCTACAATAAAATAATGCCACCATGGCAAAAAGCGGAGCCCACACATCATGCTCAGCCCATGACATCATGTTCATATTTCTTATACAAGGCACCACTGTGGCAAGTGAGGTTGGCTATTATAACACGTGTCGCAAATAGAAGCTCGATGTTTGTGCAGCATGACACACTAGAAGACAGACCACGAGACGCTACACACCACAGTGTGTATATTGTTATTCATTGCTTTTTTTCTTGTGCTCAGCACAGAATTATGCAACAGGCTTTTGCATAGAACAGACAACCAGTGACATCAGATAACTGTGCAGAAGTTATTGAAACCAAGGATGACTCTTTTTAACACATTCGCAACATCACTCTTCATGTCTCGCTCTATGTTCAGAGTAACCCAGCGGTGGGTCATGCAGCTATGCCTCTTTCTTTTGCTCTGAAGAGATGGAACCACCACTTTTGTTGTGGGCATTTGGCACCTTTATTTGAAAGATGCAGCTATCTGATGCCTTTTTGCATGAGCCTATGTTAACTAGAAAAGTGTGAAAACATAGAAGGGCAGATCCTTTAATACAGTCGATCCCGAATATACCGTATTTACTCGCGTAACTTGCGCACTTTTTTCGCGATTTTAGAGCTCCGAAAAGGGGGTGCGCAAATTACACGGATATTTCGCGAACACATTTGAAATAACGCGTAATACAATGCAACTCTTTTGGATACGATCTCATGTAACAGTGCAAAACTCTGGTGTAAGAGAATACAGCTGCTCCAGGGACACTTTTCGCAGTCCCTTCGCGTTGCGAGCGCAGCACGTAGAAATGTTTACGAGCCGCCCGCTGATGGCTGCCGAGATAGCGTGCGCGCCAGCGCTATCTCGGCAGCCATGCGAACGCTCGGCAGCCGAGCGACACCCCCCCCCCCCCGCCTCACGTCTTTTCATGCTCGTTAAAGACGGGCGGGGCCTTTCCTCCCCGCATCGACGGCAGGTGTCCCGATTGAGGTGATGTTATCACATCCGCCCTCCGAGCGACAGAGATAGGCCGGGCTCGTTCAATCGCCGCTTCAGCCGTTTTCGTCGCCCCCACTCGCATGCTTTTATTCTAGCGACCGTACTTTGTGCTTCGAGGGCTTCCGGAGAAAAGAATTGGAAAAAGGGGCATCGCACTCGCAGCTCCTTTTGCGTATGACTGCGCTCGCCTGCGCAGCGAGGGGCGCGGCTGTTCAAAGTCTGTAGGTGCGTGCGTGCCGGCGAGCTGGGAACGGGGAGTGCAAAATATGCGAGAATTTTTTTTTTTTTGCAAAGCTGGCTAAATGTTAGGGGTGCGCAAATTATGTGAGGGCACGAATTATGCGGGTAATACGGTATCGACCTCAAAGGGGATTAGTTTGATAGTTTGATATAACGATAATTCGAAATACCAAATATGCCTATTTGAAGATCGTCTTAAAACAGCGCACATCTCAAATTTGTTTCCCGAGATAGTAACCAGCAGTAATTACCAATTTGCCCACAATATGCAACAGATCAGCGTGAAAACAGTTGCATTTTATTTTGTATGAAAGAAATATGTAAGGTTCTTGTAAGCCATCAAGTTCCTCGAGCCATCCTGAGGCCTTAGAGATCAGCAAATGCAGCGCCTTCCATTGCACCACAACAGCAGCAAATGACCACGAACACGGACGCAAGCTCTCGGAGCACAGTACAAAGTCGTTGATCAGAGGTGCAGAGGTTCATCACTGGTCGGGTCCGATCCCTCGGCACTGCAACGTCACCTACGATCTCAGGATCAGTGGAGTCACAAACGGCTCGCACATCATCATCGGTGCTAATGAAGTCGCTTGTTGCAAACCCAGGAATGCTGATAACTCACGAAATTCATCGAGGCATTTAACGTTGTTGTCAGCAGTGATGACCCACGCAACGTCACAACTTCACACCACAAAGTGCGCTTATTGAAACATTTCACGATAAAGCTTCACTTGACTAGGCCAGAAGCACCAGTCATCGCCCGTCTTGTCCTGAAAAAGTCCATGTTTCGTTCAACTTCCAAGCAGGTTGACCACGAGCGAAAGAGACGCATGCAACAAGTACGTAAAGCGCCAAATGTCAAAACAAACGTTAACTTGGCAATCATGATGGCATTTATGGCTTTGCAGCAAAGCTGTACCTGCCAAGTTTGACGGGGGCACATTCTGATAGCAATTACATGGACACCATCAGTGGCTTTTTGCAGTCACCACTCTGTACAAAGACGAAATTGATAACAATGTTTACGCATCGCATGTCTTACACGTGAGTAAAAGCGTGCTAGCACTGGGGGGTGAACGTCACTGAAGCAGAGATGAAACGACCCTGCTGTCCCTGTCGCATGCGATAACATTGCTACGCGTGCGAAGCCTGTCATCGCCTGCTTTCCAAGCAGAGAGAAAACACTCAGGCCGTCTTTAGTCGGGCGAAGGACCATAAGGGATGCCGGTAGGAGAGGGGCAGTTGCGCGCGCTATTTCGACAGATGCTCTCCGCTAAAAGCAATACTGACAAACAATTCTGAAGGTGAGATAAATTGTGGGATAGATATCTCTGGACACACACACACACATCTACGACACATCAACAGCTAATATAGCCTATAACATACTTAAAATCAGTCAATCTTAAATTTTTTGAGTGAATAGAACGGGGCACAACTGAATTTCAGGGAGGTTTCCATGTTACCAGTACGACCGAGAGAAACGGTCAAAATCCAGAGGTCTCCCGGGTAATCTGGAAGACTTCGCAGGTATGCAAACTGCAACAACATGGCCTTTAAGATCGGTACCATAGAGATGACATAGATGACGGCATGCGGCCCCAAATCTCAAAGGCTGTGCTTTTGCGAACTACAAGCGCTAGCACGAGGATGTGCACATCGCGTTGATGGAAGTCGACGCTGCCGGTGCAGTCTGCCGGAGCCACAGCCGCTTTGTATCCAGCTCATTTGGTGACTTTGCCTGTCAGCCTTCTTCAGTAATGTTGCAGCACACAAGTTAGTGCGCTGACAAGTGCTATGCAACCCCCCACAAAGCAATGCAATGACACTGCGTTTTCGACACCATCGTGTGCAAATATGGATCGCAACACGTCAGACCGCGGTTGAAACTTATGTAAGGAGAAGCGCATTTGAGGGGTTCGGCGGGGAACAAAGTTGGATGTATATCCAATGCGGCGGTCCATAGGTGTTCGATATACGTGTGTGATATCCCTATACTTTAGCACTGAATTTTGAAGGGAATTTTTCAACTGTTCGATATAGCCAATATATCCCAAGTTTGATATATCTGGGATCAGCTGTAGCTAGATCAAAGTTAGCAGGAACATTAACCATGTTTTGAAGTTTCCAGCCTATTCAAATTACAAATAAAACTAGCATACTTCTCAGCTTACAAGTGCTTAGGATTCAAGAATGACGAACACATAGATGGCTCTCCAGGACATTCTCCACAGAAAGTGGTTACTCTGCTCGCTCTCACCCTGGTATCATTGGGGCTGCTACTTGGACTGATGGCTGCAGAGTACTTAGTACAGCATTATCAAGCAATGCGTGCCCACTCGCCGTTTTTTTCTGGCATGACGACGACACGCCAGACGTAGTTTACCACAGGAGTTTCTTTGGCAATTTAGAAACGTGCCGCTAATCCGCTCCTTGGAAACAAAGGCAGTGTGAAAGTACGCGTTTAGCGTTCAGCTAGTGAGGCGTTTATTGAAGACAGCAGAGCCGAATCGACCAGCCGTTCAAGCGGAGCAAGCACAAGCAGCCACAACTGTCCTCGTCTTCCTCTTTTGCTGGCGCTCCTACATGCGCCCTATTTATACTACAATTACTCCCCCGATGAAAAGGAGCCATCCTGGCGACCTAAGGAACAGGTACGACTGGTGGGTCATAGTGCGGCTTCAGTCGATCGACATGAACAGTTTCGCGGCCCCGACGGCGGCGGTCTGTGGATGGTTCGACAGGCTCAATGATATAGTTGACCGGAGATGCTTGACGCAGGACACGGTAAGGGCCTTGATATTTGGGCAGTAGCTTCGTGGAAAGGCCAGGAGCGGACGAGGGAACGCGAAGCCAGACCAACGCTCCTGGAGAATATGACCGAGAAGGCAGGTTTTCGTCATGGCGGTCCTTCTGTCGCACTTGGTCTTGAGCGGTAAGGGAACGGGCGAGCTGTCGGCATTCCTCGGCATACGTGGTGACTTCAGATAAAGGCGTGGATAATAAAAAAAAAGATTCATATCAGTAGTAACTTTGAACCTCAGATTCATTTCATTAAAAAATTCATTTCCATTTTTTAGATTCTCCCAAAGTTGGATCGTCATGCAACTATGTAAGCTGCATTTTCCAGTTTGTCTTGGTTCATATTTTTTTATGCTGAAACAAATGCTGAGAAATGAGGAAATTAGTTCCAAGGTGTGGAAGGATCTTGCTATGGGATATAAACAGTTATTAGAAGTAAATAAATAGTTAAAACACCTCTGGAATTCCAGGCCCCAGAAACCTTCAAGTTCCAGCGACTGCAACATAGGATGAAAAAATCAACAGTGGTGTGTTCCATCAAGGTGCGCATAGAGTGGAACTCTTAGAGGGGCCTTCTAACATTTTTCAAGTGCCCATGTTTATCAGCTTGTTGCATAGACTGAAAGATGGACAGACATATGCAGCAAAAACGACAGCGATAGGAGCATGCAGTCCGAAGTTATCAGGCCAACAACATTCAAAATACAAGCAAAAAAATGCGAACCCTCAACTTGAGTTTCATGGGGTCAGGTGACTACATTTCACACGCGACGTCCTTCATAGTGTGCAGCCAATGGAATTGGCTCAAAGTGGCTATGTAGGTAGAGTGTACTAGAATATTTCGAGTGGCGCGACCGGAGCAGACGCACCATGCAAACCGGTGTCCCCTCTCTCATGAAAAGCAAAGCAGCCGTGGCGCTGGCGTGCCTAACCACTGAGGCAGCCGCCGCGCGGCGGGCACGGCCAGCGTGGCCCAAGCTGTGGTGCGCTTTTTTTTTCGTGTGCGCGTGCGTGCTGTTTCATGCATACTGCAATAAATGTTGTATAAACACAGTCACGCTGGCCGACGTTTCGACAGATACATCTAATAAAATAAAATAAAGAAATATCCATTTGGTGCCCTTAATACCGCCTTGCAAGCATCTGATCGCGCTCGCAGCTTCGTTGCACGATACCCTCTCATGAGGCGCGATGGAGGCGGTAATTTTATTGAAAAGAAAGCAGTTTTTAATAAGAATTTCTTTATATATTATTGGCGTGCATGACAACGTTAGGCAGTGAACTTTGTGCGATATAGTGCAAAAATCTGGGATAGGTGATGACGGCACACATCTTAGGATGGGGATACATAGCAAAACGCAGCCTGCACAGAATAATAAGGAAAAACAAAGAAAACGTTGTCATAAGAGTGGAGGCAGGGATGTCCATCGTTCACAATGTTATTTATAAAGCTGTGGCGAGTATGGGAAGAGAGTTCGAAATGAACAACGTTAGTTTCAATCTGTCCTAGCAGGCCAATGTAGAAAACGGCAAGACCTTCTAGGTCTGTTTTATGCTGAGTACAGGGTCCCATTTGGCTAAAGTGAAATACTGAACTGTTAAAAGTTACTGCCCAGTATTACCAACATCCTTACTCCCATCCTAAAAAATTATTGACTATGTCTCGCACAATTATTTAGCTAGTTCGTTACCGATAGTTATGTTGATATTGCAGCCACATCTCTCGTAAAGACTTCTTGAAAATGATGCAACTTAACTACCTCAGTAATTTCTGTTTTCGTTTTAGTTTAGCTGACGTATTGTTCACGTTTGTCAGGCGAAGTTGATGTAATTTTTTTACATTTTAAGAGAGCAATTCAACTGGTTCCACATGTATAATACTAATTCATAGGGTCTCAACTTGTCTACACACTTTCTTCTTAGTAGATGACCTTTTACTTATCTAAATGCGTTCGCACTGACAGCATAATTATAGTGATTGTTCTTCTGAGTTGCTCATCACTTCTGAGTACTTCGGAGTAGCGTTCCGCTGTTATTTTTCATACATATTAATGACATATTGTTGGAAGTTATAACTTATTAGGTAGCATATGAGATCGAATTATTAGTTGACTATTGGGTCCATCTTAACGAAATCAACAGCTATGAGGAATGGACACATTTCTCCTTGATGCTCTCATAAGGGCACGCAGCTGATTGCAGATAAACCAGTGTTTATAAGAAAAAAAAAAACACGATACAAGCCCTTCTTTCCTTACGGTCTTCAATTGCAATCGCTCCCTGATATATTTGAATGCGAGTACTTAGACGTCGCATTACTCACACTCTCATTTGGAAAGCTCATACTATTCTAATCAGAGCATCATCAATCCGTAACCTTGGTTCCATTAGGCAATAACTAAAAGAAACATTTGCAAAATCTAATTTATCAGAATACATATCGTTTTTCAAACCAGGACCTGGACATGCCTACGCAGTTTGCGACTCCTACATAAATCGTAGTACAAAGACTGGAGAAGATCCAAAGTGCAACGCCATTCGCTACTCATATTCTAAGTAGTGGTGGAATAGGCCTTTCTGACCTAATTAAAGAGCACAATGAATGAAGATTGTGACTGTGCCAGAAAATCCAGACTATAATGTCTTTTCCTGATCCATATGCTCTACCACTCTGGTCGCAGCTGAGGAGACGTCACCACGCATGCTTAATCTTTAATACCTGTGTCACACGGGCACATTGGAAGGCCTTCGAGTCGATGACCTTCGAAAAGCACACAACTCTATCGACTCAAAATATATTCTGGCGCTGCTACACGGCAGTTTTCAACGGCCGTTGAGTCGCCGAGTGATCTCGCAACAACATGGCGCCAACCAAGGCACCCGCTTCAATTCTAATTCGCACTAGTTGCTTGCTATTCGCACCGACGGCAAGAAACAAACTTTAAATTGAGCCTTCTCTTAATCTCATGTACCAAAAGGGATAAAGTATGCGCGACGTTTTGCACTCGTTATTCAGAAAACTTGCCGATTTTGACGCTGCTAAGCCTAAGTGCCTAGCGTGAGCCCCAAAAATTGGTTTGATTTGTAGACACCAGATGGCGCGACACGCGCTGTTTCCCACCAGCTGCATGACGTTTGTTTTTTATACCAGTGACGGCGTATTCGATCTAGAACTAATGCATTGTTGTGACAACATTGGCCTCTCGGCATGTTCCAATATTTTTCACAGGTGTAAGATTCTACTTATTGATACAACGACATAAATAGGGCCATGACCTCAGAAACTAGCGCGCGCGGGAGCTGCCGGTGCGCCAAGTCTCGGAGTTCGCGCCGCTTCCGCTTCCGTCGTTCAATGGCCTTCGAAATCTCGAAGGAGTTGTGGCCTGCTCAGTTGACTCGATAGACTATTGACTCGACGGCCATCGAAACCGCCCGTGTAGCAGCTCAAACTTGACCTTTGAGTCGATGGACAGTTGGTTCGAAGGCCTTCGAAACGACCGTGTGACACCAGTATAACCCTTTTTAGCACCATAACAAGTTCTTTGGAATATTTCTGAATGGAATAGTTTGCCTCTCACGACTTTGCACAGCACAGACCTAATTTTTCGTAGAATACCTTAATTCCTTAAAGTTTCTACACCACACTTCAATATTAGTACCTAAATGTAACATTGTCACATTATACCCTTTTCATTACTCCACATTCTAAGATTTCTGAGCTGTAGGAGTGAGTACCTGGTTTCTTCAGCTTACCTATATTTGTAGTAAATGAAAGTAACAGTGTGAATAATTATGCTTGGTACTCCATGTTTGTATCAGGTACGTCACACCGAAAGGGTGATGTAAACATGCAGCAAAACATCTCACTTTTCACAAGTCGGCGATAGGTAGGACCTTTTTTGTATTTGAGTAAGAATGCCGATACCAGGCAGTGTGTACCAATAGCATTCGGTAGAACTGTGGGCTGATTTAAAACTATATTTGATGCAGCGAGTGCAATATAATGCTCACACGTTTGCAGTGTTCATAGGTCACAACACTGCGTTTTGAGCAGAAACCTTGGAATTAAGCAGGCAAGCAGTATGAAAAGATCTCGATCGCCTAGTTAAAAGTTTATGAAGCTGCGTATGTCGCCTATTGCTGCTCAAGTGATCAATTCGCAATTCATTATAAAACCAAAATACACCTACCTACGCCTGCCAGGCACTTTCTCGGCGCAAATTAATTGCCACCAGGATGGTAATGCAGTTCAGGTGTGATGAAACGGTCGTTTTTACTCCTTTCATATAAACTTGCCACTCTTGCGAACATTTTTGTGAGCGTGCCGGCAAGCAGACACCCTTGAGGCTGGGCCGGCTGTGCCGGCCGGCCGGAGCGGCCAAGGTCTGCCGATTGCAGCACCGCCGCTGCGTTCCATGTGGAGAGGCCCCCTCTCCGGCCGGCAGTTGTGCCACTCAAAATATTCTAATACACTCTAACGTAGGGGTTCACACAATGTGGTTGCCTGTTCTTTCCACTGTACTGGTGATGCCGTGGCCATAGTAAGAAACAACGTGGAGTCTGAACTTTCCGCGCAGTAAATTATGAGCTTCTCTGATGGTCTGACGTTCAATGAAAAATCCCATGAGGAAGACAAAGCCAAATATTACTGTGTTTTCCTATGTAATGGCGCGACCACTTATTTTACTTTTGTTCAATCACAGCCTTCTGCAGTATGTCGTCACCTTCGCCGCAAGGAGTTCTGGCAAGCGTGTTGACTATGTGTTGGTGCGGTCGGCAGCAATGTGGCGACTTCATTGCATGATTAAAATATTAAATCAGATGATATGGGTGGTTTGACTAGCACCAAAACTATAATCAGCCATCTGTCTATGCAACCCGCAAATAAAAAATTATTGCAAAGTGTTCGGGGGCCCCTTTAACGTGTACTAATATCTCTGTTCGTGTTTTCCTTGCTAGGACACTCAACATGGTCAAAAATTTGATCTAGAAATCTATTCTAAACATGCAACAAATGTAATTACCACATCATTCTTCACTCACGAGTTCATCCCATAAGGTGTCACAGGCAATTAAACATTACAGACATAATGCACCATAATGAAATTACTACCCTACCTGGTTAGCAGCTGGAAACTCATGCCTGTGCAGCAAGCGGCCATTTATGTATAAACAGCCTGCAGCCCTCTCTTCAGGCAAAGTCACTGTCTGGTACTGGAATGTTGCCTCTCTCTCCACTTGCTGCAAAAATAACCAGAAAAACATGGTCGGTCAGCTGTTTGCAATATTATGCACAGCTAATACATCGAGACAAACTGTCAACAAATCATTCAGTATTACACTGTAATAACCTAGCAGCACTTGCAGTTTTATGGAATAATGAATAGTTCTTGCAGTACTCAAGTAATTATTTGAATGCAATACATTAGGACATTGGTGATACATTGCCATATGTTACGTTTTCTCTTATGCTATATAACACTGGCTTCACTTTGTTCCCATAGGGTTATGTGTATTATCTACTTATATGTTACATTTTCTTTCCAATTTGCATCCAAAAACTAAAACAGTATGCCATTGACATGTCATCAATTGTCAGTGGTGCCTATGATGACATGTACCTATGACATGCGCCTATGTGCCTATGACTGAGTGTCGTCAGTGAAAGCAGAGACCTCTCAGCACCTGCCGTATGGAGCAGTAGGTATGCTATCACTGTGTTTATATTGCCACCAGCCACCATCTCAATAGGACTATGTAGTCAAAAAGAGGAAAGTGACAAGGAACCAATGGTAGTCTCGCATCCATATTCAGAGGTGCTGCTGTAGCCTTTGACAAATTGCATCGTTACTTTTATACCGAATGCTTCTATGAAGACCTCGACATTTAGCAATAACTGTTCTTAAATAAAAGGCTGGATCCCACAATACATGACATCACCAGTGGCAGCAATGGGATCATTAATATATCAGCAAATTATTCACATATTTTTTTTACCCAGCAAGTGAATTAGCATGGCCTTTATTGGAGGGAGGAGACAGGTCTTAGCTACTGTTGGAGGTTAGCTGGGAAAGGGTTCTGGATTAGCGGACTGTTGGGCACAAAGAAACTTTATGTCTGTCCTTGTTCCTTCTTGTTCCACCGGCATAAGCTGACTATTGCTTGGTGCATATTAATTCAGTCACTGACACATGAGTTGGATGACCAACCTTGATTATTCTGGGTTTTTTGTAAATGGGAAATTGAAGCATTCGTGCTTCTGATTTTCAAAAATGTGATGACTTTCATAACTTCAGCAAGAGAAATATGTGTCAAAATGAGTTTTGGGTGCACCTCTACACTGCTGTCTTGAAGAATTACGCTGTCAGGGTTCATACAG
This sequence comes from Hyalomma asiaticum, assembly GCA_013339685.2. Classification (NCBI taxonomy): domain Eukaryota; kingdom Metazoa; phylum Arthropoda; class Arachnida; order Ixodida; family Ixodidae; genus Hyalomma; species Hyalomma asiaticum. The sequence continues at coordinate 194,031,484 of CM023481.1, forward strand.
GTTTCTAGAGGAAAAATTCAAGGACTTTTCAAGGTCATTTTGAACAATTCTGAGAATACCACAGTAGTTCACACATTTTAAATTTTATTGTGCAGAAGAAAAATACAGTCATTTCACTGACTACTCTTACACAGTTTCATTCGACTAGGTGCTTGTTTCTTTCTGTTTGTATCGTAATGCCACTGGGTTCTTCAGGACAAGCTTTAGCAGTCTTTCTTAGGCTGCCTACTTTCATTACATGTGTGACGTCACCAGTTGCTTCTGCACTTTCTGCATATCCATCTGCAATGTTCATTAAAATATCAACTGTGGGCAGACAACAAGAAAGATTACATGCATTGTATAAACACAGGTGGTGGATAGCCCCGCCACGGTGGTCTAGTGGCTAAGGTACTCGGCTGCTGATCCGAGGGTCGCGGGATCGAATCCCGGCCGCGGCGGCTGCATTTCGATGGAGGCGAAATGTTGAGGCCTGTGTGCTGTGTGATGTCAGTGCACGTTAAAGAACCCCAGGTGGTCGAAATTTCCGGAGCCCTCCACTACGGCGTCTCTCATAATCAGAACTGGTTTTGGGACGTTAAACCCCACAAGACAACAAAAAACAAACAACAGGTGGTGGATGGCCACACATACTGAGCGACCGGAAAGGAAGTGTGAACTACCAGAAACGTGGCGAAAACAATGCTTGAACAGAAACCTTCCACATGGGGTCCAAGATGCGAAGCTAGACAACCAAATAACCAAGGAAGAGGCCCTTGCGGCAGCCCAGGCATCCAAAGACACGGCCGCTGATGCAGATCAGACTGCCAATATTATGACTAGAAACCTTAGTGACAACATTATAGAACCTATCACAAGGCAATTTAATGAAACATACTTGCTTGAGGGGAGACCTCTGAAAAGTGCAAAACTGCAAATGTTATTACAATTCCAAAACCCAGGAAGAAGCTGTCAGTGCATGCGCTCAGACGTCTTGTACAGAAAAGCTATTCAAACGGGTTATATATACTAGATTTCAAAATTTCACTAAAGACAGGGGCTTGCTCTTACGCACAATGCCCGGCTTTTGCAACAATATCTTGAGACAGGATGCTTTCCTCCTGTCACAGGAACAGGTATACAGTAAAAGCTCATTAACTCAGAAAATTGGATCATTCACACTTGTCCTCTGGTCCCGGCAAGAATTTGCATAGTTAATTGACACCAAACACTTGGTAATACAGGATATTCACAATGCATTGTGCTCTGGCAACACTTTGCACGTCTGCCATGTTCTTCGCCATGCCGTCTGCTAGCACTAGTATTAGGAGAGGCCGAGAGGCAATGATTGACGGTGCTTTTGGGCTAGAAAACGCACCAGTTTCCTGTGACGTCCAGCAGCGGAGGGTCAGGAAGGCTTACTGTGCTCCCAAAAGTTTACGAGAACACAGTAACGAGGCCTTGTGCTCCTAAATACGCACCTGGACAACAGCTGCTACAGGTGAACTGCTTTGCATGAAAATAGTATGATAAAATTGATTATTTTGTGACATGTACTTCAGATCGGTGGCAAGCATTCGAGGAAATTCTTCATTCTCGAGAAGTTACGAACATAAACTGCCCAAGATAAGCTTATAATGTTCCATGTGTAGTGACTAGGAGGAAGAAGCACACTGGCATTAGTCACCTGTGTGCACGATCAGTGTTACTGTTGCATCGTGTCGGCTCGACTGTGTTCTCGTTCTGACTGCATTCAGTGCACGATAACAAATCGTCATACATTTGCTGGAACAGTGCTGGGTACCCCTGATCTCATCTTGGAACTATGCAGCCGAAGGTTGCCGACTGCATCAGCCGCTAACATGACTGAGCCTGCCAACAATCAGTCGGAAGCTGCCGTCCCTCCTGTCATCTGCGGTGCAGCTCAGCGGCAGCGGGACCCCCCTACTCTAGCGGTGCAGGTGAGACCAACGCTGAAGATTGGCTTCAACATATGAGCACGTCAGTGAGCACAACAAATGGGATGGCGTGGCTAAACTGCGCGCTGTGACCTTCTACCCCGCTGTCGTTGTAAATCTGTGGTTTCACAATCACGAGCGACAAATGTCACAGCACTTCTTCTTCCTCCTCTTCACTACACACGTTATTTACCACTGTGATTAGAAATGCGCGCCACATATCTAAACCACACTGTTTCTGAGCGAAGATGTGCAGCTTCCACCTCTCATTTCTCCAGCCACAGGCACCTCTACCCTTCATAGTGGCGTGTTTGATGTTTTCTCAAAAGGAGCAATGCGTGGGCACATCAGCAGTGCACCAAGGATGTCTGAGAAAAATTAAGACTGTCACATTTTGGAGTTTCCATGTACGGCAGGTGTTCGCTGCTGCTAAACAAGTCAGCTCTAGAACGCCTACGCCCGTTGCTGTGGGGAAGCACTGAGGTTACTGAAATAGTTCACAAGAAAAATTATACTTGGCAAGTCGCCTCAACTGCTCTCTCTCTCTCTGCAGCTTTCTTTTGCGAAGGAGGGATTCACGGTGCAGCGTCAGGAAACTTCCAACTTGTGTCTCATCTTTATTGTAATAACCTGATGTTTTTATACATCAATGTCGCACGATTTTCTGGAGATGCGCAGTATACACACACTCCCTTGAAATTATTAAAATAATATGTATTCTAGAACCACACTGTCGACTTATGCATGTTCATTCAAGCCAACAACGGCTTTTGTCCATGAAAGGCAATACAACAAGCAAAAGGTGATTGATCATGCTCTCTCGATCGTACATGCGTGAAAAACCTGTTTAAAAGATGCGCATGTCCCATCTCTCTCAGTGCTTTTGTTGCAACGAAAGCAACTCATATTCATGAAAAATAGAAACATGTCTATACCGCGATTATACGTGCGTCAACCACAGTTCTGAACACACGCAATGCCAACATTGTTGATAAAACCTTTTTTTACAGCAATATGCTTATCTTTTTTTTCTTTAATCATTCGAATGCCACTGAGGTGTTCGGTTAAAAAAAATCACAGCATATCCATGGGGTGAATGATGATGAGTGGGCGAAGCTCCGGAGGGAATCATCGGTAAACCGTGAACCTTCCGTGTAATTCGCCCAGTCGATCATCATGTAAAGACGTCTTACGCAGCCCCTTACACAGGCCGGAACGCGCACCGCGTTTGCCAATGCCATCACATGACTGCTGAAAGAGTATAAGGCGGAGAGGCCACAGCGTCTTACACCAGCTTCTTACACGGGCCGTAACGCGCTAGCACAAACGCGTTAGAAACGCGCAGTCTTTCGTTAATGTTGGGTATTTACTGTCATCGTGGTGCATGTGTCCATGTGCGCTTCGTGGCGTAGTGGCTAGCGCCGCGCGTTCGGAAGCGAGGGGTCCCTGGTTCGATTCGCGCTTCGGACACAACGTTCGGAATTTTTTTCTCATCGTCCATGGTCCACCAAGCGCGATCCGACACGTACGGCGACGATCCAGGAGAATGAGAGGAGCGCTCCCCGCGCAGCCCGCGCAGCAGCCAATCGGAGAGCAGCTGCACCGCCAACGCCATCTAGCGTACCTTCACCCAACCGCCATATTGTACGCATGTCTATGGGACAGCACCCTCTCGGAAACGAGACGAGAAATGGAGATGACGACACAGAATGCGTACAGCGCCACCTAGTGTATCGTCATCCAACTGCAGTTTGCATGCATCTCTATGGGACAGCGCCATCTATTGTATGCTATTGTATGCTAAGGGAGACGCTACTGGCTACGCAGGATGCATCGACAACCGAGAACCGCCCAGGTAATGCCATAAGGAGCTTCGCCCCTAAAACAATGTTATGTTGGTTCCCGGTGGGCCCCGCCACGGTGGTCTAGTGGTTATGGCACTCGGCTGCAGATCCGAAGGTCGCGGGATCGAATCCCGGCCGTGGCGGCTGCATTTCGATGGAGGCGAAACGTTGAGGCCCGTGTGCTGTGCGATGTCAGCGCACGTTAAAGAACCCCAGGTGGTCGAAATTTCCGGAGCCCTCCACTATGGCGTCTCTCATAATCGGAGCTGGTTTTGGGACGTTAAACCCCACAAATCAATCCCGGTGTAGTCACGGACTGCCGCTGCATGAACAGTGGCATGTAGCAGTGGGGAAACATTGCGCAGTGACTGCAAAAAGCAGCAGACAGCAGCCGATCTATGCTAAGATGCTGCAGGTTTCGGTTTCCAGCGCCCTGAAGAACATAGCAGGTGGTGCTTATGGTGATGCCGACGGATGGCGGTCTACATATTGAATATCCAGTTTCTGCATAGGCTCCCTCTAGGAAGCCAGAGTCGCGCCACTGTTTTCTGCACGCCACTCACTCTGCCTACAGTGGTCCTGGCACCACTATTCGCTGAGCACCATCACATGGTGAAAACTGGTTCCGCTGTGCTACAGAGAAGCAAAGTTTGTGTGATTGCAAGTGTATGATTGAAAGTGTATTCCAACGTCATACAATGTGCCGACAGGTCTTTCAGTATGAAGGGGTTGGTACTTCTGCATATGCATGTGCGTTGACATGATTATGAGGCAGGTGCATAAGCGGAGGGCTCAGGAGTAATTTTGACCACCTAGGATTCTTTACTAGGCACTACAATCTAACTACATCAGTGTCTTTTGCATTTTTCCGGCATCGAAATGAGACTGCCGCGACAGGGATTCGATCCCGTGAGCTCGAGCTTCGCGAGCCAACATCCTATAATAGGATCCAATAAAAAAAAAAAACACGCAGTTGGCAACAAGGGCTGATGGACCGCACGCGTCTGTGTTACTCCGCCAGCCAATCAGAGAAGCAAATAAAATTGTCATCATGCAGCCTTTTCAAAATGGCACCATGTTTATGCCTTCAGTAGCTGCGGAGTGTCTGCTGTTCTTGAGTCCTTTTATCGGTATAAGCAATGATGCGCTCGAGAGGCACTAACAAAAATGTGCGGAGTCTCTGCGTTTCCACCCTAAAAAGTCTGCGGTACAGTTCACCTTCGCAAGTGAGCCCATTTTACACATGAAATTTCACCGAACTGAGCTGAAAAACTCTTGTGGCGGTGCTCATGACATGCCGGGTTATTGCATTGCAAGCACTTGATTTCAGCTCAACAAAGACTAATCCTTTCCGTGTTCCACTCTAATAAACGAATAAAGACAAAAATGTATGCACCAATCCATTATCGCTGCCACCTTCGCTTTATTTTGGTAACATGGAGTGTTAAAAGAAGGAACTATTTGAAGCTTCACGGAGGTACAGTGGCTGGCGGCCATAAGGGCGTGGCAGGAGCTTCACTGCAAACTTCAGTTGTATCAGACTCTATAGCCGCTAAGCCACCATGGTGGTTGATTTCTAGACCTTACGATTTAAATTTATCACAGCATTGTAGTCAGTTTTTCATCCGATCTTGGTGTCACACTCCTTTAATATTATGCAACTGCACAATGAGCTACAAGAGATGCCAAAGTGCAGTACTCCGCATTGGTCTCGACCACTTGGAGTTCTCTTAACGTACATAAACAAAGCAGAGTACACGAGCTTTCTTGCATTTCACCCCACCATAATGTCACAGTGGCTGCGCCACCACCACATGCTGGATTGGGAAAAGAAAAAATGGTGCATCAGGGAAGATATGAAAGGGAGTGAAATAAGAAATTCTGCTTTTGCAATGACGATGGCTACTATACTGTTTTCGTAAATGAATTTTAAAGTTGCTTCCCTTCCTGATAAAACCTCATGCTAGTATTCCACCTTGTGCGGCATATTAAAATATATTTGTTTTTGTGATATAAGAGCCTGTATGCAAACTTTGTAGTGTTTGAATGCTAATGGAGGAGACACGAGTGGCCGGGATTGGTGCGGCTCACAGATAAGACAAGCAAACACAGAACCATGTTAACAGTAACCAAGGGAATTCTAAAAAAAATTGATGTAATTTTGCAGCAGCAGTGTAATTAAGAACACGTCTGTTTAATTTAATATAAATTTTTTATGACAAGAAGACCTGTCGAGCAAACACAAACACTATGTCTGGTACACACTACATGCCTGTTGTCACAGCAGCATATACATAAAGAACCCATACCCTTTTGACGGCCTGTGACTCAGGGCTGTCTGACAGGCAGATGACGTCTGGCCCAGCCATGGACAAAAGATCCTTGAGATGGTTTCGCTTGGGCAGCATGACAGGTGTCACAGGATATTCAGGGAATGCAGCAGCCAGTGCCCTTGCTCCTGCCTCATTCGTCCGAGGTGATATGCCCACAAAGAACTCGCGACCTGCGCCACCGTCCCAAGATTAACTAAATGTAGATAACCAAGCTTCTTTAGGAATGTTGGTATAATGCATTGCAGATGAACTAAAAAAACATAAAATTAAAGGTAGATACACTTTCTTCAGTCCTAGCAATAAGTAACACTCAAGTCACGAAATCAATTTGGAGGCAAGAAACTGTGACATATAACTGTGCAATGCACTGCAGAAAATAAATTATTATCCTATACAGTGGTGAAGGCATACCTGTGAAAAGCACGTTCCCGCCTTCTATAATTGCTTTCGGGTCCCGTATTTCCATCACCGCAATGCCCAGTTCTTTCTTAATGGTAGCCCGTATTATGTCCAGCTGCAACGTAAAAGATAAAGCTTTTAGATAAGCCTCATAAATGTAGTGTGCACTGGTGACTGCTTAAAATTATTTGAAACATATGACAGATTGCCAAAATAATAGTTACCCTCCTCCCTGCATCCCCCCCCCCCCCCCTTTTTTGTCGATTCTCTCGGCGCACCGGCTGCATGGCCGCATTTTCATTCTGGCTCCAGCGGATGGGCCACAGTGTGCAATGGAGGCGCGTGATTATGGAATGACCGCACACCCCTTTGGCTTAGGAAATTCTGGAAAAATGGTGATAACAGCATCAAGAATGCTGGATCTACCATTTATCATCAGGCTGGTTTCTTGAAGCCGTACTAGGGGGGCATACTGATATAAAAGGAGCCTGGAGGTGAGTTGTACAGCCGGTACATTTTTTTTTTTTCAGCCACATAATAAGGTGCTTTACTTTGTGCATTTGATATATATACTGTGGTAGAGTTCACGAAAAAAGTGGCGTCTGCCAGTCAAAGGACCCTTTCTAGCCAATGGTGCTGCTCTGTCAATGTGACGTCGCAGCAGACCACCTCCATGCTGCACTCAAGAGAGTAATCAGAGTGTGGCATAGGGGCAGGCAGATGCCGCTTTTTTCTTGACCTATTGCTCGTGGCACATCCACTTGCGTTTGGATTTCTTCTTGCAAGAAAAATCTAAACATAGCCACTGCATTCAGCGTGCCTTCTCACAATGAATTAGTTGCAAGGGCATCGTCTGTTTATTTGTATGTTCGTCTTCTCAATGTGAACGTAGCTGCTATGTTGCAGCCTCTAAGCTGAATAAGATGGTTGCGAAATTCCCGTTGGATGGTGCGGCAAACACTCATAGAACAGAATAATAGAAGCAGGGAAAAATTGCTTACAGAACATTAGTTAGGCGTCAGTGTCAGGGAAGCTTTAAATGCAGACAATGAAGACAATGTTGACAAGCTATTACTCATCACCTTCATTACCCCGGGTATACTTGGCATTAGTATCATTTTGGGGGCCAGCATTTATAGTATGTATAATTTACTGACGAAGATATTGAATTAAGCTGTAAAATATAGCTACCAATTGACTTTGTAGTTACACCACAAGCCACTCTTTTGATTTTCAGTAAAGGAGGCAATGGATCCTAGTAATTCCAGAAAACGCGATCAAGAGGCTGTATCTTCACAAAGAATTGTTCATAGCGGAAAGTAGAATTTATAGCGCATTTCTGACTGAACGACACTGGACAATGTGCGAGGTTGATGGTGTGTCAGCAGAATATTCAGAATATAGTAAAGACAACCCCATATTTTTGCAATGTACAGATTACCGCAGCAAAAGTGCTAATCAGCAAGTCAAAACACCTGAAAATGAGGCACTGGGGATACTCTGACACAAGCAACAAGGCGTCTTGCCTTGCAAATGACACTGCTTCTTCTCGGAATGAAAAATTTCCAGCCAATGCAGTGCAATCACTCATTCTTGTGCATGCCATCGCGCTTGATTTGTAGCATTATACAAACTGCGCAACCATGCTCAGGCTTCTCGATGCAGTTATATGCGCACCAGCATGGCATAGCGCTAACACAGAGTGCAGGAAACAGCACGCAATGTTCACTATGCTGAGTCAGGGTGAAACATGGCACCATGAAAAAGACAAGCAAAACGTAAGATGTGCACGCATTTCCAGGGACAACGGCGGGGAGCCCAATCGTTGAGCAAGAAATGCGGTTCCCACGGGAGGAACGCACGAGATGAGATGCGATCATGTGGCTGCGGCAGAGTTCTAAAAATGGCGGTCACTATTCTACTACCATGGCGGTACAGTTTATATGTCAAACGCTTCGAGCACGCCCTTCTATCGTCTCGACGAGCACACTGACAAGGGAAAATGAAGCCAGCGCTCATCATGCACTTCAGCCTTTTCCTTTTTCTCTCTCTCTCTAGCTTTGACCATTTTCAAATATTTCTGGCATTATAACGCCAGGTATACCGTCGCTATGCCTGCAGCACAGGTACGTGGCTGCTGTGGCCAACTATATGCAGTACAAAAACAGCTGCTGGTGCGTAGAAGTCTGAGCACTGCACACAAGGTTTGAAAGGTTTGAGGCTAGTTATGACACTCAAACCTATCAAAACAGAAAAGGCACAATGGCCTCAATGCTGAAAATGTGGTGCAGCCAGTTTCATTTGAATGTAAGTGCGCAAGCACGCTGAGCTCTGCAGATGAGAGCTGTTTTCCTTCGGAAATGCGTCACTCATATCAGGAAAAGAAAATGAACCTACCCAGTCGAAATTTTACCTGCTTCAATAAGCAATCACCATGCCAATTCCACAATATTTCGGCGCAATATCCAGTGTGCATTTAATAATGCCTGTTTGAAATCCAAGCATTCATGTGCTCCCAAAAAGACTATGCGACACCATTGGCCGCCTTAGGCACTACTCAGTGGCATTTCAGCGACAACAACTGAAGACCCATTTAAGAATGTTAGCATATTGCTAACCTTCGTTTGTTCTAAGATAATACATTTATACAAGAGCTAGAAAGTTAAAAGAAAGCTAGATCCTGTGTGGTGCCACCATACGGAGCAAGGGTGTTGCAAGGATTGTTTTCGCAGTCATCACCAGCACATCACTGTGGTCGTCACCATGGCCTCTGAGATTGCTGCGCTCTCGGAAGGCCTCCGATGGTTCGGCATCCCTGAGGCCATGGTGACGACTGCGATGATGTCAGTTGTAGAGCTCAAGGGAACAAGCGCTGGGAAATTGAAACAGTTTTTTATCGCTCTAAATCAACCCAGACAATGCAATGAAACAATGTATATTATACATTAGAGGGCCAGGATTACGGATACATGCATTACATTGTACAAAGTTTTCAGAAAACGTTTCATGACACCTTTAAAGGGACCGACAACTGGCCAGAACGTGGAACAGACCTTTGCAAATTTGGAAAGACCTGAATCAAAGCGGTGGAATTGAGCAGCCATTTTCAATTTGAACATAGCATTTGTATTGTCAAACTGAGTATGAAAATCGCAGCAACTGAAAAGTGGCGTCGCCTGGTGGTGAAGCATTGGTACTGCGTTCTGGTGTCTTCAAATTCCTGTACGTCGCCTGCTGCTGTTCAGACAACTGCAACTCGGGCTTAAAATTTGTCAGTATATAAAAACGCACCCCTGCCCTATTATTTGCTTATTACTCAGTCGACGCTGAGAGATTGCGCTGCTTTCGCAGCAATCGAAAATCTGCATTTTACCGCGGCGTCTATCAGGCGTTCAGCACATGCCCTCCATGGGGACGGTGCACAAGGCCAGACGGCTCCACCGTCGCCCCCTGCGTTCAGTGCCAATGCGGGCGCTCCCGCGACGTTGGGGTGATAATGCGGCCTCCCGCACCGCATGTGCACCTGCTTGTGCGGGGGTGCCAGTCGTCTGCATGTGTCCCACCGCGGCTTCTTACTGGTTTTAAGACCGTAGAAGGTTTGAAAAATTTCTTCCGTAGGGCTAATATTGCTAAAGGAAAGCTTTCATACGAGGCAGGCCATGTGCATCAAGTTAAAAAAAGTGGGTCTGCGGACGGAAGCGCGGTGACCGGCCGATGTGTCTCCCTAACGCGGGAGACAAAATACTCCAAAAATACTCCAAATGTTCTGAGATTGCCAGGCTGGAAAGCAAAAGTGATTTTTATTGTGATCCTTGTTAATCTTTAATTATTTGTTATCGGTATGTATACACTATTATCAATATATTAGTCCCATAAAAGGCTCCACAATAAAGCAGTGAAAGTCTGTAGCTGCATTCATCATATGTGAGCATAGTGCTTGTGTGCGCGTTTTGGAAAGACAAGCTGCGAAGACACGGACTGCATGACCTGATCTGTTTATTTCCGTTAATCGTACATATACTAAGTGAGATAACGAAAGGAAGGGGTCAAGGGCTCGTTGTTTATTTGTTAGAAACAACTTAATGAGCAAACAGACAATGAAGCTTAGGAAAGCATAGGGGAAGTTGCTTGTGATATTGTAATTGTGGAGAAAGTAGAAAGGAATTAAAGTGGACGAAAAGACAAACCTGCCTTCGGTGAGAACCGAACCCACGACCTTCGGAAGACGCGCCTGATGCTCTACCAACTGAGCTATGAAGGCGGTCGTCCCTCTGTGCACATTATTGGGTATTTATGTACGTATTATCCTGGGGAGTGTTAGGCAGCACCACTCGTAGCCATGACGGCGTATGTGGAATGCACTTTCTTGCCAGGAGGTGTCACGTAGAACGTGAACTTAGATGAGATGGCTGCTGCCCAATAAGCCCTCTCATGCTACCTAAGGCACCAAGTCTGCCACAACAAGGCCCAAGCTATGAAATAACAAGAGGGAGGGGTCAAGGGCTCGTTCTTTCTTTGTTAGAAACAACTTAACGAACAAACAGACAATGAAGCTTGGGAAAGCATAGGGGAAGTTGCTTGTGGTATTGTAATTGTGGAGAAAGTAGAAAGGAATTAAAGTGGACGAAAAGACATACCTGCCTTCGGTGAGAACCAAACCCACGACCTTTGGATGACGCGTCTGATGCTCTACCAACTGAGCTACGAAGGCGGTCGTCCCGCCCTCCACTTTATTGGGTATTTATGTACGTATTATCCTGGGGAGTGTTAGGCAGCACCACTCGTAGCCATGATGGCGTATGTGGAACGCACTTTCTTGCCAGGAGGTGTCACATAGAACGTGAACTTAGATGAGATGGCTGCTGCCCAATAAGCCCTCGCATGCTACCTAAGGCACCAAGTCTGCCACAACAAGGCCCAAGCTATGAAATAACAAGAGGGAGGGGTCAAGGGCTCGTTCTTTCTTTGTTAGAAACAACTTAATGAACAAACAGACAATGAAGCTTGGGAAAGCATAGGGGAAGTTGCTTGTGATATTGTAATTGTGGAGAAAGTAGAAAGGAATTAAAGTGGACGAAAAGACAAACCTGCCTTCGGTGAGAACCGAACCCACGACCTTCGGAAGACGCGCCTGATGCTCTACCAACTGAGCTATGAAGGCGGTCGTCCCTCTGTCCACATTATTGGGTATTTATGTACGTATTATCCTGGGGAGTGTTAGGCAGCACCACTCGTAGCCATGACGGCGTATGTGGAATGCACTTTCTTGCCAGGAGGTGTCACGTAGAACGTGAACTTAGATGAGATGGCTGCTGCCCAATAAGCCCTCTCATGCTACCTAAGGCACCAAGTCTGCCACAACAAGGCCCAAGCTATGAAATAACAAGAGGGAGGGGTCAAGGGCTCGTTCTTTCTTTGTTAGAAACAACTTAATGAACAAACAGACAATGAAGCTTGGGAAAGCATAGGGGAAGTTGCTTGTGGTATTGTAATTGTGGAGAAAGTAGAAAGGAATTAAAGTGGACGAAAAGACATACCTGCCTTCGGTGAGAACCAAACCCACGACCTTTGGATGACGCGTCTGATGCTCTACCAACTGAGCTACGAAGGCGGTCGTCCCGCCCTCCACTTTATTGGGTATTTATGTACGTATTATCCTGGGGAGTGTTAGGCAGCACCACTCGTAGCCATGACGGCGTATGTGGAACGCACTTTCTTGCCAGGAGGTGTCACGTAGAACGTGAACTTAGATGAGATGGCTGCTGCCCAATAAGCCCTCGCATGCTACCTAAGGCACCAAGTCTGCCACAACAAGGCCCAAGCTATGAAATAACAAGAGGGAGGGGTCAAGGGCTCGTTCTTTCTTTGTTAGAAACAACTTAATGAACAAACAGACAATGAAGCTTGGGAAAGCATAGGGGAAGTTGCTTGTGGTATTGTAATTGTGGAGAAAGTAGAAAGGAATTAAAGTGGACGAAAAGACATACCTGCCTTCGGTGAGAACCGAACCCACGACCTTTGGATGACGCGTCTGATGCTTTACCAACTGAGCTACGAAGGCGGTCGTCCCTCCGTCCACTTTATTGGGTATTTATGTACGTATTATCCTGGGGAGTGTTAGGCAGCACCACTCGTAGCCATGACGGCAGTATGTGGAATGCACTTTCTTGCCAGGAGGTGTCACGTAGAACGTGAACTTAGATGAGATGGCTGCTGCCCAATAAGCCCTCGCATGCTACCTAAGGCACCAAGTCTGCCACAACAAGGCCCAAGCTATGAAATAACAAGAGGGAGGGGTCAAGGGCTCGTTCTTTCTTTGTTAGAAACAACTTAATGAACAAACAGACAATGAAGCTTGGGAAAGCATAGGGGAAGTTGCTTGTGGTATTGTAATTGTGGAGAAAGTAGAAAGGAATTAAAGTAGACGAAAAGACATACCTGCCTTCGGTGAGAACCGAACCCACGACCTTTGGATGACGCGTCTGATGCTCTACCAACTGAGCTACGAAGGCGGTCGTCCCTCCGTCCACTTTATTGGGTACTTATGTATTATCCTGGGAGCGTTAGGCAGCGCCACTCGTAGCCATGACGGCGTATGTGGAACACACTTTCTTGCCAGGAGGCGTCACGTAGAACGTGAACTTAGATGAGATGGCTGCTGCCCAATAAGCCCTCGCATGCTGCCTAAGGCACTAAGAGAGAAAACGCGGGGCCGCTGCCACAAAGCGTCGACAACGTAAGTCCATTTATTTATTTCTAAATAATGAAGGCTGAACTAAGCAATACGGTACTAACTCATTTTGAAAGATTCTGTTAGAATCCAAAAGAAAGGAAGAAAGAGAAACACAACTGGAAAGAAAACAGCAGGACGCCTATCAGTGTCTTTTGTTATCCAGTGCCTCAACTCCTTCGTGCGGCGCCTAGGCCGGCAGGCGCATGCAAGAGGCAGATGGTCCGTTTTGAACGAGCTTTTCGTCTTGCTTTCCTTTTTTTCTTTTCCTTTTTTTTTGCAAGAGGCACTCCAGTAGATCGAAAGAAGAGTGGTTCGTTAGAAAGTAAATAGGCGCATGTTTCTGCAAACCAATAAAAGGCAGCACGGCTCAGCACCAGTAGATCGACGGCAATCCTTGTTCTGGTTGGAGTACCAATGAAAGCAAAGACCAAACAATTCAAATGCGTGAAGGGGCTCTAGGAGAAAAAAAAAAAGAAAAGAATAATAGGGAAGGGCAGCAGCGCGGGCCGCGAACGAAATGTCCGCACGGCTAGGCGTGTTGCAGCCTGGTATTCCACACAAGCGGCTCCTTAAAAACAGCGCGAACCATTGCAAATTGACCACACATATCGTCTGCTAGTAGAAGAGCGTTGCCGGAACGCATGCACAAACTCCCTCGCATTGACAACCCACCTTTCACGCACTCCACGCAGAATGCCGGGGGGACAGAATGCCCGTTACATTGCAAACTAGTAACACATGTCATCTGCTGAGTAGAGAGCGTCGACGGAACGCGCGCGCATGCGACTGCACTTCTCCTTCAGCATTGAGCTTTCTGGAAGCTATAAGTATTTGTAGCTGGTGATCTGACATAAGTATTGTTACGGCCGAGGACACAACCAATCTTGTTGCTGAACACCGAGCCGTAGTATGACGACCTTTCGAAGAAAAAAAAGAACAGCAGGAAAATGCGAATAGCTCGGTTCTAAAGCTACCGCCAGCCCTGCGACCGGAGCTTCTATCACCCCAAGGACGAGCGTGCCGCCGCGACCGGCGCTCCCGTCGGCGGAGAGTTACAAGTGCACCATCCCCATACCAGGAGTACCTTGCCCGAACACATCCAACTGATGTCTACCACTGTTTGCAACATGTGCTGCGTATAACACTCCCATCGCCAAAAAATTCGGATAAATGATGTTTCGTGGCGTTTGCCCCATTGCCACTGCACGATTAGGTACCCTCACCAGCAAGATTTCTGTAGGAAGAAAAAAAAAAGGAACTGTTACCTTAAAAATTAGTCGTGGGTCCCCTTAGGTGGCAACACTGTGCTCCGCTTGTGAATGCCGAGTACCGTGCGTGACTACAAAATTTGGCCAAGTTGTTCATTGCAGCCTTAGCTATATATATGTAGATTGTGTTCTTCTCCAAGCCTGAGAAGTAGTTAAGCACTACTTAAATTTTTTTCCAATTATTATTATAGTACAAAAAATGAAGAAGCAAATGAAGAAACAAAAATATGGGTGTAGCTTGTGTTATTGGCGCATGGCTAGACACAGCGGAGCTGCTGGGCACCTAGCTGGTCCTGACTTTTTCTAGGTTTTTGCTTACACGAAACCACTTGTCGTGGTGAACTGTGGCAACTTGCCTCTCAGCAGAGATTCCCGGCACGTCCGGCACATCTGTATTTCATTGTGGTCTATTCCGGAAATGCCTCACAAAGCACTCCGAGGCCCAGTGAATGCTTCTCAACGTCTCACACCGATCTCGGCATAGAGGTTTGTGTTTGTGTCAAACCAGAGACAGTCACTGACATGGCATGCGTGCCACCGTCCCTGCACGGGCTCTTCAACAGAATGTAGGAGAGGGAACGCATGTGCAATCGGCAGTGATGTCACGACA
The DNA here is from genome assembly GCA_013339685.2 of Hyalomma asiaticum. Lineage (NCBI taxonomy): Eukaryota > Metazoa > Arthropoda > Arachnida > Ixodida > Ixodidae > Hyalomma > Hyalomma asiaticum. The sequence continues at coordinate 194,046,608 of CM023481.1, forward strand.
TTCGGAGAAGAGCGGAGAAGGATGAAGTGGTACGCCAGCTGTGACGTCCGTGGTTGCTAGACGATGGGAGGTGAGGTTGTTTCCGACGTCAGATGTTTTTATGGTCTGACTAACAGCTTTGCTGTTAAAAAAACACAGACATATACATCACCTCCAACGTACTTGTGAATCTTTCATGAGATAAGTGAAGCTTTCTTTTTGGAGGAACAGTATACAAGGAAATGTATAGTGCGCGCAGCACTCTTTGCAACTGAAACCTGCACATACAAAGGGATTCTCAAACTGCTGTACAAGAATTTCAAAGCTCCCAGTACCAGCTAGACAGCAATGGAAGTGCTGGAATCGTCATTCTTCATTCAGTACCAGGCCACAAGGGTTCCACTGGCTGTATGTGAGTTCAGCTGGCTGTATGTGAGTTCACGCAGCAATGTGAACCCGAGCAGCCACTTTTTTAATTCTAAATCTACGTCAGATGCACACCACCCGCACACCCCACACTGTAAGCTCCGAAACCTTAAAATACAACTGAAACATGCCCTCCGCGAGAAGACAGCGCCAGGTCCGAACCCACTCACAGATGGCATACCAGCTATGGTTCGGATTCGCCCTTACAACAGAACACTGGCACAACACCAGCGGCGCAACTACCACTGCAAGCACCCACTGTGCCCTGACGTAATTGACTTTGGCCCAGATAATTATATTGATCAACTGTGAACGGTCGCTTTAACACTATAATGCCCAGACTTTTGGATATAGCCTCAGCCCAACCAACGCTGATCACTTGTCCCTTAGATATTACATGCATTTCTTCAGGACGTTGAGGCAACCCCCCTGGTTTGTGGCAAACAAACATGGCGTAACTAGGGTGGGGGCGCCGCGCTGAGACCGCTCAACACGTGCCCTAGAAAAAAAATGGCAGTGGGGCTACGCATCTGTAGTGGGGAGGCGCAGCCACAAATGTCGCTTTTGAAGAGAGTGCTAGTTTGGGCTTGTTGGTGTGACTGACATTGGACACACACGGGGCGCAATGCCTTAAAGGGGTCCTGAACCACCTCCCGGGCTCGGTGAAAAAACATATTCTACAGCTAGCCTACACTGTAATGAACATCTCAGGTAAATTCTGTAGTCATCCGCGAAGCGCAGTGTTCACAAGCGGAGCACAAAGTTTCCACTTCCTCAGGAGCCCTCAGCTCAAAAAGAGGCTTCTCCTCGCGCTCTTTGTAGATGCTTTGTTTCGTCATAAAGCACATACAAGAAGCATCGCTGCTATTGGCCGATGGCACACACGCTCGCCGCGACCGTGTGCGGGCCCTCCGCAGCGCGCGTTTTTTCAAACCGAAAGCGTGCGCATGCCATGCGCTCACTTTTCCTTGCATTGTGAACGCCTAGGCAAAATAGTTGCTGGAAATATGTAAAAATGTATTTGTTAATGCGCAAGTCTCGCAAGTACCATAGGAAGGTGTCAGTAAACTATCTCGGCGTCGACAAAAAAGGTGCAAAATTCACCGTAAATATAGTTTCCCAAAAAGCCAACAAATGCATACCAGCAGCCTGTAAGAAGTGATGATTCCCAAACTTTAATCAATCATTGATCAGCGATAGTACATGGGTTTATACCCTATGGAACTGCAATGCGTCACCATCTAGGACTCAAACTGACCAACATGACTGGAGTCAAACCCAAAATCTGTGCATTAAATGACTAGGATGGATTAGGGTGGACTTGGAGCTGATTAAGGCGCATTTGGGTGGATTAAGACAGATTGAAGTGCATTAAGGCGGACTATGACATATTACGAGTGGATTAAGGTAGACTAAGAGAGATTAGGGTGACTTAAGAAGGAATACAACAGACTAGGGAAGGTTAATTTGTGTACATTAAAATGAATTATGCCTTTAATGGCTGGCTTAATTAGGCTTAGCTTAATATTCTGAGCTTGTTTAGGCTTGAAATAGTCATGTTAATTAGACATACATAATTATTGTAAATTAATTAGGCTCTGATTAACCCTACCTAATCAGGCATGACTAACTAAGCAGGGCTTCATTACTCATGACATAATTAGGCATGGGTGTTAACTAAACCCACGTTAATTAAACATGTCCTATTTAGTGTGTGCCTAGTTGCACTAGACATTATTATATTAAGTGTCGCTAAAGGGTATTGCCTTAACTAGACCTTATTTAATTAGTGTTAGCCTAATTAGTCCTGTCATATTCAATTCCAACTTAATTTGACTTTATTAGTTCTAGGCTAATTAACCTCAAATTATATTAGTCCTAGCTTAAATTCGGTCTAATTAGTTTAAACTTACTTACACTAGACTTGTCTATGTCAGCCTAATTAGGCTTCGCTTAATTTGTTTTACTATAATTAGACTTGATTTATTAGTATTATATCCTATTAACTCCTAAATAATTATACTGAGATTAATTAGGTATTACTTATTTGACATAGCCTAATTAAGGTTGAATTAGTTCGATTTGGCTTGATTGAATTAGTCCTGTCTGAAGTAAGCTTCACTTAATTAGTCTTAATTAGGCTTCATTGAACTAGACAGTTTAATAAGGCCTTACCTAACTAGCCTTAGGAAGCTTTAATTGGCTTTGCTATAGCTTGGCATGGTTATGTTAGCATTACACAACTTAGCGGAGCTTTCAGCAAATTTCCCAGTTTCGCCAATAGCTTAAACAGCTTCACTGTTAAAATTGAACTAGTGCATATCAGGGTGTATTCACACTTTAAATTAATCCATCTGTCTTACTGCACCTGAACGCATCTTATTCCTCATTAATCTGTCAGCAGGGGTTTGAGTTGTGAAAGTCTTCCTTTCGAGTCATATAATCATGCGTTCGAGTCCAATAGGATGATTAACCCGCACACAATCACTAATCAACCATTACCTAACTTGGGGTTACGCAGGACAAGGTGGAACAGCGTTGGAGTAGTGCAGTTTATCCTGACGCTGTTGTGTGCGCGGCATTGAAGACAACTAGTGCACTTACAAAGTAAGCGCGCACACCTCCAAGCCTAAACATGTGTGATGAAGGAAAACAAGGCTTCGGAGGATTGAAAAATTGCAGTGATAGCGACAGCACGCCACTGAGCCCAGGCGCGAAGTGAGCAGGCGGCCCAAGCTCGTGCTGCCAACAGCCCCCGGCAGTCGTGCGCTTTCAGTCAGCCACGCTGACACGTCATTGAAGCCTGGTGACGTAACACGGTGGGCGGGGCGCCTCTTTTGACACCGCCCACAAGAGCTCTGTGGGCTCTACTCCGCAGAGTTGAGACAGAACTGTAAAGGGAGGTTTTCCGGTCGCAATATCTTCGCTCCTAACAAACCTTTTTGAAAAATTCCTTCGGCTGTGAATTTCTGAGAGGCTTACATTACACAGCTATCCGTTTTCAAAACCAAGTCCAAGGGCTGGTTCAGGGCCTCTTTAAGACACAAACGGGGCACTAGTGCCCCGTGGAAAGGTTGTTGTGAATGCCCTTATACGGCAAGCCGCAGCTTTGTTCACTTAGGACTGAGCAGCCAAGAGGGTGCCTTGTGACGTCGCTGGTTTGCCTCTCTAGTTGTCGCGGATTATTACTGCATTAGACTTACGTTAAGTCGGGGCACAATGAATAATAATAAAAAAAATAAATAAAAAAGCAACTGTGATATCCATTAGAATGTGCAAAGCTCGGGGCTTTTCGCTCGGTGCGGTTACAGTCGCTGTAAAGTAATTTGTGGGACCAGATACGCATATAGAAAGATGTGCTGTAGTGTCTGAAGGAGTTGTACAGTCCAAGGTATGCAGTGAAGTTCACATTCGTTATCGTTCTGTCGCCGACGACGGAAATCTGTGACAATAGAGTGGCAACTCCTTTTGTGATGTGCGTGCCTTGTTGCCAAAGACAGGGATTTCGTCCGCGTTGGGCATAATTCGGCGCACGTCCTTAGAGAGACCGGCCGAGGGTTGATGGCCAGTGCTCGGAGTCGCTTTTAGTTTTTTTTAGATTTTTCCTGAATTACACCAAGAAAGGTACAGAAGCTAAAGGTATAGCAATACCTAACAAAAGGCCTCTGTACCACTTTCACAAAACATAGTAAACAGATACAGTAGAACCCCGCTGTTACGTTCCTGGCTGCTGTGTTTTCCTAGCTGTTACGTCATTTTTGGCCGGTCCCAGCATAGCTCCCATAGGATTCAATGCATTAGGAACCCCCTGTTACGTCGCAGTGTGGGAATGTTCCCGCATGTTACGTCCCGAATCGGCACTCCAAGCGGCCACTGCCGACGGAAATAGTGACTTTTCACGTAGCTTGACTTGGCTTGACTGTAGGATTAGCTGCACAATGTGCGACGCTCATTACATTTCCGGCCTCCGCCAGCAAAATTATGGCACAGCGATGCAAACTGTTGGCGACGGAATCGCGTACAATGATTATGTTTCCATCGATGATGTCGTTGTCACCTTCGAGGGTTTCTTTGTCGACGAAATCATAGCCGAGTGTGCTGATGCGTGCACTGAAAGCACTAGCACTTAAATAAAATTGCGGGCCGATCACCACTTCTCTCATTTTTCCAATTTTTCCCTTTTCTCGGCTCTTACGTTTCCCAGCTCTTACGCTTATTTTTTATGGTCCCGTGAAAAACGTATCAGTGGGGTTCTACAGTACGTAGCAAATTGTTCGCAGTACACAAACTTTTTCTTTGAATGTGATTGAAAAGGACAAACAAAAACTCGATAAGTTCACAGTTCACAATACCTAGTAACCGAACTAGAAAAGGTTATTTTGCACAGAATTAAGCAAACAATTTGTAAACCAGAGCATACATGCATAAACAAGAGCAACATGCTAAGTACATTTCTTTAAACACAATATTTATGTAATATATATATATATATATATATATATATATATATAAAGGGCACAAGTGCTTCTAAATAAATGCATTACAGGTCATTATACACAAACAAAAATGCATCTTTATACACAATATCGTAAGTCACAAGTATTTTAATTGGATAACCTGAAAGTGAGCACGTTATTTATCAATACCCTTCTTAGCTGTTTCTTAAAGAGGTTTGGACTTGCAGTGAAATCTATAAATTGCCAGCGTGTCGAAGAACGACATTCCATTTCCTCCCTCTACACCGCAACAAAAACAGTGTGGAGAGGGAGAGGAGAGGGAGAACCGGTCCCCAGCCCACCAAATACCACCATGTGGTGGCCAACATTAAACCTGCCACAGTGAGCGAGGTGCACAACATTCTGCTTGCCCCACCAGCAAAAGACGCGTACTGAGTGCTAAAATAGGCACTGATTCGCCGTCTCACACCTTCGGACCCGCAGCGCCTACAGCAGCTGTTACACAAGGTCGAACTGGGTGAATGCCGACCTAGCCAACTGTTGCGCCATATGCAGCATCTAGCAGCATCTAGCAGTTTGACCACATGCTCAAGCTCGGCATAAACCGCCCATCCGCTAGCCCTTGGGCATCCCCACTACACATGGCGCCAAAGCCTACACCAGGACACTGGCAGCCCTGTGGGGATTATGGAGCCCTCAACCGAACAACCGTGCCTGACCGTTATCCGTTACCACGTATTCACGACATCATGGCCAACCTGCATGGTGCGACAATTTTCTCCAAGATCAACCTCGTATGTGCCTATCATCAAATTCCCATGGCTCCAGAAGACATCCTAAAGACAGCGATAACAACGCTATTTGGCCTGTTCGAGTTCCTCCACATGACATTCGGCTTGAGGAACTCCGGACAGACATTCCAGTGCTTTATTAACGGCGTTTTGCACGGCCTCGACTTCTGCCATGCATACCTCAACGATCTACTCATCGCAAGCAGCTCAGCAGATGAGCATGAGGCGCATCTGCAATCCATGTTTGAGCGCCTGGCTGAGCATGCAATACTGGTGAACACGGACAAGTCTGAGTTTGGTGTACACAAGCTGACATTTCTTGGCCAGGTCATCTCGAACTGTGGAATTAAACCACATCCAGACAAGGTTAAAGCTGCTGAACAATTCCCACTACCCAACACTTAACGTCAGCTCCGCGAGTTCCTTGGTCTCGTCAACTACTACCGCCGTTTCATACCCCAGTGTGCAACTATTCTACAGCCTCTCCACCTCCTGCTGTCTACGCACGAAGGAACTCCACTGGATGGTCGGCGCCCAAGCGGCCTTCCAGGAGATGAAGAAACATATTGCTGACGCCATGCTTCTCACTTACCCGGAACTGGGAGTTCCACAGTGTGTTATGGTCGATGCATCAGACACTGCTGTGGGTGCCACACTTCAACAACTCATCAAAGGGGTATGGCGACCAATCGCTTTCTTTTCCCAGAAACTGACACCCACCGAACAGTGGAACAGCACCTTCGGGCATGAACTGTTGGCCGTCTACGCGACAATCCAGCACTTCCGTCATTACTAGGAAGGTAGCGAATTGTTTATCCTGACGGGACCACAAACCTCTCGCATATGCCTTGAGGTCACTGAGTACTGAGGGGGGTGCCCATACTGCCCGTGAATTGCGGCAGGTGTCATACATATCTGAATTTACCACGGACATCCGTCACATCAAAGGAGTCGACAACGCTGTCGCCGATGCCGTTTCGCACAGCCCGGTCAGCGCCGTAACTTGTCCCACAGGAATAGACCTTGGCAAAATGCGGCTGTTTAACGCGATGACGACGAATTGCGCTGCCTAGAAGAAACGTAGACGTCACTAAACCTGCAGTGGTTCCCCTTGCCATGTACGGAAGGCCTCTGGTGCAACACGTCTACTGGCAAGCCATGACCATTTGTGCCAGCGCACCCCCGTTGCAAGGTATTCGTGTCACTACACGAGATGTCACACCCAGGGATCCGTGCTACGCAAAAGCTCCTCACAGCATGTTTCGTATGGCCCAGCATCAACTGTGATTCCCGATAATGGACTCGTGAGTGTCTCGCGTGCCAGCACTCCAAGGTACAGCATCACACCACGACACCGTTGGAGACGTTTCCCGGGCCAGATGCTCGATTTGACCACGTACGTGTCGACACCTTCGGGCCTTTGTCACCCTGTCGGGGCCAAACGCACTTGTTAACTTGTGTGGATTGTTTCACGTGTTGGGCAGGGGCTATTCCCACTCCAGACATCAGAGCCGAAACTGTTGCTTGTACTTTCGTCAGCCACTGGCTCTGTCGCTTTGGCGTGCCATCATCCATCACAACCGACAGAGGAAGCCAATTCGAGTCCGCATTGTTCACCAGTCTGACGAAGCTCATTGGTACATTGCGCATCAGAACGACAGCCTACCATCCAATGAGTAACGGAATGGTTGAGCGATTTACGCACTGCGTTCAAGGCGGACGTTCAAGGCATACGCACTGCGTTCAAGGCGGACGTTGGCTGCAGCGCCGCAGAACTTGTCTACGGCACAACCCTCCGTCTGCCTGGCAAGTTCTTTGCGCATGACCAACAACACGCTTACATTCCTGCTGGCGACTATGCATTTCGTCTGTGTCACATCATGATGAAACTTCGACCCATGCCTCCACGACAGCCCACAGAAAGAAGAATATATGTGAGCAGCGAACTTGAGTCGTGTAGCCACGTCTTTTTGTGCAACGATGCAGTGAGAAGAACACTACAAGGGTTATACGATGGACCCTTCAAAGTTCTCCGCCATGGGAACAAGTCGATTGTGACCGAAAGGCGTGGCCGTCAAGAGGTTGTGTCACTGGACTGAGTTAAGCCGGCACACATGGAAACCAACCGGTCCACAACAGCAACCTCCACCTTTCCGCCTGTAACCTGCAGAACAGCGCCACATCCCACACCAACGGGAGTGACGGACACAGGAATTCCCCAGTTGACTGAGTTTTACGACACACGCAGTGGACGACGAACAAATGCGCCTGATCGCTTTGACCTGTAGCCAGTAGCCGCTCTGGCATTTTATTTCGTTCATGCTCTCACTGGGGGGGGGAGTACTGTGGTTAACTCTAAATGCGCCACAGTGCAGCCGTAGTGCTGCCAGCGTGTCGAAGAACGACATTCCATTTCCTCCCTCTGCACCGCAACAAAGGCAGTGTGGAGAAGAAGAGGAAAGGGAGAACCGGTCCCCAGTCCACCGAGTTGACCGGGCAATTAAAAAAAACATATAGTCTGTTTCGGGAGTTCCTTGCAGCAGAGCCAAGGCTACGAGGCCATAGAGCACAGAATTCTTCCGAAGAGAGACGAAATGCCATTGTACGGACACGCACACCCCACTTCGTCTTCCTCCTTCCAGGGATGCAGCCACCACTGCAGCGCCCGCCACTGGCCGTAGAAGGCACAGTGCCGTACAAGCCACAGAAGGACACGTTTAACGTGTGTTTGCCCTCCGGATTAGCCAAAGAGGCATGTAGCTTCCACAGTGCTGTACGGAACTTCTGAAACAGACTATAGTTGTTATCGGTAACCCTAGCAACATGCCTCGTCTTTTCGTCGCTCACGCATACAAACAGACTAACATCAAAGTCCAAATCTCTTTTGAATCTATTAAGAAAAGACATGATTTGATATTTCAGAGATTATTTACCGCAATTTGTCCGTGTTATTGGCGTGTGTCGTTTTTGTTCTCTAAAGTAGTACGTTGATTCAATATTTCTGTCATTAACATATGATTTTTCATGATGTATTAGTTGAAGTAGCTTAAAGGGGCACTGACACCCAAATTTCGCTGCTGAGATAGCCTGCAGGATCGATTTGCGTGGACATGCACATGTCGTCTGCAAAATCTCAAAGGCAAACACAGCTCTGAAGGTAATTTAAATGAATATTGAAGTTTGCATGTGGAATTGAGCACTAGACACTGTACGTCACGACACTGACGACAGCAAAGGTGACCCGAAAGGGACCCCCAACTTCCGCGACGTCACCACGGCAGTCAAGCTCCGAACAGTGCATCTGTCAATGAAGACATCACGGCCAGCATCTTATCTGCTGCGCCTGCGTTAGTAGACTCCAAGCGATGCCAGTTCTCAAGAAAATAGTTGCCACAGGATGTCGATGATCATACCAACGACAACAACGCGCAGGACGTGCAACAGGCGAACGAAAACGAGCACGTGTCGCATGTCATGCGGAAGTGCACCCCAGTCATGTGTGCTCACGTGGTCGAACATGTTTACCCCATTGCGAGCGCTAGATGGTGCCAGTTGCACCAGGCGCCTTGTGGTGGTTTAGCCCAGGCTACAGTGTTCTAGAATTTTTATAGTGCGCTCACAAAGTACCGAAGGGTGTCCCACATCGTGTCGCCGCCGACAGGTGGCACTGTTCGCAGCGTAACGTGCAGACCTGCACTCCGGCGCGTGGCGGTAATGCGGCTATCATGCGTTGCTGTTTGACATATATTACTATCACTGTGGCTATTTTACGTAGGGTTGCCGATGTCTTCTACGCGTCAAGGACGAGCGATCCTTACCCAGAGGGCACGAGTTTGAAACGAACACCCAAGTATTTTCTCTCCTGCTATATTAACGGTCTCCTGCTTACTGCAGCGGCCTTGCCGATCGCACTGAGCTCTACGTGCCGCTTTGAAGTTAAATAATGCCTCGTTTTTTTGTTACTTCATCGCGCGTATGAGACGGCTGTAATGGGACAGTGAGTTATACTAAAGCAAACGTTTGAGAGTAACCTAGCTAGGCACCACTGCTTCACGATTTGAGGTGGTCATGTATTAGATTTTATTATTTCGATATCGAAAGCACCAAGAGGACATTTCGTGGGGATTATACAATTGGAAAATACAAATGCACACAGACACCATCAAAATCAACTCTGCAATAAAACAATATATCGAACATGACTGCATAAATCACTAGAACTTTATAAATAATGAATGACTGCATCAACACTACAAAACAAATATGAACAAAAATGGCACACTTTGAATACAAATAAAAGAGTTGTCTCTTTTTGAAGAAATCGTACACTATATGAAGAATTTGATTATATGCACATGCACACACCGCAAAGAGTAGGTTTGCGAGGTGGCATGTTCAAAAAATGAATTCAAGCGTCTTGCATACTCTCCTCACGAAGTTTTAGCTATCTTTCGGTGCATTGATCTCTTCCTTTTCTCATGCTTCTCAAAGTTGACTGCCTTTGCGAAGAAGTGTAGCCGCGTCTCAATATAAGAACTACAGTAAACCCTCGTTACAACGAAGTCGCTTTATTCGAATTATCGCTTTTATCGCAGTGTCATGCAGCCCCGACCCAAATACGTGTATTTTAGACCGGATTACTCGAAGCATGTCGATAGCTTGCTCCGCTTAGAGCGAAGTAACAAGTTGCGGATCCATATTCACGGCGGGTACACACTGCTTTGCACATGCCGGATTTTCCCGGTCGCACGCAGAAGACGCTGATGATGACTGCGAGGACTACCACGATCTCTACGAAGCTCTGCACAGCATCTTTGGCGGAGATATGGAAGGCAACTTCGAATCATTCGCGATGGCTGACGCAGATGTTCCTGTCGTTGTCCCAGCTACGGATGGCGAAATAGTCGACTTGTTGGAGGCCCCGATGAGGAAGATGAGCCGCTAGACGAACAGCCTCACAAAATACCAACAGTGGAACAAACGCAGGAGTGCCTCCGTCTGTTGCGAAATAGAGTGGAGTGCACGGGCGGCGACCACGACATCATAATTTGCCTGAACAAACTGGAGCAGGCACTCCTCGCGCCCAGCCGAAGCACCCGACAAAGCTAGCTGACTGACTTTTTTGTGTGTGAATAAATGTTTTGTTTCACTGAATACCACTTCTGCGAAGTTGTCATGGCTAATTTAGCTGTACTTGCTGAGCTTTTATGGGGCAGTCGCATATATCGAATTGCCGCTTATATCGAATTTTTTTGCCGTCCCGTTGACTTCGTTATAACGAGGGTTTACTGTAATTACATTTTTCGTGAGTTCAGCTTCATGTTCACTGCAACCAATTTTGTTTGTGCACTTGGTCTTCACTAAGCTCAGCACATCCAAGACACTATCAGCATGCAATTCTCTCTTCCTGAAGCATGCAGTGAAAATGTCCTCTAGCATCTTCACAAAAGAAAAACGCGTGCCACGTGGGTGCAGAAGCCCTCCTCTAACCTTGTGCAGTGTCAGTGCAGCAAGCCCAGGGGTCTCAGCTCCTGATGCCACAGTCAGGTCATCCATGCAAGTTAGGCACTTTGTCTTCATAATGCACTTTCGTGTGACATACCTTGCCACGTAGTAGGTTATTCGAGAGTCGCTTGTTTCGATGTTTTCATCATGGTCAGCTTCAGACAGCGCCACTTCGGCGCCAGGTAAATTGCCTGAATCAATCAATGCATCCACCCAATCCCACAAGTTGTTGCTGGGAAAGCAGCTGGAGCTAGTCGCTTTGGTATCTAGCAAAGCACTCGCCGCACATGGGTCTACATTCCCATACCTTACAGTTTTAACTAGACCATAAAATGACAAGCAGTTCATTGTAATAAGAAACTGTGCGGGAGTTGGGTGGTCGTTGCAACCCGAGGCTTGTCGGACAATTCCGAACAAATTCTCGATAGGGTCCTGACTAAGTCGAGCTGCCATGATGTACGTATGTATACCCTGATTTCTGAGGGTACAAAAGAAGCTCGAGGGTGCTTGAGATCGTGACACGCAGGCCACTCGCTTTTGATTCGCTCAAGAAACCCCCAGCTCCACCGGCATGCTGCCCCAAGTAGCGCAATATTCTAAGAATCCTGAGAGAGCTGCAGCTGAAGATGAGCTGGGTCTCAGGGCTCCTCTAGGGAACCGAAATGTCATGATACATATAAGCTGGTTGATCCGCCTGTCAAAAAATCAAGTGACACATTATAAGTTTAAGTTCCTCCGAACATATATGGTGTAACATTAAACTATATTACGACTGTAGCCAGTCTGGCACCCGGGTGCGTTGCAGTAATTTCGATGGCAGCTATGCATTTTAACTCAGTGTTATGAGTACAACATAAAGCACACAGGGCACACGGGCATACTGCTACGAACACAGACAAATAAGACGCGCCAGAGCATCGTGGTACGGCAGTCGTACGGTAACGCTCGGCAAACTGCGACTCGGCAGCCACCCAAGGGAACCGAGGAAACATTGCAGGTGATACGGGCGACAGCGCCCCTGGCGGGCGCCGGAGCAGGCGACACTCGAGGAGCCAGGGCAGCGCGGCGCAGGGATACAGCAGTGAGCACACTGCCCAATTCTAGAACACTGTAGCCCAGGCCAACGAACTCACTGGCTTCCACAATAAAGCTTTACCATACCATACCTTGTTTTTGGAGCTCTGCCAAACCAAAACTGAAAGTAGTCTGTAAAAAACGGGCTGTAAATAATTACCCACCGCGCATTGGAGCAAGGCCAATGATATCCCAATTAATACCCCTTAATTCTTCTAGTAGTTAAGCTAGCCTGGATTCACTTGAAAGAGTTCGCGTGTTAAGAGTCGCTATGTTTAATTTCCAATGGTGGACTATCGGAGTCCAGAGGCTTTGTTGATGTCGTCGTCGTAGGCCCAGGGCTTTGTTGGTTCGGTCACTTGAATAAATAAATAAAGAAATAATCACTACCATTATCGTCATGAGCTGCGCAAAAATATATTTGCCACGGGCGAGTCGTGTAGGCTCCCTACACCGTCCTATCTTATTACGCCACTGCCCCTCACTTTCACCTTGTTTGTTAGGCACGAAACTGGCCTCTTAAAAAACATTACTTATCACACCTCTATGCCAGCTGTTTCCTTCACAAGCACGCACCAACTAGCCTTCACTGTTTCGCTAACGAAACTGCCGCTTTTTTTGGAAGCGAGGTAATCGCTTCCTCTCCGCACTGCCGGGGCCATCAGCGCGGTATCATAGAGGAATGCTTCCCTTCTTCCTCTTTTCCTCAGAGAGAGGTGCTCCTTCACCACTGGTACCCCACTGGTAGAGTGAAAAATAAAGGTAGAGCTTGGTGGCCCGCGGGCTACAGCCCCATTATAAAGGGGACGCTCCTAACATTCATCCATGAGTTATCTTTAGTGTCAACAGGTGTGGAAACTGTTCAGCGTCATCTGTTGTCGCACAAAGGATGCTCTACTCGTAATCCAAAAGAGGGTAGCGCAAGCCACTCTGCAGCTGCTGACATACACAAATAAATTGGCTGTCGCCGAGCTAGCCTCTGGGAGCAGGCGAACGTGCCATATAAGGCTGCTCAGCAGGTCATCACAGCAGCGTTTACAAAAAATGCAACTCGCATTCGAAGCGCATTTCTGAAAGGAGCTGTGGTGCCGTTTACATATGTAGCGCATTAACTTCTGTCGTAGAGTGGTGTGGACGGATGAGCTTTTTATAAAATATTATGTTCAACATCTAGGTACACCGAAAGCACATATGTCTCATAGCACGCAAGAATCAGTGCAGAAATGCTGTCACACTCACAGTTTACTGCGAAATATTCCAAAGCTCCACAAGAAAGACAGTGCGTACTTATCAAATGCGAAAGAACGAGCCACTGCTCGCGGAAGGGCTCAGTCCCTCCGCAAAGAGAAAGCTTCGGTGCAAGGAATGACGTTCTCTCGGTTTAAGTGTGGCCGACGAGGCTATCTGCCATGCGCTCACACGTACACATTCAAAAAAGGTCGCGCAGTACTTGAATACAAAGAGTTTAAATGGAAAGTTCCAATAGCACAAAATGCTTTTGTTAGCGTTAGCGTGTTCCGCACGCTATGTCCTTGCCAAAAGCTATTCGACCAAGTTTTAGTACGGCCAGAATTATACAAAGTTTTCACATGACGTCACACTGTCATCTCTTAGCATCGTCCGCCATGTTGGAGTACTGCAACCGATGCGCGCGAATGGTGGTGCGCTGACTCTGCTGTCTGTAGCAAGCCTACATGACTGCAGCCACGTAGGCTCCCTAGCTGTCTAATGCTGTTGATTTTGAGATCTATTGACGGTTGAACACTGAGGTCAGTGGTGTTGAAATGGTGACGACGGCCACGCGTAAAGAATTCTGTGCATCATATTTTGCCGGGTTGGTGTGCAAGAGGCGTGCTCGCTGCGAAGTGAACGCCGATAACGTGAGACTGTGTTGACCCGTTCACGCTGTGCTCCGGGACCGACACGACGATAGATGTCGACCTGTTACGGGTTACGACGCATGCTGACATCGTGAATTATTTGGTACTGTCGACGAGCCACGTGTTGTTTATTGAAATAAAAGAGTGCAGGTCGCTTTTTAGGCTTCTAACTACTTTGCTAGTATCCGCGTAGGTGGCATGACCGATGCATCGCTCTGGGCGAGGCTCGGTTAAAAACATTTTAAAAAGTACGTTCCCGTTGTTAGCACGTTTCTTGTGTAAACGCGTTTGTCATGGCTGTTCATTACGGGCCCGCAGGCTGCTCAGTGCACGAGACTGCCGAGCGTTTGTCTACGACGCACGACGTGTTATTTCGGTGTCTGCTTACGTATATAAATAATTCCATCTGAGGCTCCGGTTAAAATGCAGGTGCACGAAGTAGCGCGCGTTATGATGACACTTCGGTGGTTTCCTTTTTCTCTGTGAAATCCAGTTTCCAAAATGTAGCGGGCATCAAAGTGCTATAGGGAGAGATTATCCACATGTCCGCTCGATGGAACGTGGCCGTGGTTTAACAGTGAAAATTCCGACAACTAGTTAAAAAGAAACACATGGGCTGTGTACACGTTTTGAGAAGCAAAGCAAATGACTAGTTGCACTTCTAAGTAAGAATTAACCTACACCTTAGATCGGCTATACTCCAAACCACTCGATCAAGATCCGCCACCTCACACCTTGGATATTGGTTAACAGAGATGGAAGCACATGCACAGCACACGTTATGTGCCCCTACTGCAGGCCCAGATGAAGCATGTTATACCATATTGACGCAGCACTTTCCAACGAAAACGGCGGTACGCATGAGAGTCGAAGACGTGTATAAGCACAAGACAAATGCTCATTGCGCATTTCTGCGGCACAGAGTACAACAAACTCAGACGCTGCATATCTTCGAAACTCAGCCGCCATACACCCTCGGAAGAAGAAAAAAAAGAAGAGAGAGAGAAACGCCATATGGATGGGATGTTAACTATTCAGTATCCAAGCATCAGCTTTGTCACATACTGAGATGGAAGAGCCTAAGACATTTTATTCTAACAGTGATTACGAAGAAGCCCCCAAGCAATATAGTTTTAATTCCGTTTATGCTTATGCGAGCAAGCCAGAGGCGCCAACACTCCTCCGACGACATTTCCATGCGCTCGCAAGTTATCACTTTCGGCAATCGGCACAGCCCAGCAGTAGTGCACCCAGGATTTCTGTCAGGGGAGGGTTCAAATTTTCACGAATAGCGTGCGATTACATAGTTGTTGCGTGTGTCCAGAAGAGGGGGGGGGGGGCACCATGCACAATACGTCATTTGCTTACTTCAGCTGGAGGAATCATAAAGCAAATAAAATGCCAAATAATAGATCATCAATGATGAGTATTTTTAATATTCGTTCGGCGTTTTGCAAAGACACATTGCAAAAGCTTGACAGGGCCATGAGGCCATTCAGCAAAGCAGTACACGTGGAAAATGAACGTAAAATTAAATAAAGCAACACGTAGCCATGATAACATAGTTCCAAACAACGATTGTCTGGCACGTGCTTGGTTTGCCACTCCGTGCAGTCATATATGGGTGCCGACATGCTGACCGCTTGGCGGTCGTGCAATGCTGTTTAGAAAGACTCTGCAGGTCAGCATGTTCTAAATTATGAGAGCGGACATATATATTATGTTTCCTTGGAGCCTCGTCCAGCTATATCTGAAAGTATGTCAGCCTATAGCTGCATTTGTACGAACGGCATAGTCTGAATAGGTACATTAAATCTATGACAACAGTTCATAAAAAACTCATAAAATCAATGAACTAATTCGTTATATAGAAACAACGTGGCTAGGGTTAAAAATGTAGAGAAATGACGCGACACAGACTCAAGACGCTAAGAAATTCTTTCTTCAAGTATATAACACCTTACTGCAAAGCTGAGAAGTAACTCCCATTGTCTTGCTGTAGCAGAGCTTAGTTTCAGGCTGTTACTGGAAGTCCGCTTATTCATTAGTATTACCAGACCAACAATAAAGGTATTAAATTACTTTCTTTTGGACCCCTTTTCCCCGCATCATGATTACGGTAAGAAGAGTTAATTTTCAGAATGGTCTTGCTTCTCGATGGTTCATATGACCGCAGCGACATGTTGAAGGACAGAGTCTGGGCCAAGATGTCCTCACAGTAAAAACACGCAGGCCAAGATGTCCTCACAGTAAAAATATGCAGGTTTATTTACAGTGGCTGTACACTATTTACAAAACACGGCCAGGGCGGCCAGTACTGTTACCAGACATCATGACAACACAACTGGGCTTAAACCACACCAAGCGGTTCGTTCCGAGCCCTTAGCGCTTGCAACCAAACGGGGTAAGCACCAAGCATTAAAATTTAATCATCTCTCAATCAGAGGCTGAGCCAAGCTCGACCTGTGACCGCATTGCCGCGTCTGCGACCCGAGTTAGCGCTATGATCTCTCCTTCTTTCTCTTTCCACGTTAAATACATTTGATCGTTTCTGCGACCGCCTTTGTGGGACCAACCCTTATGCAGCACTTCACCAATAAAACACATGTTCACTCTCTCTATCAGAGCCTACGGTTACGAATTCGCGTTCCCACACTTCGAAGCGCTCGCTGCACCGAGCTTCTGCGAAAGATCGCGTCGGGGACTAATCCTGTAATGAGTTTGCAGAATTCCGCAGCAGGGCCAAATTGCCACTCTATTTACCTTCCAGCATGCATCCAAGCCGCTACTTCAACAGGACTGCCTGACAGGTGTATTGTCATCGGAAGCACTTCCGTGCATTTCCACGGCGCGGTCATCTCCCCCGAACGGGCGACCCCTTGGCGACAGTCGAGCGCGCAGAAAGGTCAAAGGATTAGTTCGACCGCGAGCCCCCGCTGTTCCTTTCTCGGATGCCGCGTTCCCTCCAAAATGCTCTACAGTGACACAGTGGAGAAACCTGTCACCCGTCACGTCCCCGCCGCTGTGCAGCTGTGTACGTCACAACAAAGCCGCCGCCCTTACTGCGTAGCGTGAATACGAAGACGTTTCTACAGGAAGGTCCTGCGCTAGGTCGCCGTCGCCTACTCTGCCCGTCGATCTACCGCCGAACATAAGTTCCACCAATTTGCGGTCCTCTTTCAATTATCCTCCCTGGTTAACAAGAATGTTTCTCACGAGGTAGTGGCGCGAAAGGAGGCTCCCACACCCAAAATTACTACCTCGAGATCACTTCGCCAGAACATCGGTGTAATGATTTTCCGTATGAGAAGTTTGTAAGAGGGAAGTTTGGACAAGAGGACTCATTTTAACTCTACAATAGGTACAAGGTATCATTATATCGATAAATTGAACTCAAGGTCATCTTGTACGGTTTAAATCTGAAAATTAAGCTCACATCATGAAAGTAGTTCCGGAAACTCTTTTTGTAGGCTAGGAAAATCAGTTGGCCATTGACGTGCATTATCATAAAATGGTTGGCAAAATTAAGGTAGGATCACTTAAGTGCCTCAGTCGTGCTGGCCGACATTTTGACAGAAGGATTCGCCTCTGTCAAAGCATCTGCGTCATCATAGGCGTGTTGGCTTGGTGCAGTTCGTGTGCCTGCTCTCTTATCTTGCTGCTGATATTGGCAACCTGAGCAAGAGAACTCAGAGAGAAGGAAATATTATATGTTATTTAGGTCAGCAGCACGGGCACAAGAAAAACGCCTTGCTTCTTATGGTAGAAAGAGGGTTAGGGTCAGAGACTAAGTCTGATGAAACATCACACGCGGGGAAAGCACACAAGTCGCACTGGCGACGAACACTCTAGCAGCGTCTATGGTTACATTACAAAAGACAGCAAGTTGTAGAGAAGTGGTGGTCGTACGTTCAAGCTCTTACCTAGAAAGTCGTGGCAGCGGTGAGTTTTGTAAGCATTTTAGAAGGTTGCTAATGACTGATGGAGCGGACGAACTCCAGGATTGCGCAAGTCAGTTGGGACAACGAAGAGAATACGCGAGAGTGCTATACTAACATATGGAAGAAATTGCGAAGAGCGAGATAATATAGTGTGAATAGACCCCGAAAGTAGTAATCTGTATTATTAAGCACAAGAGAAAGAGCTAAACCAAACGATAAAAATTTTAAACCAACAGTAGGCATACGCATGTTGTGGAAGCTGGAGTAAAACCACTCGATTCAGAAGACAGTGCCCATAAATTGTGGGGTCTCGTAATGTTCGCCGTGCACGCTCTCGGAACACACGGACAGTCATGCCGTCGGGCAACCAAATGCGTGTACATTTATTACTGCTTTTACAAACGACGATATCGCCAGCCGAATCTAATACATCATTAGTGATACGCTACATAACCATATACAATGCCAATATAATACATCAAACAACATACAACACACACACAGTACATCAAATCCGGCGTCGCCGACTCACTACGAGGGCTCACGCGGCCGACACGCGGAATCGTGTACGCACGGATCCCACCATAAGCCGTCCGTCCACGCACGCTGCTGACCCCGTGAGATGTCCCTACTTCGCGCAAAGGGGGAGGCGGTTCTACGCCCTACGCAACACTTCAAAATTACCACAACTACCATTACAAAACGCAACTAACCTCGCTCATCCCCCTCTGGCCACACATCTCAACCATCGTTGCTGGGGCTGGGAAGCGGCAACAGGCTTAAAGGAGTACTGACACGAATTTTTGACATTCTTGTATTACTGCTGGGAATGAAAGTACTGGTGTGGAGAACCCCGAAAAGAGTATCATGGTGCCTCGCAAGGCAATGAATATATTTTTAATACGGCTTCCTTAAAATCCCATTTTCGGTTTCGATTTCGAGGGGGCCGTTTCCAGTGACGTGTCAACATAGTCGGACGTACATCTGAGTCGCGTAGGGATAGCAGTTCGTGATAGCGCCGCCCTCAAATCTGTCGTCTGTGGTCAATTACACGTGGGGTACGCAAACAACGACAATTTCACGGTCGTCCAGTGACTCTGACAGCGATTCCGGCAATCTTATTACACTGTGCTCATACGTCATCGTAATGTGCATTGCGCTGGGGCTAGCTTGCAGTCCTGGGCGACGAAAACTTTAAAACCAGACTGAAATATTTTGCACGTGTTTCTTGGCTTCCGTGTGCGGAGGGCGTTAACAATACATGGCTAGAAGACGAAAAATGTACATTTTGAGCCGTCGCAAAATCGTGTCAGTACTCCTTTAGGTTAACAAAACATGAAATTTAATATGTGAACATGATTAAGGTATACAATTAACAATAACTAGCCAACGTAATGATGCAAGGCAAACAAGGAGGAAAGTAGATGCATAGTGCAGCACAGGAATTGACATTGCGAACAAATTCATCAATGTCCGGTCGATAAGATGGCTTTTAAACTAAAAGCGCAATGTCTCAAGTATGCAATGTCCTAAGCCGCAACGAAAGGAGCGCTTATCTGCATGGGTGGGCTCCATCGGCGCACAGGTGTCGTCGCTGGCCTGTGGACTTGTGCTTGGGTAGGTACGCGGATGTTGCCCGCGAAGTCGCCGTAGCTCACGGATCATCTCCGATCATTACTGCTCACATCAGGCACTCGCGGCATCATCACACCGAGGTTGGAGAACCGAACGGCGAGGCTTGTGCGAGGGATCGCAAAACGAGGCTTACTTCCCATGACGGAAGGTCACTGCTACTATCAGTCTCTCGAATCTCTAAAATTCCGCCCTGTCCTCGGCTCCAAGACGACTTTTTCTCCTTGACAGCCCCGACTCACCAGGGCGTCTTTCCAATGGTTGTCTACAGCGACGCCGCCAGTAGAAAACACACCAGTCCAACCCGCTGTGCGACTATTGTTTGGGACCCGCCTCCACAGTGCAACGCAGTACAAGCTCCTCTCCTAAAGTACAAGTAAAATGAAAACACAAATAAAACTCAGCATTCGGAGGGGACGTCGGACAGTCTAACCGGTGACACATGTAGTTTACCGTAACGAGCGTTAGCCACCACCACTTCCATTCCGAAACACTCCAGGTGCAAGCAATTTGGCATCGTCTAGACGCCCTCATGCTGGAAGTGCCCGGTGACAAGACGCGCCTGTCGGGAGTCGCTCTTTTGTGGCCGGTCAGGTGTGCGTGCCCGAGGAACACTTCCTCGTACTGCATTGCACGGCGATTGCCGGAGACGCTCCGTTGGCTTTGTTCAAGCACCTAGCGGCGCGCGGCGCACCCTTCGGCATCGGCATTCTGTCGTCTTCAAGGTCGCCGTCTAACGTACACGCTCATTCTGAGCAACCGTGCACATGTCGACTGTCAAAGCCAGTTTCCGCAACTCGCGGACAACCAAAGCCCCAGCGATTCTCTGACCGCCACGGCAGCCGAAAGACAGGAGTACAGATGCCTGTTCCCCGCGCTCCTCTCTCTCGCCCCGCCGATGCCTCTTGGGGCGTCACACCTAAAAAAGAGGGCCTTCCTGCTGTTACTTTTGCGCCGGCTCAACTTGTGGTTTGCACTCTTTCAGTTTTAGTTTAAGTAGATGAGTGAATACAATGCATTTCTAGGGGCAGAAAAAATCGACCTCAAGCCATATCGTGAATCGAAATTACAACGTCAACAGGGCCATTGAAGGTGTATGTTGGGCACTCGGTGCAAGGAGTTACGGAGGGGGGTTAGGTCGGCCTCAGGGGGGTTACAACCACCAACCAACCACCCCCCCCCCCCGTCGGTGCGCCACTGCAGCCCAGCTCCTGGCTCCGTTTTCGTTTTCTGTGCGGTATAGACTTGCTTCTCGCACTGCAGCCGATGATAGCACACATCGGCATTTAGACATACATGTACATACATAGCACAGTCACGGCCGCTAGATGAAACAGCACCATCCAGCGGCCGTGGTACAGTACACGGGCCTCAACATTTGGCGGCTCTATCGAAATGCAGTCGCCACGGCCGAGATTCGATCCCGTGACCTTGGGGTCAGCCGAGTGTCACATATCCACTATGCTGCGGGGCGCCAAGGCATCTCCATTATTCAGGGTAACTTGTTATCCTGGAGTTTAAAAGGGCACCGTCTTGGTTAGCAGAGTCAGCGTGGAAGACAACGGCAACAGATGTGATGCAGGGCCGAATTCACCACTCTTTCGTGAGAGCTTTTTCCTATTATTTAGTCTAAGAAGGTTCAGACACCAAATTTTTGTCTTGTGCGTTCTTTGTTTCAAGCGTTTCTTATTGTTACAGGAACCGCGACGCACGCTCAAGAACGCCAGCCAGGAGAGCTGGTTAGGCAGCGGTGCTGCTCCGTAGGCAGTCATGTAGGCTCCCGGCGCTTGCGAGTGCGCCCTGTGGATAGAGCAGCGGGGAGTTACAATCGGTGTGTTGCTTTGCGGTTTCCACAGAATAAATAAATAAATAAATAAATAATGTTGCCATTTACTTCAGCAAGGGTTACTTGTCATTTAGGAGGAAGCCGAGTGCGACGGGACCTTCATATAAATATCGTCAGGAAATGCATATCAGAAATGAAATACGTCCGGAGGTGGACTTTTTTCTTTCTTTGACTGTAGCAGGGTCCGGTAACTAGGCTGCCATTTCTCTCTCTACCTTTTTTTTAAAAATAATTATAAGCACGAGATGAAACCATAAGGCGAGCGAGCTGCACATGCAAGTCTGGCTGCGCGGGCTGGCGCAAACACGACGCGGCAGTGTTTGTGAATAGTTAAAAACACGTGTGTTAATTTGCAGTGGGCATGTTTTCTTTTTCGCTTATTCCAAAAATCAAAGTACCAATGTAAATGCTGATCAGAATGACCACTTTTTGGCAGAATATGGGCCGCCAGTTTCAGTACTTCCACCTTAATTACATAAAGTCGCATGCCTGGCACCAGTGCTGAGTAGGCAATCCTTACATGATAAATATTGCTTTATTTTATGCAGTTAAGGTTGAAGCTTATAATCCGTAGCCATTCAACCCAGCACAAGATGACGCGAAAGTCGCATTCAATATGAGTCATTTACACGTCGTATTCTGATGCAGCCGAAATTCTACAGGCCCGTGTAATGCACGCTGAAGAATTCGCAACGTCCGTAGACTGTCACGCCGCACCGCGGCGCACGACAGAAATGCCACGAGGAGGATAGGTTGACGACGCGCTGTACTGTCCGTCGCCGCCGCACCCTTGCGTACGTATTTGGGCGTGATGCCCAAAAAGCACAACAGTAACCGCATTTGCTGCATGCCCCAATGCACAAATCGAGCTGTTCACAACGAAATAATCCGGCATTCCTTCCTGCAAGATCCGCTACGAAAGAAGGAATGGATAGTGAGGTTTCGCATCAGAAAGCGCGACGCCGCCGATGAGAGAGTGCAGCGCACATTTCACTCCCGGCAATTTCTTCTGGAGCAATATGGGTAGGCGGAAATCGCTTTCGCCTTTTGGCTAAACCGCACAGTGGGCATGCTGTACGTCGGATTTATAGTGAGAAGGACGTTTCTGTAGGTGCGTGCGCCTGCTAGCATGGCAACGCGGCAGTTAAATGTCAGTCTGCGAACCACTGGAAGCCGCAAAGTTGCTTGTTTGCGTGGCATTCGCTCTTTTTTTCCCACATATTACACACAGCCGCACGCACCAACGAATGTTTATATTTCAATCAGTGCTGACATCGATGCACATCGGTGCCAAACGGGCATTTTTTATCGCGATCTGGGCCGATCCTGTTTAGGCTCTATCTGGAACAGGTGCTGGCACGCGATCACTGTTGATCGTGATCAAGCATGACACACTGATCTCAAGACGATCGCCATCTGCGCATCGTGATTCAGCTCTGACCTCCCGATTTGGCCGACGCCAGCGCTAAACTCTACCACGATTAGGCTAGAGCAGCGACCACCGTTGATTGCGATTAAGATATGTAACCCTGATCAATCCCAGTCGCTATGAAATGTGCCCGCGCGACGCCGATATTTACTCACTTGTGGACTCTGACTTGTGGAGACCACGTGAAAAGAGGGTGTTGTCAACAGCTCTGCCTTCACAGAAGCTTCCAAAATGGTCGCTAATGAAATCGGCTTCGCAAAAACAAGCTGTCGGACATGGTGAAAAACCCGTTGAAGCTTCTGTGACACGCGGCGAACGGCGTACACTCCGGGTACAGTGTGCTAGAACTCCGGGCATGCGGATAGTCTATGGACTATCCTCCTCCAGGCAGCCATTTTGGTTCGACTCTCGCGCCAC
The DNA here is from genome assembly GCA_013339685.2 of Hyalomma asiaticum. Classification (NCBI taxonomy): domain Eukaryota; kingdom Metazoa; phylum Arthropoda; class Arachnida; order Ixodida; family Ixodidae; genus Hyalomma; species Hyalomma asiaticum. The sequence goes on from CM023481.1 coordinate 194,069,985, forward strand.
CTATAGTTCGTGGACATTGCGAATACAGGTGGTGAAAATTTCCAGAGCCCTCCCCTGCAGCGTGCCTCGACCTTCCACTCTTTCCTGTAAAGAAAAAAAAAAAAACTTTGGGTGAGGCAGCTAAGCTTTTCTGCAATGTCCTCTGCCCCCTGTGATGACACTGAACGAAAACGAAGGAGGAGTAATGAACTTTATTTTGAAACCAGCAGGTTTAGATGGCCGGGCCTAGGCCTCCCACGAGGGGACGTCAAGGGCTTGCCTCGACGCCGCCCCGCGGGCATGCTGGGTCGCCCAGGTTTGTTCGTCGAGGGCGGAGCTCCGCAGAGTCTCACGCAGCCTCGACGAGAGGGTCGTGGTGTTTGCAGCGCTTTTGCCGCCGTTTTGTGGCGTTGCGTCTCTCGCCGTCTTCACAACGTCGCCGAAAGCGAGGGCGACCAACCACACGACGAGCGCACAGACCGGCGCCAGCCCAGCGTCACACAAAGTGGGCCGATGAATTTAATGTAGGAACACGGAAAGCAGTGTGCAATGTGCGCCACTGGAACAACAATAAATATTCACGATTACTGCTTATATGCCTTACTTGAAGTTCCGCAGTGTGCAAGACATTCATAGCATTGCAAAAGAAGCACACTGTCCGCAAAAGTTTATTTTTGTTGTTGTACTTGTGGCGGAACCTATGGAGATAAAAGTGAACCAGCAAACTCAAAATCGATGGCTTCCGAGACTCGCGCTTATCTTTGAGGCCTAGCTGCCGAAGTAATTGAGAATGGTTCTCGAAAACAGTGTAATGTAATCCCGTGTGCGTTGCTGTCGAAGCATCTGTAGACAAACGTGAGTCAAATACAAGCGTCAGTTGGGATCTTGAGGTTCACACAGTTCGCGACGATGACTGAATATATTCGAGGCGGGCCGTGCCCGCTTCGGCGAGGACGCCATTGCTCCGGCGGAAGTCGCTTCGAGCCGCGCGCTGATTGGTGTCCGCTCACCTAGCATTTTGCGGCGTCGGCGCTGCAGCGCGGAAAAAGCGCTCCATGTGGTTCGGGATGGAGCGCCAGAGAACACCTATATACCCGTTTTTGGGAGCGCTTTTTCCGCCGTTTTCTGGCGTTTCTCTCTCCGGCGTCACTCTGCGTCGACGCTGACAGTGACGGCAGCCGAAACGCCGAGATCAAGACCGTCCAGATATTGACGCCGCCGCCGCGCTGCAGCGCCGACGCCGGAAACTGCTGGGTGAGCGGACACCAATCAGCGCGCGGCTCGAAGCGACTTCCGCCGGAGCAATGGCGTCCTCGCCGAAGCGGGCACGGCCCGCCTCGAATATATTCAGTCATCGTCGCGAATTGTGAACCTCAAGATCCCAACTGACGCTTGTATTTGACTCACGTTTGTCTACAGATGCTTCGACAGCAACGCACACGGGATTACATTACACCGTTTTCGAGAACCATTCTCAATTACTTCGGCAGCTGGGCCTCAAAGATAAGCGCGAGTCTCGGAAGCCATCGATTTGGAGTTTGCTGGTTCACTTTTATCTCCATAGGTGCGCCCACAAGCACAAAAAAAAAAAAAACTTTTGCGGACAGTTGTGCTTCTTTTGCAATGCTATGAATGTCTTGTGCACTGCGGAACTTCATGTAAGGCATATAAGCTGTAATCGTGAATATTTATTGTTGTTCCAGTGGCGCACATTGCACACTGCTTTCCGTGGTCCTACATTAAATTCATCGGCCCACGTTGTGTGACGCTGGGCTGGCGCCGGTCTGTGCGCTCGTCGTGTGGTTGGTCGCCCTCGCTTTCGGCGACGTTGTGAAGACGGCGAGAGACGCAACGCCAGAAAACGGCCGCAAAAGCGCTGCATGTGGGTCGGGCTGTGTGTACTGTGCCGGGCACTCCCACAGCATATGCGGAAGCGTAGCCGGGTGAGTGCCACAGCACCGGCAGTTGGGGGTAGGGTAAACATCCGGGAATATGAGGTGGAGGCGGGCAGGTGAGGGATACGTGTCTGTTTGTAGTAGGCGCAGGGTGGTGGCCTGCGCCCGGCTTAACTTGGGGTGAGGTGGGGGAAAAACTCGGCGGCTGAGGTAGAAGGCCTTAACGAGATCATTGTAACTGGTCAGATTGTCCCTGGTGTCCCACTCGTCCACAGTGGCTCCACATGGATCACCCTGACATAGATTCCCGCCCATGCGGGCCCCCCCGTCCACCCACACCTGCCCAACCTCAATGAGGTCACCCACTCCATTGCGCGAGGCCTTGTCAACGAAGGAGAAAAAAAAAATAAAAGAAGAGAGGGGGGAGGGGGGTTTCCCCAACAGAAAACTTTCCAAGACAGACATGCGCGTGGACTTCACTGTGCTGAGTATGTGTGTCAATCACGTTGTCCAGTCGTGTAATAATAATTATCATAAAACGAGACAAGCACTGATATATCGTACTCTTAACGCTTTATAACGCGCGTTACACATAGTACTACAATCCTTACAAAGCTCACAAAGCGCCCAGACCACGGAGCAAGAATTCTTGACGAGCGGAAACAGTAGTGCTTGCTCGGGCGGCCCGGTAAAGTCGCGCCGTGGGGCACCGCGCCGAGGTGCGCTCTGTCATGCGAAACAGCTCATGGAGAAAGAAACGCGCGCGTCGCGCTCTCCGCGGAAAACCGGCGCCGATTCATCGTAACGGGTGCGTTTCTTGCGCGACCTCGGTGGCTGCAAATTATCTGATAGACTAACGAAAAGAAAGTGTCCCGGCCATACACAACAATTACCTGCACAGTACGTATAATTCTTTTATAACGCGAGCTCGATTTAGGTTACGTCGGCACCAGAACCATCGGCACCTGCAGCGTCGTTTCTTTTCTTTCAACTACACATACACCGTTATTTGCTTTCTTATTGCTCAATGCACTGCACTCGTGGTAAAAGGACGTGTGAGGACGCACCATCTCATTTTCCTCATCGTAGCAAGCAGCTAAATCAGTCTTTTCCGCGGCGGACGGCACATCACGTGACCCCGCGTCACGGTTTTGTGCCGTCCGTGCCGCGTCCGCGGACCTCGCAGAGGGAAGGGTGTATCCACACGACGGACTAAATCCGTCTTTTCCGCGGCGGACGGCGCATCACGTGATCCCGCGTCACGGTTCTGTGCCGTCCGTGCCGCGTCCGCGGACCTCGCGGACGGAAAATGCCAAGCTCTTTTTCGCATTGGGATTCGCGCGGACTAACACAGCAGATTTAGCCGAGAGTGCCATTTGTCACGGGGCTACCGAATTAGCGTGCCCTCGTGTAGGTTCGTGTGTTTTGAGTTCGTGTGTTCAAAACTCGATGGCTTGACAGTCATCGAGAAAGGATAGACGAGACCGTTTGTGCAAAACAAAACAAACAACACTCGCTGTATTTACAGACACGGGAAAAAAGGAGAAAGACAGGACGAAGCATAAGAAGTAGAGGAAAACTTAACACAACTACGAATGATAGAGAGAATAATTAACGGTGTGTAAGAGATAGTTCAGAAGAAGAGGCTGTCACCGTTCTGGTGGGCACATGAAAGTAGATGGCGAGGTGGAGGCAGCAGACGCACTTGGAGCGGACTTGGATCGAGGTGTCGCTCGGAGGGAGGGTAGCGTCGGGCGAGTCGGGTCAGCAACCTCTCGGCGTCCCTCAGCCGACGCTGGGACACCGAACCGGAGACGCGGTTACGCCTGGCCAACGCCAGACGATGGAGAGCCGGTGGAAAGCCTGGCCACCGCCAGACGATGGGAAGCCGGTAGAAAGCCTGGCCAACGCCAGGTGCTGTACCGCTCGGGTACACGCCCAGGTGGGAGCCTGCAGCGGCCTTGCCACAGGAACTCGGCCGCCACTCCCGCGCCCTGGTCCGCTTCTTCCTGCCACCACGCCTCAGCCACGTCTGCTCCGGTTCTTCTCCCCGGTCTCTCCCTGGTCTCCCCCTCGCCCGTTCTCTTGGCGCTTTTTATCACCCATCTTCATCGTGGGCCTTCATCATTGGTGTTCTTGTCTCTTCGTGTTGAATTCCGATTGCTCGTAGCTGTACTTGTGGCCTTCTCGCATTGGTGCAGCTTTTATTCATTGCTTTATCTTTAGCGCTCGTGCCAACGTCGTCTTCGCCTTGCTTTCATTTCTTTTATGGCGCGCACTTTGAAACACGGCGCGCACTTTGAAATACGTGCACTCATCACACCATTGTAGTTCTGGCAACAAGCGCTGCATTTTTTTTTTTCTCGTTTGGTTTCGTAGATTTCCAACACACAACGTAATGCCGGCTCTACAAGCGAGGCTCTCCAAGTTCGCGCGTCGGTTAGACTGAACAGTCTCTGATGCAACAAACAGGAGGAATGTTTCGAGTAGAAATGCACAGACGCGCAACACTTGCCTGAGGCAAGGTACCGTAGGGTGACCTGCAGCCTTGTTTCAGCTGATATGGCACGCCGCATCACGGTGTCCTGTCGTTCTATGCGAGATCCCACGAGCGACAGCAACTGAACAAACTGCTCTCTTGAGACTCGCAGCAGCCTCCTGTATTCTTCGGTGTCACTAATCAAAAGCTCACGGTACAGTTGGTGTTGCATACCCAGATGCTTGTTGGCGATATAGTCCTTTTGCCAACAAGATCGTTTCGCAGAAAAAAAGAGCGCTTCATCGTCTAATTCTGATAACGCAACAGCCATTGCAGCTAATCGTCGCTTTCTTTCCAACTCCAACTTCAACTTAAAACAAACTCTGAGGCAAAGAAGAAAACACAAAAACCCCCATACTTTTGCTAGCGATGAATATGTTTTCGACTCTCATACTGCTCGCGCCATCTAGAGAGAAAAGAAACAAGCAGACATTCGTACACTATTATGGCCTCTGAGATTTGCTAGCACTCGGGCTACCATAGATCACCGAGCTCGTGTTCTGCAAATACAGGCACTCGCTAAGCCTACAGCTTTGACAAATCTAGTACGGTTCTCGGAAATGGTGCCAAATCGTCATGAATACGTTGCCAGCGAAGCTTTCCGACACAAACCGAAAGCAAATTAAGCGTCAGTTTGGGACTAACACCCCGCGCAATGCGCGACGAAGAGCTTAAAGGGCCCATGACACCAAAATTTCAAACCCGATATGTTTGTGTTGTTTGGTTGTCGAACATCTGAAGGCACTTGTGCCCAAGTATTAACGGCGAACGTTGTCGTTAAGATATTTTAATATGTATTTAAAGTGACCAGGAATGCTCATCTGGGTTTGCGGCACATCGCGACATCGTCACTAGTATGACGTAGTTTGTGGGCCATCTGTGACGTTTCACTTTTGTAAGATGGGGGGCTATCGGAGATCGGGTGTTCGCTCGAGAACGCTTTCCGAACACTGACGTCAAAAAGTGGGTGGTCCGCGATAGCTTTGAGCAATGCTTTGAGAATGGGAGGAGCGCGGCCGGCGCGGCCAATGGGGAAGCGGCGCGCTCCTCGGATGATGACGTACTCCGTTTGTCGTCTGCTTCTGAAAGCCAAAATGTTTCTCCCGAGAAATAAGAAAGCTGCTCCTTTTAAAAACGGTGCTTTCTTCTTCTCAGACGTAAACACGCTCTTAAGCATCAACATCTTTCTCTGCTGGTTCGCTAAGCGGTGTCGCGGGCGCGAAAAACAAGAAGCGTGCGCGTAAGTGGCGTCATATCTAAATTTCGTGTCGTCGTCTGCTGCTGACATGTCCTCGCACAAAAACGTGCATCTCGGCCCGCGGGTGCTCAGAGGCAGAGGGAGCTCCTTCTCGCATTTTTGGAGGTGCACCCCAACTGTGAAAGCCCGACAAACTCTTCACTACCGACAGCGCGCTGGAAACTTAGCAAAGAACATCAACATGCGCAGCTCTTTTCTCTCCGTCGAAATTCCACGGGCTCTTTGGCACCCGATTTCCGATCTCCTGAGTACTCCCTCGCCTGAAGCGTGGGACACCGTCCTCCGCGACTCAAGCCTGGAGAAACAACTCCAGGCTATCAGACGAGCAGAGGAGGTGGCGGCGAGTATTTTTTTTTTTTTTCCTAAAATAAAGTTGTTCTCTCTCTCGGGATCAAGTTCGGCGCACAGCCAACGTACTGTTCGCTTCGACAGACGAAATTGACGCCGGAATTCACTTCCTGTCAAATCATCAATACATCGCGAACCTTCAGCTGCTCCGCGTCCTATTTCAGCGACGACAATGCAAGGACTCAGCTAGAGTGTACTAGAAAGGTTGAGTGCCGCGATCCCCCACTGGCGCCCATGCTTTCAAGCGACGCTCCAAACACGGAAAATTTATGTGGGGGCGCTGCGGTCGAGGTGGTTTGGGACGCGCCGACTCGTGCGCTGTCAAAAGTAACGACTGCGTGGAACGCCTCGCCGCTCGTTGGTTTTGGCTTCTTTTTGATGCTCACTGTGCCCTCTCCACGACCTCCCCTGGCCCTACCGCCATCGGCACTGCTATGCACCAGGCTGTCGCACCGGCTATTCAGGTGTTAAATTCAAGCGAAAACTCTCTCTCTTCAGCGTCCCGAAGGACAAGCACTCAATGCTTTACCTTTCGAATGAGAATATAAACGTTGACTGTTTCGTAAGGAAATGTGTTAATATATTTAATAAATTATGGCGTGTCTGCGACTGGGCGTTTTAGATTGCACGCATACATTATATGAGGCACCAGATTGCAATTTCAGTGGGTTGAAGCAGAAATGATTAGGCAAGTGATTAGTGGCGCAAAAGGAAATGCAGTCGTCTTGTAAATTTCAGTGCGTTCGTTTACCTTGGAGGCTGAGTGAACTGAGCGCACGCTGTTCTAGCGCTGCCGAGCGAAAAAAAAAAGCCTGTTCTTATTGTTGAAGTTTATGCCATCTGCAAAGTCAAAATATACTTGTACTCTAAGACGACGACGCTGTCGATCCAAGCTTGTGCAGGTGGCTATTCAGGCAGAACCAAATGGAACATCCTATTTAGCTTGCACCCTACAGTGCCGTAGCAGACGCTTCAACCAAACAGCTTTCACAAAAACAATTCGGTCTATCCGGGCACTCACAGCTTATATTGCTGTGCGCGGGCACTTTACGTGTGCTAAAGCATGACGGCTTTATCTACGTTGTCAGTGAACAGCACCAATCGCTTGCAGAAAAGCAGCTTACGAACGCGGCCGGCACGGCTAGCCGCAGCGTGCCTTGGTCCACCAAACCACCTCGCTCACAGCGCCCCCCTCTATGCTGTCCGTGCGCCGCGCCTCAGACGCTGAGCGGCGGCCGCGCCACTCAACCTTTCTAGTACACTCTTATGGCGTTTTTCACTGGCGGATTCGGAGCAGGTTTTTTTGCTCCGCCGCGACGAATCCGTGTTTCACTGGTCGAGCGGGAGCGGGTTGGTGCGTTTCACTGGCAGATTCGGAGCAACTCAAACCGCGCCAGAGCGCTCCGACTTGCTCCGGCGCCGAGGCACGGATTCAGACAGATTCGGGCGGAAGCGGGCCGCGTCCTCGCGTCACTTCCGTCTTGCCTGTCAAAATGGCTGCGTTCGCTGCGCGTGTGGAGCTGGAGTGTACAAGAAAGTGTAGCTTCCGTGTAGCGACGACAGCAGGACAAGCAGAAGCTTTTCCAGCTCAGAAGAGAGTAATTACGACGTGCTGTGATTATTGCGACGTGCTGTGATTAGACAGTGATTACGACGTGCGCCGTACGTGTGGCGTCGCGCCGCTGGCCACCGTTTGGTTCTCCCCGACGTTCGAATAGGTGTGATGTAGGCAGCATTTGCCGGTATGGCGTGTAATATATTGACTGTGATTGCGTTGTGAAATGAAATAGCTTACAAATGAGTGTAAGTATGAATAAAGTGGAAAGCAGCACCTGCTTTCAAAACATTCGATAGATCTGAAGCCGTGGTACGAAAGGTAAACAGTGGGGCCGTTTCACCGATGTGGCTTGCTTCGTTTCCATCGCTGCGCTCCACACCGATGTTTCAAAACCGATTGGATATGTTAACGCATGACATGTGAGTACAAACGTTTCTCGTGTTGGCAAAAGTAAGCGCTTCATTTGGAGTTCGCCGTTCGTCGCGAACGACGACGGGATAGAAGCGGTGTGGTTCTAGCTAAGCCTACCCTCGGAGTCGTCATTGACGTAGGGCTGTTTGGATGTTCTTGTCGCTCGCGAAGGCACAGCTTTATCGAGATTGTTCTTCAATGGTGTTATAGAGCAGGGATGTGCAAAACTCTTTATTTTCTATTTGTTGATGAAGGCACGAACTCTTACGAGCGCGTATGCCAAGGTGCAAAATGCGGCCGAGCCTGCGTCCCTACGTGCTCATCGTTCCCCTCCCCACCCATCGTACGCTTCATGCCGGAGCTTACGGCACCGAACGCAGAATCGTACCGTGTATTTAGCGCTTAGTGCCCTCTCTGAGTAATAAAGCTTGAGCACAGAATGCGTGAATTGAATGTAAACAACTCGGAAACTGCTGCAGTCAAAATGTGCCCGGGGAAGGCGTCTTTGGTTGCCACGGAAACGCACGGAGCGGAAGTTGGGTTTGTATGACGTGCTCCGTATACTCGCTCGCGGAGCATTCTCGTACTCCGCTGGCAGATTCGGATTCGTGAAATCCGAGCGCTCCCTCTGGGATCTCGGTGACTGCTCCGGATCCGCCAGTGAAAAACGCCATAACTCAGCGCCCAAGTGGACCGCCATTTCCCTCTGTGACGCAACATTGCGCAGCCGCAGCCGCCGTTTCAATCCAAGCGGAGCCGCTGCCGCGGCCGCTGTTCGCAAAGTGTTCGTAAATCGTTCGCTGAGCGAGCGGCCTCGGGAATCGTTCTCCGCGTAGCAGACGACACGCTCGGTTTGAAAATGATTGACAGGGAATTGACGTCAATTTGACGACACCGAAATCTCGGGGCCCCGGAAGGTTTGACGTTCCACAAGTCGCTACAGGTGGCGAAAAAAAACCAGCCGCGGCGCGTTCCATCAAGTTGCGCGTAGAGTGGAACCACTAACCTAGCCCCATATTTTAGTTTGAAATTTTCCTGCTAGGGGCTCTCAATAAGGCCAGAAGGCGCAGGCGTCAAAAACAAAACAAACATGTTGCATCTAAACAATAATGATGATAGTACATGCAGTGCCATCTCTTGATCGTGCGTGGCCTCCGCGATCGGCAGCAGCGGCGCGGGGTTGCTCCGGCCGTCCCATTCGGACGGAGAGGGTGTAATTGCGGAAAGGGGCGTGGCCGCTCTTTTCGCCGCACCGTGGCGCGCGCAACCCAAGGCTCGTGTGGCTCGTTTTCCATGGCGCGGGCGGGAGCTGCAGACGAAAACTCGATTATCGCAGCCAAAGCGCAGTAGGAAATTACTGAAAAACAATGCCAGCGTCAGGCAGAGCAGCTTACTGGCGTAAATATGCATCTGCGAAATTGTTATACAGACTTCGGAGCCGAGTGAGGCAGGTCGACATTATATAGAGCTTCATACCACTCAACTTCTTTTCAGGCGGCTGTTCTCTCGCTGCAGTCTCGTGATAGCATCTGCTTTTCTGAACATTTGCACCCTCATGCGGTTTATATTCTTTAAGTCTGACTGCTTGCGAGGAAGAAGGTCCTCAGTAGTTTGCGTTGTGCACTCAGTTGTCTCACTAGTCTGCTGCAGTTCACCAACTGCGTCTTGTCCACTTGCTTCCTTACCTCCGACAACCAGATTATCTTCACACATAAATGTCGCTACGCGGATAGCAGAAGCCTCTTATGGCTGGCTTTCACAGCCTGCACCTTCAGCACTTGTTCCTTCATGCCCCTCCAAGGGTACATGAAGGTGGCTGTCTTCAAACACTGCACGCAAGGAGGGGGCGGAAGTTGACAAATTGTCCTTGCGTATTTCGCGGTCATAGGCAAGAAAAACAGTACCATATGCGTCAGTTCTCCGTCAGTGTCGCTTTTAGTGTGAACTGTCATACATTGATGGCACATGATTTATTTCATACTTGGGTATCTTTATATTTATCGCTTTTTCCTTTCCCTCATGTATGTGTGCATATATACAGGTTCATTAAACGTCAGTTTCAGTCTGCGCTCGTTTGCGTTTCCTTGCTGCGTCCTTGTGCTGAGTTTGCGCACTTATCACCATGAATGCTTACCAATTAACTGGCCCGATTGTCCGCTCTTCTGAATTTTCATCATGCCGCTAATGATTTATTAGGGGCATATCACCCGTATGTGAAACTACTCGCGCCTAGAAGGAACGTATACAACATAGCAAGGCAAAGAAAAAATTCTCTCTTCAAGGGCTACAAACCAGAGCTCAAAACTTCCGACTAGTGCAGTCAACTGCATATGTTGTTCGAGCCAGAGAACATCGCTGTAAAGTGCCTGCCCAGTACTTTCAGAATTGCCAGAAAGGCACACATTGCATAATTGTCATCACATATCACAACTTCTTTAACAAAGGAAAGGCGGTATTCCGCACTCTGGTCAAGTGTAGCGCGACGAAAGCCTCGGTTACCTTAATCCGCTAGCAAACGACCACTCAAGCTGCATGCAAAAGCGATTTGTAGGTCTTTGACAACATGCCTTTACTTTTTGTAGCTGCAGGAAGGAGTCGAACAAAAATTTTACTGCGTGTCCGCGGTTCTTCTGCGTGTAAATGAGTCAAAACGGCCTACTCGTGACTAAACTCGCACTGCAACTGGCAGGCTGTGCCGGTCAGGCGAGCGCGCGGAGCGCGCCGCGAGCCTTGGGCTAAGGGCGCCACCTAGTGGCGCCTTTAGGCGCTAGCGGAATTACACTTCTCCCTTTGTGTACGCGCCGAATGGGACGGCCGGAGCAACGCTGCGCCGCTGCAGCCGATCGCGGAGGCCACGGATCGTGTATCTTAGTTTAGGACGCCACCGCTACTTTTATTTTTCGTTGCACTGTCAACGGTACAGTTTCTATTCTCTAATGTGGTTATAGGTAGGTGTACCGTGGGCACGCCCCGCGGATGACGACAGCGGAGCGGCGCTGGCCAATCGCGTGCGGCGATTCCGAACGCTCTCGCTAAAATGCCATCTCCGATAGCCCCCCCTGATATCGTGACGTCACAGAGAGACACGGGAGCGCCGCGCTATGGCCTCCGAGCGTGGCCTCCAAGATCGACTCTCGCAGCCGATCGCGGAGGCAACGCCAAAAGCCGTATTTTTCTGCTTCCTCTCCGTGTTGGTCCCTCAAGCGTACATTGTACACACGCTATGATGCAAAGCGAGTGTGGGGAGCTGGTCTGGCGCTCGCGCTCTCCGCAACGTCACCGAATCTTGAGCTCAAGTGATCAGTGCATGCGCTCACTTCCGACAGCCGCCGCGCTAGCCCCGCGGCGCTAGTTTCTTGCAGTTTTTGGCGCGCGTTTCGAAGCTTCATTAAAACTGAACAAAATTAACGATGCTGTGACTAATTAGACTTCACGCTGGAGAATTTTCCACTCCATGCCGTGATTTCAAGACACTGTTCTACTCATTAGAACATAAAAGTATCCAACAAAAAATAGCTGTCATGGGCCCTTTAAAGATTCGAAGCGGGCAGCTCTCGCTTCAGACAGTGCCGCCATGTTTATTTTTCTCCGGCGCGTCCGTCTACTCGCTTCGTCCGCCGTCTGAATGTGCTTCGCAGCCGGACGGGCGGCGGAACGATCGTCCGCGGAAGAGATATCCGCGGAGCCCTCCGTCGTGTGGATAGACGCTGTCCTTGCACGTTCTCCACACTTCACGACAGGTCCAGTACGTGGGCCGTGTTTTTTTCTCTTCTTTTTTTTTTTGGCGTACAGAAAGCTGGTAGCTGAGCCAGGGGTTCATCCACAATTTCGATTGTGTGTGTGTGGGGGGGGGGGGGGGGGGGGGAGCGTTGGGGGTGTTAGCCATGGCGTAACCAGTAGTGGGGAGGGGGGGATACCAAGTCATTGATTATCTGGAGAATTTCTTTTTTTTTTGGGGGGGGGGGGAGGGGGGAGGCGAGAGGGGAGGTATCAATCCCTGGCTGAGACAGCACGGAAATATTGACGGCACGACATCTAGTTACAAGACAGGCCGTGTTGGATTGTCGAAGACAATACCCCAGTCACAACAAAGCTCCTTTGAGGTAAAGAGGCATAGCGACTTCGAAGGAACTTTAGCTCAAGGGAGCTTGAACGCCTTTCCGGTAGATGTCCCCTTACCTAAAGTACTTTAGAGTGCCCGTGTGTCAGGGGTATCTGTGCTACACGGTTTCCGTAGAAGCTTTTAACAAAAGCCACAACGTACGCTTGACGCTCCTATCGCTCGGAAATGAGAAAAATAATACGGCTCCGATGCCCCCATAAATTAGTTATGTGTGCTTTTTTCTGCTTTTTCTTATCAAATATTTTGTTTTTGGACACTGATAAAACAAAGTGAACACCTAAAGGTAATGGAAATAATTCGCCAAACACGGACGTAGTGGTAGCAGTGCGCCGCTATGTACACCGTATTTCTCCGGCTATGCGTGCTTCGATTCCGTTTTTGTTGCTGTTCTCGATTGTTTTTCAATCTCAAAGTCTCCAATCATGTGCCACGAGACACTCAGCATGTGAGGATCAAATATTCATCGTAGCGCCCAGTTTAGCGCCATGTGCCGAATCTTCTAAAGAAAAAAATGCCCTCTGGTATCACCTTACGCCGATAACAACATTCAAATACTTAGCTGACGTTTGCCCAACAGCTAGAAATGCACCGGCACATGACGCATGTTCTCGAATGTGCAGTAGAAAAATGTGTCGCCGGCGGATGGTACGAAAAAGATATGTCAAAGACACCTCGGCCTGCAGCAGACAACCTTGACACCCAGGCCCAGCTAGCCACACTACCTCAGCAGCTGACCACAACGTCACCGCTACAGTGCACCTGCCCTCAAGCTGTGCGATTTTCAGGCGACACATGACAAACTTGTCTATCAGCAGAACTTTTATGGTTTATAACTTCTAAGATACCGTGAAACGTGCTTTTTATTAAATAAAAGCGCGTTGGATTGGCGCCAAGGTAAAACGTGTTTTTCTGCCGTCTGCCACCTGCGAACGAGGGCCTTTAGAGCCTCAAGGGACAAGAGCGGACTCCCTCAGCTCGAAGCTCCTTTCAACTAATGCTCCCTCCGCGCGCCCGTGTGACAGCGCGCCCGCTCCTTTTCAAGTAAAGAAGCTTTAGTTCAAAGGACCTTGAAAGTGCCCGTGTGACAGGGGTATTCCTCGCTTTAACATCAGCGCGTTATATGACTGTCCGAGAAATGCCTCTCGCAAACAGTCATGGGGCATGAGCCCTTGGCTTTTCCTTGGTGTTGCACGAGGGCACACCTCCAATTTCACCCAGTCACTGGGAATTTTGAAAGTAATCACATTCACTTTGCAGGATGAGCCAATGTTAAGGTTTGGCACAGATATTCCCGCCCCGAAAATGGCACTGATGGAAATCCTGGACAGCGCACGCTTTTGTTGCAACACGAAAAGTGCGTACAAAGTTTGAGGAGCCGCCCGCACAGCACGCTGCCGAAGCCCGTGAGAGTTCCAGAGCCAGCTGATTACAAAGAATACGCGGCAGCCTTCACGCCCTTTCTTCCCAAGGCCATTTACTAATACGCCAGCGAGTGACTTCCAGCGGCATGCGTCGTCTGCTCTGGAGTGACTGCAAGCAGCTCGTACCAAGCGCTGTACAGCACGTAATTAAGTCAGCATTTATCATTAACTGCACCTAAAATGTCCGCCGCTCCTATTTATTGACGCTACAGACTGAAAACTCGGAAAATCTGCAATATATGAGACAGTCACGCGATTATTATATGCGTCGCGCCCATAGGATGACATGTAAACGATGCCAACACGCCGGAAGCGTCATATGTCGTGATGCGGAGAAAAAACTTCTTCCTCGCCCAAAGCGTTACATTAACGGGCCGCTGCAGTGGAATAGGAGTTTCCTCTCCTCAAATCCTTTTTCTCCGTGGCCCAGACTACACTGTACATTTCGCGGCGATGTAGCAAACGCGCAATTCAAAAGCCCTGTCAACAGGCGAGCCTTTCTACTTATTCAACAAATAAATGCAGATGAATAATAGCACTGTGAGAGCTTCTAATAGGTGGGATATGCGTATACAATAAATAAGATTGGGGTTGACACCACTGCAAATATACCCGTCGCGCACGACGTTAAGGAAAATAAGAAAATGAATAGGAGAACAACAGAGAATGGGAATAATAATCTAGTACATGATATGGAGTCTACTCTGCCTGCTGACAGAATCGCACGTCTGTACTTGTCGGTATACTGCGCGACGCGACGCCATTATGTGGGACAACGTGGACTATACAATGAAGCAGTTCACGAACTGGTGCAATGATGTAAAGTGCGGTCCACGAAGCAATATCACTCTCTCTATATATATATATATATATATATATATATATATATATATATATATATTGCAATGCAATTTGAACCGGAACGGAACTGGAAAGTGATGGAAACGAAATGACCAGTGTTTTTGCGGTTATACACCAGAAATTATTTACAAAGACGCGTACATTCAAGTTTACGCGATTGCTTGATAAGTCATACAAATATTTCATGCAGCACGAGCCATGCAAAAACCTTGCAAGCGTGCAGTTATAGTGGATATGATTTAGGCTATTGATTAGACTCTGTAATATTTTTTTTATACTCCCTAAGTGCTCTTCTTTTTAAAACATTCTTGGCCTGAAAACTGGTGAAGCTCACATGCGTTGTGATTGCTTTGCACTTGTTCATCTGGCGTTTTCAAAACGCGTTTCGAAATCGTGTGTGTGTGTGTGGGGGGGGGGGAGGCGACCCCACCATCCGGTTCTGGGGTCCCTGAATATCTGCTCACTCAAGGAAAGTGGCGCTGAGCGGTAAGCATAAGCTAAAGCATGAGCGACTTACACAATCTCTCAAGCGACAACCATGTAGACGGCGACAAGCAAGCGAGTGCTCCGCGGGCACTCGATCGTGGTACGTGACTGGTGATGTTTCCGCGGAACGCAGCCTCCTCCCATGTTCAGGGTCGCGGCCCGTTCATCGCCAAGCTGCCACGTTGTCGACGGGCACAACGAGCCTTGATGAGCGCGCAAGGCCGCCGCCCGACGAACGCCACACTTCGGGCGCTCTATCCGTGGCCCACCGAACAGGGCGGACCCCCCGCACGACCATCTGCAGGGACACGCCGTCTTTTTAGTGCGACCAAGAGGGTCTATGGCGCCTTTCGCTCTATGACAGCGTGAGGCGAGGCCGCGGCGGCGTATTCTAGAAGGCGACGAGGAACTCTGCTTGCAACTCTTCAAACGACCGCTCGCTTTTGCTCAAATTTCGCAACACGGTAACATTTTATTTGTGGTCGGCACCATTCAAAATCTCACGTGGCGTATATTTTGCTTCCCTGGTTTACATAGACATAAAAGAAGACGTGAGACGCACACGAGCGCTCGTGTGCGTCTCAGGTCTTCTTTTGTGTTTCGCGCGCCATACTTCGTTTCCGAAGGAAAATAAGAACAATCAAAAAAACACAGCTGCCGTCGGTAGGGAACGAACCCACGACCTTCGGATAACGCGTCCGATACTCTGAGCTGCAACCGCGGTCGTTCCTTCAGCAGCTTTATTCGCTATTTCTATACATTTATTCGTGGGTCGATCGCAGGTTTGTGTTTGTTTGATAGGTTAGTTCCTGGGTAGTAGGCTAGTGCGCTACATCGACGGCCGTAGCAGTTGGCATCGCTTCGGTTTCAGCATAACGCGTCAGATGAGCTTCAGACCGCATTTCTTGATTTCTTCGACAAACTTTTACGATGTTGTCAACGTTTCTCCGTGGTTTTCGAACTACACGTACGCGGTCCCCTTGAGGAAGAACGCAAAGCTGTTAAGCTGGGCGACGGCATTCCAGCCATTAAATTGACTTGCTCATCGGTAAAAGATGAGCCATGCGTCCACATCTTTCCCAGATTTCCGGCGAAGGGTCGTGGCCTGATGCAGGGCTGCCACGAGACTGTGGAAGACGGTGGCGGGTTGTCACCATTGGAAGCCATCGCTGGTGACTTCTCCAGGTGAAAAGAACAAGCGTGCAAAACACGGACACAAGGGGAAGAAGTGGACAACACGAACGCCGACTATCAACTGAAGCAGAGCACAGAGGCGAAAAAGAAGACACACAACATATCTGCGCACGCTCGGGAAAGGTAGCGCCACCTGTCAAACGGTTACACGTGCCCGTCTACGCGATAGACAACTGCTAAGGCCATTCTATTCTATATCTTCTCTGTTTATGCCGGTCTACGCGATAGACAACTGCTAAGGCATTCTATTCTATCTCTTCTCTGTTTAAGCTAATCGACGGCTGACTCACGCACGCGCTTCCACTAATATACTGATATGCCAGGCCTCGACAATTAAACGCGTTTCTTCATTCTTATGTCTGTACAGGATCTCGCTTTCGTCTAACATGGGCGTGCAGTTCGTGTTGTCCACTTCTTCCCCTTGTGTCCGTGTTTTGCACGCCTGTTCTTTTCACTATGGACCCTTACCAACTAGCTCAACTTTCTATCCTTTTGTTCTCCAGGTATTGAGCCGTTGCGGTCGGTTCGTCGTCCTTCTTCGGGAGCGCCGTTCTTCTACCCAGCACCTCCACCAAAATTTGCTCCGCACTTCGTCCAACCTCTCTGTTGCGTGTATCTCTCTCTCTCTCTCTCTCTTATACACGCCACGCACAGGTATGACAAACTCCAACATAAGATTTTAATAGGGCAAGTGTGAACCCCACAAACAGGAAACAACAAGCCCGCATGAAAATATCGCCATCCACCTTTCCCGCAAATAAGATTCGGACAAGCTCTGGTGCGCGTCGGCGCTGTTTTATCATTTGCGCTTCAAGTTGATTCATTATGAAATACTGGGGCGCTTTTAAGTATTAGACATGGACATACAAAAATGCCTCCTGCTTTTACAGCGCTTGTCGGGGAAATGTATGCTCGTAGTAGTATCACCGAACCAACAATGTTCCCTTTCGTTCTTTCCTTCTTTCGTAAGCTGTTAAAAGACAAACCACAACGATACGAATGTCATGGTCGTACACGGTACAAGAACATCAGCGTATAATGGCCAGAAATACAAACGGCACAGAAAAGATTTCTCAAATGTGGCGTTTGCCATTTGCTCGCCGTCTTCGCCAGTATTACAGCGATATGATACCACGATTGGCTGACATCTGCTCTTCCAAACAATTTTGCGTAAGAACATCTTGCGTTCACGAAGTCACGTAGCATGTGGGCCTACGCGATTGGCGGCGATCCTCCATCGCGCCGATCGCAGGCGCCCGAACGACGGCATATGAGGAATCTTTCACGTAGATATAGGTCATAAATGTGGATGCCTATTCAGAAATCTTGTCATACGTACGTAGATGCACTTGGTCAATGCCTCGCGCGCTCGTCGCCAGCCAATAGATAACACGAGATGCGGAAACGAAACGACGGGTAGCGAGTGACTGCTCGTCATTGACAAGTGACAAACATAGCATAGGTTAAGAAGGTTTTACGCCTCAAAAGCCGCATTCACAAATTTTTCTTTCGTAAGAACATTTTGTCATGCAATAATCGCTGTCACAGCCAAACGGTGTTTTTTCTAAGTACGAACCGAAGCTCGTATCAGCTCATCCTGCACGTTACCACTAACAGGTACGTATTTGCAAAAACGATTTAAGAACAGTCTACGCTAGAAGCCATTCGTGGTGCTGTACATATATTTGGGGAGGCCGGTTGACCAATTATTCTTAGAACATGAAAAATAACACTGAAGAGCTTTCAGTTTCGCGCATGTTCTTGTGAACTGAATTCTCTCGAACGTACGAACTGATATGGGACTACAAATTCTGTTGCCGTATTTAGCATTGAATCCATGGGCTCAAAGAGTGAAGCTTTTGAAGTACTTTGGATCAGTCTACAACTTACGCTGATACTTTAGCTGTTATAGGGTTAGCCAACGCCTGGAACTGGCGTCGAGAGAATATATATTAGTAAATATCTATGGCGATACGTACACGGCTGTTCGCCACCATCTACGAGACTTTGGTGGTGCAAAATTCAGCCAATCCGGATGCTGGGCATATCATTAGAGAAGACTGCTTACCAACGGTAAAGAGCATTTACGAACGAAAAGTTTAGTGAATTGACCTTTAGGTTTCGTCTGAGCAGCCAACAATCCAGCTAGTAATCTGCATTCATCTACGATGTTGGTCTGGTTGGTAGTCAGATTTAATTTCAAATTTCCAGCAAAATACGGTCATAGTTTCCAGTTGTGTGTTTGACAATGTGAGCCCACATTGAAACAAAACAAAAACAACCGTTCTGCTTCCGCCTACGCCTGTAAAAAACACCGTCTTCTCGTCGCTTAGAGGCGTTCAGCGATAACAGCCCCGATAACAATCCACGCTAGGAGAGATAAAGCAGCATTCCAACCAACGAAGTAGCACTAGGGCGTGCAACAGCCACCGACGACGCGTCGAAGTCTTCGAATAGCATGCAAGTACGCAACAACCGTGACAGTACAGCTGCTGCGATAACATCACGACCTATAGCATCAGCGTATATGGAAAACAGAAGGTCGTGCAAGCGTGATTCGCCACACCCAAGTAAACACGAAGGGAATGTAGATGCGCGCGACTTTCGAGATGGATGAATGGGTGTGTCACCTGGATGCTTCAAGTTACATCAGTACCTACAACACCAGCATCCCGCGTCACTGTTGTCAGTGTCGCTACGACGTGTAATAGATTGCTAAGCAAGATAAATTACAATTAACTTATTTGTACACGAGTTACTACATTCTAAACAGCGTTAGCGCATGCATTCGGCGACGTATTGAGCAGGAGCTAAGTGACGCGACAGCTGTAAAGCCGCACGGTAGTATGAACACCAAATAATTAACTAATGCATGCATATACAACTTCCCGGCTTTCTTACTTCCTTCTGGCGCTGTCCGTTGGCTGGCCTGCAGATTAAGGCAGCGCCGTTGCAAATGATCGCCGTGTCGTCAACGAACGCGCATTCCGGTGTTGACTCGTCGGCCTTGCAGTTCGATGACGTCAAGGTCAAGGCTGCGAAGAGTTTTACAAAATTCTTCATGTTCTTTTCTCGCCAATTCAACGTTTATGTCGCCTATAACACCCGACGCACACTGCTTGATGCTGTTGGGAACTCGACAGACGATCGCATGAGTATACCGCCCGAACGCCATTTTGAAAGTGCTTGTGTTGGCAAAACAAAACTCGTCCAGTGGGACGCAAACCTGTTAAAGGAAAATGGTGCGTTATCCGTGAAATACTGCCAATTATGAGCAAGAATACAGGTTGAAAAGTAATAGAGACAAGTATTTATTTAGAGATACGATATAATACGCAAATGATGACCAGTAGAAGAGAAAATATATAGACTATAGGAATAGAACACAGCAGCTCCAATTGCTATCAGCATCAATCATAGAACGGGTCAAAATGGAAGCGCTTCACAAAAATTTGGTCCAAGAAGTCGAAAAATACAAGGCTGTTCAGAAAGGTAAGCTCTTTCGGGACTCTTATTCTAGCGGATTAACCTGACCAAATACAGCAGTATAATTTTCTCTGCCTCCAAACTAAATCCGGCATTTGTATGGTCTTGCTTGTTTGCCGCTGACACCGCTGTATGTGCCTGCCAAAGCATGGCTCGAATCTACGGAATGTATACATCTTTTTTTTCTTGTTTTTGTTTAATGTGGTATTCGAAAAGGCTTCCAAGAATCGAGCTTAACAACATTGTTCTCGATGATATGCTCATACAGCCGATAAGCGCAGTTAGTCTTTCTGGGCAGGGCGTGGTAATCGAGGCTTGAGAACTCATTGAGAACACAGGCCGTTTTTGTTGTCTCGAGTTGTGATGAGTGTTTGCCTACCTGACACACGGACAACCTGATTTACTGCAACATAATATAAAGGTGAAATAATATATGCGGTCTCGCGTTTTTCATGGTTTGGTCGTAAAACTTGCAATGACATTTCATGTGCTGTCACTGCTTTGGTGTAAAATTGATGGGGTTTTACGTGCCAAAACCACGATACGATTATGGGACACATCATAGTGGAAGCCTCCGGAAATTTTGACCACCCGAGGTTTGTTAATGTGCACTGACATTGCACAGTAGTGCACAGCACGGGCCTCTAACATTTTCGCCACCATCGAAAATGCGACCGCCGCGGCAGGGATCGAACCCGCGTCCTTGACTTCTTTGGCGTACATGCCATTTGTCGATATTGATCGCTTTGCCAGACCTAGAGTGGAAATTAGCCTTACACTGCCTTCTCTCTCTCTCTCTCTCTCTCTCTCTCTCTCCCTCCCCCTCCCTTTTTTTCCCCTGCGGGGACATCAGAAACGCACACAAGTTTTCGCAAGGGCAGTTCCTACTCGCCTAAATCGGTGGCCTGACTTATTCCTGCTTAGGTCACCTTTGAATTTAGCCCTGTTAATTGAATGATTTTTTTTTTTTTCACTTCCTCTTGTATAAATTGTAAGGAATGCTTCTTTCTGTTGTAAAGCTTGTTGGTGATTCAAGGATATGAAGAAGGCGGGCTGGTCTAAAAATCCTGTGGGCAGGTGTACCTATCAGAGTTTAGAGTGAGAGAAGAAAGAGAGAAAGAAACCATCTGCCCATCTCTAGGGGAGCTCGCCATCACTCTTGCCCCCTGTCGCCTAGGAGACAGCTGAGATGCTCTGCATCTTGGTGGCTGTTTCAACCATTTGGGTAGCCCTGTGCTGGTCTTGGTAGTCTGTGCTGAGCAGCAAGGCCACCATTCCCTTTGGTATTTTATTTGACGGTCCTTGAAGGGTTCTGTCTTGGGGCACGCCCACTAGAAACTAAATTGCAGCAGTTCAGTTAAACTAATCCATCAAAAACAAAGATTTGCTTGTAACCTTTCCTCGACAACAGACATAGTAGTCATCATCCTCACCCTGTCCTATAGGTGATTTAAACTCATGGAAGCTGCCATGTTAGGCTTTTGCACAAATGATTTCTTTGTTTTGAATGCCACGATGTCAAATTAACAATGTCATGAAATGACATATGCATCCCTATGTCAATTTTCAAGCATTTAAGTCTACTGTAGTACTGTTTAGTTATTCCAAAGACAAAATTTTGGTCATTTATCAGCCAAAGGTGGCAATGGACGAAGGCCTCTACCAGTGATCTGCAATTTTTCCTGCCTTGTGCTCGCTGATTCCATCCTATTCCTATCAACTTCCTGACTTTGTCACCTTATGAAATTCGCTGCTGCTCGCGGCTGCATTCCCTGCCTCTTAGTATCTATTCAGTTTTCAGTTGTTTAAGTTAAAAACCAGTTATCTCTCTGATACATTTCGGTGATAATCTGATTTGTGAATGTTTATTTTGCAGCCAAACTATGCGAAATAAGTTTTTGCGCTTGCCTATAGTGTTCGTAAGAGGAGGAGGAGGAGAGGCAGAGGAAAGGTAGGGAGGTCAACCAGATGCACCTTTGATTTGTTATCCTACAAAGGGAGGACCGAACCAACTACACCCTGGACCTACGACGGCGACGTCAACGGAGCTTCTAGCCGCGATTGCGACCACACGAGTATGGGAACACAAGAAAAAAGCCTCTGCACTCTGACAGGCCGTCATTGGAAATTAAACGTATCGACTCCTAACACGCGAACTCTTTCAAGTGAGGCCAGACTAGCTGAAGTACTAGAAGAATTAAGTGGTATCAACTGGGATATCATTGGCCTTAGCAAGGTTAGGAAACCAGGGGAAGGATACTTATCGCATAATGAAGGGCATGTTCTCTGCTACAGAGGACTGCCAGAGAAACGCAAATGCGGCGTGGGATTCCTTATACACAGACATAGCAGGTAACATTGAAGAATTCTATAGCATCAATGAAAGGGTAGCAGGTATCATGATAAAATTAAATAGGCGATACAAACTAAAACTAATACACAGTTATAGAAGAAATAGAAGCAAAGGAGGGTCAGAAAAGGAGTCAGCATCAAAACAACTAAAAGGAGGCTTTGTGCGGGAAAGAACGTAATGCATGCAGTGAAAGATAGGCAGGGCAACACCGTTACTCACTTCAGTTATGCACCAACAACCAGCCATAATGACGAGGCTGTAGAACAGTTTTATGAGGATGTAGAAGCGGCAATGAACAAGGTGCACACCCAATATACGATTGTTATAGGCGACTTCAATGCGAAAATAGGAAAGAAACTAAGAGGAGAACAGGCGGTCGGAAACTACGGCAAAGGGGATAGGAATAGCAGAGGAGATATGCTAGTGGAATTCTAACCTCCGTGTAATGAATACCTTAAGAAACACAAGAACAGGAAGTGGACATGGAAAAGCCTCAATGGAGAAACGAAAAACAAAATAGATTTCATAATGTGCAGTGATCCAGGTATAGTACAAGACACGGAAGTGGTTAATAAGGTCAGAAGTAGTGACCACAGACTAGTAAGGGCGAAGATATCCCTCACTCTAAAGCGAAAAAGGGTAAAGTTAATCACGCGGAAACAGGCCAACCTCGATGGCGTCAGGGCGAAAACAGAAGAATTTAGAATTGCACTTACGAACAAGTATGAAGCTCTAGGACAGGAAGAAAATGGGGATATAGAGAAGATGAACGAAAACATTACTAAGCTGATCACTGAAACAACAATCAAAGTAGGGGGCAAAGCACTGAGACAAGATGTGAATAAGCTCTCTGAATCTACTAAAAATTTAATCCAACAACGCCAACAGATGAGAATAGCTAACTCAAGAGAAAAGATAGAATTCGCTGAGCTGTCTAAGCTCATCAATAAAAGTAGAGTCAGGTACATACGTAATCACAACATGAAAGAAATAGAAGCAAAGGAGGGTCAGAAAAGGAGTCAGCATCAAAACAACTAAAAGGAGGCTTTGTGCGGGAAAGAACGTAATGCATGCAGTGAAAGATAGGCAGGGCAACATCGTTACTCACTTCAGTGATATAGCCAAGGTGGCCGAGGACTTCTATTCTGAACTGTACAGCTCAAATATGAGTCTCCCCACCATGAGTGTATTAAATGGCGATTCGGACACCAAAATCCCATGTGTCATTGCAGATGAGGTCAGAAAAGTAATCCAGAGCATGTCCCGCGGAAAAGCGGCTGGAGAAGGTGGCATAACCGCCGACTTGATCAAAGACGGCGGAGACTTCTTAACTGGAAAGCTCACAACACTATATGCACAATGCCTCAAAATTTCAAAAGTACCAGTCAGCTAGAAAAACGCAAACATTCTATTGTTCCACAAAATGGGAGATGTAAAGGACTTGAGGAACTACAGGCCAAACAGTCTACTCTCAGCACTTTACAAAATTTTCACAGAGGTTATCTCAAACAGAATAAGCGCCACACTTGAATTTAATCAACCAAGAGAGCAAGCAGGATTCAGAAAAGGATACTCCACCATAGACCGTCTTCATGTGCTCAATCAAGTAATCGAGAAGTTCGCTGAATACACAAACCCCTCTATATGGCTTTCATAGACTACGAAAAGGCTTTCAACTCGGTTTAGATACCAGCAGTTCTGGAGGCACTACACCGTCAAGGAATATGCGATAGCTACGTAAACACAGTAGCCAACATCTATAAAGACTCTGCAGCCACCCTACTCCTCCTTAAAAAAAGCAGGAAAATCCCAATACAGAAAGGTGTGTCAGACTAGGAGATACAGTTTCTCCAGTGCTATTTACTGCATGTTTGGAAGAAATCTTCAACAGATTAGACAGGGACGAGACAGGGCTAAGGATTAACGGCGAATATCTGAGTAACCTGCGATTTGAAGACGACAGGGTACTCTTTAGCAATGATGGCGACGAACTGCAAAAGATGATTGAAGACTTAAGCTGAGAAAGCTCTAAGTTAGGATTAAGGATGAACGTGCAGAAAACAAAGAGAATGCTAAGTGGCACAGCGAAAAAACGTGGCTTCACGATCGGAAACCAGACATCGGAAACCAGACATTTTGCCAGTACTGACATACGGCGCAGAAACTTGGAGAATTACGAAGAAGCTCAAGAGGAAGTTAAGAATAGCGCAGCAGGCGATGAAACGAAAAATGATAGGTGTTACATTAAGAGATAGAAGGACAGCCGAGTGGGTCAGAGAACAGACGGGAGTCGCCGACATATTAACCGACGTTAAGAAGAAAAAATGGACATGAGCAGGCCACATGATGAGAAGGATAGATAACCTATGGACAGTTAGAACGACGGAATGGATACCAAGAGAGGGCAAGCGTAGCTGCGGACGACAGAGAGTAAGATGGGGAGACGAAATCAAGAAATTCACATGGCGTCAAATGGAATCAGCTCGCTCAGGACAGGCAAGAATGGAGAGGATTGGGAAAGGCCTTCGTCCTGCAGTGGACGTAAGATGGGCTGATGATGACAATGATTATGAAAGGGGAAGGGGGTTGAGAGAATCTATATGAGGACGGTTATTAGAAGTGCAGTTTCATTTGGCTGCCAATTGTTGTTCATTTCAAATAACAGTTATTAAGACTGCAATAATGCCATCGTTCTGTAAGTTGCATTGCTTACATGAGGCTGTGGTTTGCTAAAGCGGAAGCTTGGGTGAGTTGGTTCATAATCTCAAAGTAAACAGCGCGACAAAAAATGAGAAGGGAGGAGACGCGCAGATTTCGGTCTCTGAAAAGATCATCAATCTGGCCATTTTGACAGTCACATGTCACATGTGATGTCACATGTGATGTCAAAGTTTTGGTGAAAAACAGTAACCACTGTTTCTTCATCCTTTAAAAAATTGCCAGGACTGTGTAGAGTGCACAGCGCAGTGACAGCGCAAGCTCGACTTTGCTGAGTGCTTGCTCATTGTTCTCTTTCAAACTTCTTTTCCTGTCGCCTCCTCCTCCTCTCACTTCCTTGCCTTCGTCAATGAAACCACAGCCGGTGACTATAAAACATGATGTCTTGAAATATTTTGTGCTGAAGAAAAGGAGTTTGTTGCTTGAAATAGGAAATCTTGTTCTGCTGGGGGGGGGGGGGGGGGGGGGGGGGGGGGGGGAATGCATAGCGACATGTATACTGAGGCACCACAATACCCCCTGCAATATGAGCTGCCCAAACCTCTACTGTCTCATCTTCGTGGATGAAACCAGAGCCACGATTATTACCACATGATGTGCTGAAGCACAGTCTTCTACCAGAGCCATGGCCGAGAGCACAACGTGCCAAAGTGCTATAAAGGCTACTCAGTGTTCTGTTTCGTCTTCATCGGTGACACCACAGCCACAGTTACAACCACATAATGTCCTGAAATACCACCTGCTAGTACCACGACTATGGCCGAGAACACGAAGTTCACCAATAAAAGCTGTGTGCTTGTTTGGTAACCCAGGTTGGGGTTGAAATCCAACTTGGGTTCAAAGCCCAACAACCGTGCTCGACTGCCATGTAGAATGCTTGACTGCCACACAGAGGGACATGGGTTCGAATCCTTCTCGGTCCTGGTTATTTCTTCTAAAGTTAGCACGATAGTGGTTATGGACACCTGTGGTGGCAGACAACTATGGCGCCAAAAACATCCGTTGTTGTGGTCTCATAACAGCTTACGCTGTAAAAAAAAAAAAGTCAGTTTTGCAAATCAGCGCCTTCCACTTCTGTGTTAGCAAGCTTGTTAGCAAAGCCATTTTTCATACATTCAGGGACAAAGCTAGTTTTCCTCTCACTGACGGTCGTAGAATAAGCGGAGAGAACATTCTCTTTAGTTGTTTCAACTTAGAAATGGGAATGACGGGATGGTATTGAAGCATTAAACGCCAGCACATGTTGTTTCTTATAGCATCTGACAGGGCAATGCCATGCTAAGCATGGTCTTGGGATCTAAATGCCCGAAATGTAGTTTAAAATTTGAATTGTTGCACTGATTTGATGGGTCAGAAATGATAATTTTTACAGTTAGTTTGACATTGGCTGATGTAGAGTGTGTCTTTTCTACAAGCTTTCACATGCCCAGAGTATGGCAACATTGCTTGTGCGACTCCGCTTTCAAGCAGTTAAAGCTCATAAAGTGCCGCAGTTAAAATTTCATTCTGTTGTATTTGTTATAATGCTATCGCAGTTTAAAAAAATTGTTTTAGTAAGTTTAACAAGTCGAGACCTTGTTTTTTTCTGCAGCAGATTGCTTATACTGTGGAGTTTCATTACAACGTATCTGCCTGCAACAAACATTTGGATGTAACATGCCAACTTGGGGTAGTAGGCCGATCTCCCCAAAACATAGATTCTGAGACAATCCAGATGCTCATCTCATATTTACAGTGGACATCTGTACACTGGACATTCCAGTTTTAATAGCTTCAATCTTCAAATGTTGCTTGGCTAATACATATATTGTTACTCAGGTTCACAGAGTGTCTACAATAGATCAAGAACTAGATGAGGGAGAGGAAAAAGAAGAGCAACAAAGAGATTGTAGCCACTTAGAAGGTGACATGACAACTTCTCAATCCTTAATCTATGTCCAAGGCCTGAAAAAGATAGTCTTGTAATGATGGAGGCCCACATAGTGTCCAAAGCTGTTTATCGTACAGCACAATCAGAACTAGCCAGCTTCTTCATTTCCTTAACAACTCTGGCATTTTTTTTATGCTCACTGACCTCAATGAAATTATCATTCGAAAACAGTCATCAGCATATGGTGGGGAAAAAAAAAGAAACATCAGAGTTTTTCTCTAAGCCTATGTGTGTGGCTTACAGTTTACTATGAGAATGACACTCATTTAGTTCTTCCACTGAAGACTGTTGTAACAGTATATTAGAATTCGGCATCTTCCTTTACAACAAACACAAACCCGCTCCACTATAGACCGTTTTCACAGGGCGAGGAGAAGTGATTTGGCAACCAGCATGCCCACACCTTCCTCCTTTCCTGGTGTGTGCAGGATGGCTTGGAGCGCATGTGCTGATGCTTGGATGTGTGGAGCTGTCAAACATTTTATGCACGTTGTTGGCTAACGTGGCAGTTTTCTTTCCCCTTTCATCATGGTGCCAAACAGCATAAGGTCACCAGAAAGCCAGTGTGCAGTTTTCGTGTGCATTTCAATGACAGTGCATTTATAAACGAGAGGAAAAAAAAAAACAAAAAAAAAACAGCTCACTTCCAAGGCTGATCATGGGCTTCAGCACCAGCCAGGCCTGTAGCCAGGAATTTTTTTCGGGGAGGGCCCACTTGTTGACAGCAGAAGGAAAAAACGGAGCGCTAATAAAATGACACACAAAGAAGGAGGCTACACACAGGACTGGCGCTCAACTTTCAACTAACGTTTATTGAAACAACATCGAATTTATGCACACAGCCGCCAAAGATAATCTCTGTCAAGATATAATCTTCTGAAAAACCGCCACACCACCCCCATAATCTTCGCATCATGCACTCGTACCCATCCATATACAAGTAGCAATGCTACACAAGGCGAGGGAGATAGCCAGAACCTCGCGCAACCACATTTCACAATCTCATGTTTTGTAGTGGATAATAAAACTATATCACGTACTGAACAATCCTGAATCGTCGAAAAAAGCAAATAAACCACTAAAAATTTATTAAAACAACAAAGAAGCTACGTCAAAAACAAAAGTAAAACCAAACGATAAAAAACAATAACAATGCTTAAACAGCAAAGTGCAGCGTCAAAAAACAAGAAACAAATGAAGTGCGAAAAAGAAAATGAGCAACAATGAGAAACAATGGAAGGACATCAAAAAGCCCTGTCAAGAAAGATAAAAACAATTAAAAACTAAAAATACTAAAAAAACCCTAAGATTATAAAAAGACCCTATACATAACCTTCCAGAAAAGCTATTTCCTTCTCAGTAAGTGCGACAGAGGGCGTGCTGACACACTTGTCCGTAAACTTGAGAATGTGGTATGCTTCAACTATTTCTCTTTCATAACGGTCATCTGAGCGCTTAAGGGATGCGGTACGCGTGAATTCTGGCATGCACCCGCACCTTTTGCAGTTTTCGGCTAGGTGGCCACCCGAGTTATTCTTGATAGACAAGGAATGCTCATTTGCCCTGACATTGAAACATCTTCCGGTCTGCCCTATATACACTTTATCGCAACTCAGTGGAATCTTGTATACGACGTTCTTCGCGCAGTCAGTAACGGTGCTGTCATGTTTCTTGTTGCACTGCTTGTGGTTCCTTTTTGTAGTGAGGAGACAAATTTTTGATAACTTACATGGGGTGGAAAACACGATATTCCCGTTTTATTTGTTTATCACTTTCTTCAGGTTGTGGGAAATGCGATGAATATAAGGAATGGCTACGGCAGACCGTCTGTCACGTTCAATATTTTCCGACTGACAGGAACGCTTTAACTTCTGCAAAAGGGACTCGCACACGGCCTTGACTATTTAAGAGCACCTATTTTTGATTATTTATTTTTGGTCTAGATCACAATATGTACATTAAATGACTTTCAAAGTGCAACTTTATTAATAGGCCTAAATTTTATGTTATTAGCGCTATACTATGTTATTAACACTACCCCACCCCCTACCGAAATTTCGGGAGGGGCCCAGGCCCCTAGGGCACCCCCCCTGGCTATGGGCCTGGCACCAGCGCACACTGCGTGATATCTGGCACCGCTATCTGCCTCACAGGTTGCAGAAACTGCAGCCACCTCCACTGTTTGGTTTTGTAAAAAAAATGGGCCGTGGCACATAGCCATTCCTACCACAATCACTGCAACTCTCGCCTGTGGACTCCGCCTAGCCGTTCGCTGGAGCTGGCGGCCTTGGAAAGTCACGTTCCTTATCAGCCTCATCTTGCCTCTCCCATTCCTTTCTCGTGTTACTGAGTGAAAGAAAAAAAGAAGGAAACGGACAAAAGAAAAAAAAACAGACTGCCCAAGGAATGTAACTGAAACCAGCCATCGCGTACCCACGGTAGCCAATGTGAAGGCACAAACAAAGCATACCCCCCCAAGTGTGAAAATATGTGCACACGTTGCAAAGAGAAAGCCCTAGCCCTGACCGTAAATTATTGCACCCATATTTTCACGGCGTCCTCTGTTAAAATCAGTGACCATTGTAAATTCACTGGCTCAAAAATTGTCAGGACGTTGTGCAGACTCATTTCTTATATACAGAGCCCCAATTTAAGCGAAATTGTGCACACCAGCAATAAAAAACTACCAAAACTTCAGCCGCCCCCGTACTGGCCATGCAAAAGAAAGTGTTCGCTCAAGCCAGTGAGTTGCCAGATTGGAGACGGCTTCGCCCGCTAGGCGACATGGCAACACCCACGAGAAAATTGTCTATAGAAATATGCTGCAAGTAGTGTATACTGTAATGCCATTATGATTGACATTTGTAATTTGCACTTGGATGATGCAGAGTACCTTGACCGCACTGTGCAATTTCTTTTATGCAACTTCTGTGATAAGAAAACACATAGGTGTTAACGGAGCTTTCATGTTTCTTGTATTGCTGCCCTTATTTAATGAGAATTTTGTGCGTGTTTTCGTTCATGTTCAGTTTTATAAATGCTTTGTCTAGGCTGGTAACACACACATTATTATCTTGTGTGCTCATCTCGCACATTTACTCTGCTGTTCGAGTCCTCCCACAGTCTAAAAATTTCTTATAGCTAAAGGTTTTTACCCCCCTTATAGGCATAGAGATTTTTGCCGAAACGAATATTGGATAAAAGGCTGTTTCAGAACATCAGCCGGAACGCCGCAAAGAGAATAAGTCTGTGGAATTGGAGGCGTGAACTGCAACCTGTGGAAAATTATATGAATTAACTGCAGTATTTAGGAATAAAATGGGTCGAATGGATTAGCTCAGCTGCTCTGGGGGTGGTAATGGTCCACCTTTTATGATTCCAAGCTGTTAAACCGATCAGAAATGGGGAAATTTCTACTTCTGGGAATTCAGTGGAAATTGAATGGGTGGGGTCCATTCTGAAACTCGGCTACAGGTGTGTTCAGACAGCTGTGTATAGCAAATTTGTCTTTTCCTGTAATGCATGTGCTCATACCTCAATCCTGTTGCACACAGCATCTTATGGAAGAAGAGAAAATGCCTGATAACACAATAAAAACTTGATTGCTATATTCCTGAAATTCTTTAGTAAGTGCACTTACGGCCATCCTGGCACCATATATTGACTACTTTAGAATAATGTTAAGTTTGATACATTTGTCAACAGTATCGCAACTCTTGCATAAATGGGTTACACAAATGTCAACATGCACCTGTAAATTCTGTGCTGTGTTTGGCTGTTCACTCAAAGATATAGGAAACTAAGCTGCAGTGGTTGTAAATGGAGATGAAAAGGCTAGAGGCCAATGTACTGTGCGTTGTAAGTTAAAGTGCCTCAGGTGGTCGAAATTTCCAGAGCCCTCCACTGCGGTGTGCCTCATAATCATATTGGGAATTTGTTACATAAAATTCCAGCAATCATTATCAGTTCCGTGCTTGTCAAAACCATCATATTTTAATAGTAATTCATTACCTGCAGATTTCCAGAAGACTTACAGCTTGCGGCAAAAGCTGGACTCCCAGTTAAATGAGAACACTGTTGTCAAAGAGGTAATGTCACTGTTTTATAGTTATTTAAATGATGAATTTTTGCCGTGCTATTATTTTGCTAATTTTCTTATTATTTGTCTGTTTATGTGTATGAAGCACTGGCTGTCTGCTTATAGTTTTCATGTTTGCATTATACTGCTTATATTTCCTTACTTACAGGCAGTGGGAATATTGTGCCATATCTTTTTTGTGCTGCCACAGTGAGACTTCTTGCTCAAATTTCATACTGAAGTACTGTACGATTGTGGTAATGAAAATGAAAAGCCACGACCACTCACAGTACCACAAAATGGGCTGAAGCCAAGGGCAGAATAGGTCTGCTTTTCTTTTACTAGTGAGTGCTTGTAAAATTGAATCCTTAAGTATGAATTAATCAACTCCAAGATACCTGTGTTGATGTGCATGCCTACAATGAAACATTCTTGTCTAACAGCATGCTCATTCATGCCAGGCTTCTGAAGCGAGAGTGCTGTATGAACTGTTCACACTTCTAGTGCAAAATGAATGAAACACGGGAAAACAAGCCAGCATACTCTTACTTAAGTGATTGAAGCACATGGGTTCCTGGCAAGCAGAAGGATGTGTGCAAGACCAAGATAACATAAGAAAAAAACAACAAAGAACAGGTACATAACATTGAATGATTGCACTCCTCCTCTTATAAGGGAGCAAAAGGGCAGTGTTGGCGGCATCAGAATGCATTTTGCCATACAACTTGGTCCACTTTAAAAAACCAAGTCACCATGTTTTTGCATCTAATACATGTAGAAGAACAAGAAGCAAAAGACATTATTAGGCAGAGAAATTTTAAACTACAAGAAAAATTAGTTTCGCTGGAGTTTTCATGGTTCTAGATGTAACTTTTCACTCACCCACGGCCGTAAGGCGGAGCCAGTTGTAGCAAGACACACAACCTTCAGAAACGCTGTCACATCTGCCAGCACTGCTTTCATTATGGTGCTAGTTCTTACTCATGACGTAACTAGGTTATATTTATTTATGCACAAAAATCTGAGTTTTAAAATATTAAGCTTTCATGTTGTTGAAAACAAGAGAATGGAATTAGGTTCCTACGAGGCCTGGTATTTAGTTGGTGCATATATCGAAAAGGAAGTGGGCTACAACTTCTGAGTGCAGTAGGTCATAGAAATAACAATTGTCTCAGACAAGCAGCTTCTTTAGCAGTGAGAGTGAATGCTGCAGATTCTTCCAAGAGAAGACTAAAAACCAGATGGTGTTCCTTACTCAGCCACATCAGTATCTAACATGTGCAGTTGTACTGTTAAAAAATGTAACTGTCAAAAGGACAGAGCCGTTTGGTGGCAGATTTACATTTAAAAAATAACTTCCACATTGATATTTCTCTTTATGTCAGAAAAACCTGAATGCACGGAAACCGTGTCACTTCCACAAGGCTGAGTTGGTCACATGTTATATGCCATAACATTTTAAGTAGTTAAAACATGCTGTTTTTCTTTTTTCTTAATGGAGAGTGGTGGCCCACATTCCTTAGTTTAACTGATGTTACTTTTGAAAAACTGTATGCGATTAAAAAAATCTCAAATTTCAGCATTTATGGTAAATCCCATATGTTTCAGCAAAATCTTAAAGTATAATGGTGCTTGGCAAAGCTTCAAAAATTATTGTTGTAGAAAGTGTAAAACGTGAAAGTTAATATCCACAAAAGCTTTAGTGTCCTCAGGCTAACATGTGTACAGGAAGAAATTTCTGGATTACAGATACCTTGAACTGTGTACCTTGCTTCTGATTTTTCTTTCTCAAGATTTCTTATGTAGAGAAGTTTGATGAAATACTGTTAAGATTATGCTTCACTTGTTCTTTGCTGGAAAAAAATATTGTGATGAACATACAATTTTTCATAAAAGAAGTTATTTTTCACAAAAAAAGTAGCTTTAGTATCATTGTTCCGAGTCCGAAACCAACAGCTAAAAGTAGTTTTGTCGATATTGAGAATTGTGACCAGGACATCCTGTTCGTCCTTATCTGGATTTTCCTAGTCATTATGTTGGTGTACCTCAGGACCACTGCCTTAAGCTTTGATTATGCATTATTTTCATTTGCCACATTGGAAACTGTGTATTTTTATTTAGCAAAGAAATTACGTGGCCTTGATTGAATGTAGTTTTTGCCTATTGCAAGCATGTACTTAGAGGATCTGTGGCTAGTAAACTTAACAGAAATCTAAAGAGAGTCAGCCAAGGTTCAGGTCATCTATAATCACCCTTTTGCATGAAATGTTCAAGCAGCAAAAGCACCGTAGTACAAAATTTTACCATACCGAAATTATGGTCGAATTCATTCTGGACATACTGCATACTGCTGGAAAAATGAACGTATTTGTTCACAATAATCACCAACACACAGGAATGGCTTATTGCTGACACTCTATCACTATGAGCATCTTGAACCATCTGCTCAGTAGTGTTTGTGATATAATGTTGGTGTAACGTGTACCTCATGTTTTCAACCGGTGACAGCCCATGCTCACTGCCCCATTGTCTTCTGCTGCCGCTTAGTGTGGAACTGCTTTAAAAGAGCCCTGACACAAAAAATTTTGAAGGCGAGATGACTTGACAGATAGATTATTGAGGACATATATACTTCATCTGCAAAATATCAACAGCAGATACAGCTTAGACGATACTTAACATGAATTTTAAGGTGTGTGAAGCACAACCGAGCCGCCTACAGAGGACCTCTTGCAATTGGAATCGACAGCTGAAAGGTTGTACTGTAAACAAGCAACAACCATCCATGACCAGTTTGTGTGCTGTACACATGACGCATTTTCTCTACCGCTTTTGTTTGCTCTCCTTGACAGGGAGTTTTATTGTTGGGAGCCCCAAGTGATGCCCCCCCCCCCCCCCTTCTTTCCTGTGTCCCTGTGTTGTCTCCCTATCTTACATTGTCTGCCAAAGAGCGAAGCATTTGCATGCATTGCTCTAAGTATGGTGCGCTCACTAGGTTTTTTGGGGTCATGTGGCCAGCTGTGTTTACAAACAAATCACCCTTTCTCAGCGTTCTCTGAAACCCAAACTGGAACCAGCCAACATAAAAACGTCCCCAGAGCCGTGCTCCGATGCAAAGGTGGTTATGCCATGTGATGAGCGGGTCATTAGCAACCTTTTGCTGCCAAAAAACAAGATGCAAATTTTTTATATTAGTGTTCCTTTGGGGGGTGGGGTAAATCACAAAAAAAATAAAAAATCGGTTGTTTAATTTTATGGTTAAAAAGTAATACACACTGTATGAGGCAAAACCATGCAGCGGCGAGTGAGCAGGACTGCTCAAAGCCGCATGAAAATGGCACCGAAACCTGGTCTTTTGAAATGATGGACGCGAGTGTTTGTTTGCATGTTGTTTTTCTGTGCTATTTTTTGTGTGTATGCACTTTTATTATAATAACCATGGCTCCATTGGTTAAATTTATTTGCTTTCTACCATGGGGGGGTTCACCAGTTTTAATAGAAAATTTCTTCACAAGGGATGCTATTATAGCACAATGAAGTGTACTAGTTGATTCTTCTGGTGAGCACTATTCCTGCTTGTTTCTCTAACATTATTTTGCAGTGTGTTGTGCTTCATTGCGAAATATCAACAGCTGTAAGTGACCTTTGTAAACATAATTTGCATTATGGCAAGAAGGGCTACAATGTGGATGAAGAAGGGAAAGTTCTGGGCAACCATCTATTTTCAAAAGCTGTCCACTGACAAAAAGCCAAACCACTGACTGTGATACATGTTAGTGGCATCATGATGTAGGTACAACTGTGCCCTCAGTGAAAATAATTGAGACATGTCGTATTAAACAGTACCAACATCTTTTCTGGAAGCAGTCGAGGCAGCAGTTTTCCAGGCATTTTCATTATGAGGCCTCCAGGGCCGGACACAGAAAAACATCGAGTCAACAGATCAGCTAACCTGGTGCTGCTTTTGGGGAAAATTTGGTGGGATGGACAGGTTGGAAGCTTTTCACTTGAAATTCCGTGGAATACTATATGACAGCAATCAAGTATGAATTGCTCTTTTGGCAACACTTGTCATTTTGTGGTGTGTACTATTCTGTACATTCGACCCCACCTATCTGATAAGGCAGAGTTTTGGAACAAGGAACATAACAAAAAAAAAAAGATAATCTGGAAAAAAGACTGCGGAAGATAGCAAGAAAGCCAGAAAGCATGTGCATTTTGCTGGTGTGTTTAGAACTATTGTCTGCATGTATAAATATAAAATCGAGTTTTTATTCAGATCAGTTGTTTGATATTTCTTAGAACTTGGTGCATCTTTTCTGGAAAGTATCCATCCTCTTACACTGAAAATTTCTTACATTATACTGCAAGCGTTTCCAAATAGTGTGAACCTAAATATTTTTAAAATGGCTGTGTTATACTCCTGTAAAGAATAATATATTTGGAAAGCCTGTCTCACAGTACCTCAGAAGCATGCAAAGTGTCGAATCATACCCGAACCGATGTTCTTGGAATGGGCTTGAACTCGAACCGAACCTGAACCAAAGCAAATAATAGCAGTTATCGGTTCGGAACAAAGCAGCCCAAATAGTTACGATGCCGCAATGTGCCAGAAGCACCTCGTCATTGCGATTGATTCCGGCCTTTCACTCTGTCGGCTTTTAGTGGTTTATTTATTTGACTCATTTTCTTTTTACGATTGTCCTGTCTTTTTCCACTGCAGTGGTATAGTGTTGCTTGAGTGTGGAAAAGGCGAGTGCAAAACCCGGCAGCGCGCATGGTCTTATTTTGATGGAGTCGAAATGCTAATGACTGTGCACTCTGCATTGCCAGTGCACTCTTAATAACTGAAGGCGGTCAGAACTTCCAGAGCATCCAGTGTGCATGCCCTGCCTTACGACTCATTAATTCCCTAAGCTTCCTCATGACTCCGTGCCGCAGTGCCTACAAGGGCTACAGATAACAGCATTCTGTTCTTAAGGGAATAACAACTATTTATTCTTTCTCTATAGAGTCTCCTGTGAAAGTTAACGCAATTCAATGCGCTGGAGTGAAGCACGAGAGCATGCGTTGATTTCACAACAAACTGAAATTTCTGCAAGCTACGAAAACAATTTTCTAATCAACATGCAAAAATATACTTAATGTAAACTATAGTGTTTACACCGGCAAGCACTGAGTGTATATGTACTAACCAGTAAACTATAGGCCATCTGTTAGTCTGAGATCTGTGTTGGTTTTGCTATGTAACTCCGCAAAATTTTAGCGTAGCCTTTAAGAAACTCGCGAACAAGCAGGTATCCCCCTTTATGGAACCGATCAATTCTCTGTTTCAATTTAGACAAAGCTAGTTATTTTGTCTCTACATGTTTGTATTCAGTCATAATTGTAGGTCTGCTCATTGAGATGTACCCTATTTATGCTGAATAACTGCCCCTTTTTGATGACAAATTCCAGTGTGAATCTCTAGATGCAATGCTGGTGTGGTGCTCATGTATCAAGTTATGTAGGGCACTTGTTTTGGGGCCAGCAAGCTCTACGAAACATTTCATTTTATTTAGTTTTACTCGATATTAAATGATTATTTTTCTCTGACACTGTTATCTCACACGGATAGCAAATTCAGCCCTTTGAGCATTCGTATAAATTTCCACTGTATTATTCAATTTCTTTATAATTGGAAATAGAAGGAAAGATGTACAAGAGAGAGCTTAAGTGCAGATGTGTTGGAGGTATGCGAAGGCTTGCCATGTAACGCGGTAGGTCTTGTTTCGTTGACTTATGCGACAGAAAGCATTGCCAGCTGTTCCGATCTGTTTGTGCTCCCTTCCACAGTTTGAAAAAAACTTGCGTATGTCCTATGCGTGTAGCACAGCATAATGTTGGAAACAAAGATGGAATTAAATGGAAAATTACAAAATGCAAGTTCTGTAGGGCCGTGTTGTAAAAACTTCGTACGTGAGTGGCCCTTGCCATTGTCCAACTGCCTAAAATTTCTAGTGTTTGTGCGAGACGGCTGCGTCTCAGGCCACAGTCAGTCCCCGCCAGCCAGTGGAAGGGCATTGCGCCCAGCAGTGCGTCTAGTCCAGTCCCAGTTGGCCATTCCAGAGCTACCACACCCAGCTGAGCCGCCAGCAAGGACCCGGCCTCAGGATAGCAGCACGCGCCATGCGCCACACGATCTCATCGTCGTCTCCTAGAATCTCTGCTCAATGGCCCTCTGGTGACGAGCCCCATATGTTATAGTACAATATTCCCCAGAATATTGTTTGTATAACTTCCTGTCCTGATGAACTTCCAAATGCCATCACTTGAGCAGTGCTGCTTGAAGTGTTTCAGGCTAGTGTAAACAGCACCGTAAAAGTTAAATATGAAGTTTACTGTGCCTGACCAGTTTGTGAACCGGTTCAGTGTGGCAAACCGGTTCAAAGCTTTATTTCTCTGAAGCGGAATGAAATAGTTAGTGTGGAATCTGAACCCCTCCCCCACCCCCTCTTCTATTTTTCTTCATTTTCTTCTTTCTTTCTTTCTTTTTTGTGGTTTGACATCCTGCAAGCAAGTGCAATATTTCTTTTCTTGTGGTGTGGTTGTAAGATTGTAACAACCCAAATTTTTTAGGTTTAGGTTACCGCCAGTACCATGTGGAATTAGCATGCATACTTTGACAGTCACCCTGCTTTCTGTTTCTGAGAAAAGGTGCATTTAATTGCACTTCAGGCCAAAATTTGGCTCTCATATACAAACAGAAGAAAGGGTAAGAATGACTACACTTAAAATATTATACCAAATGAAGGCCAAAGGCATTCTTTCACAACATGCAAAATTTCACAGTAAAATATGGAACCATTGTTGATATTGTAACGAAGATGCCAAGAGGTCCAACGAGAAAAGGCCAGAACCTTCTTTAATGGCGGCGAACCGTACCCAAAAACCACGTGCGCCAGAGCGTTCTTCGTCGTCATCTCTCTGGCGATCGGTGCCCATAGTGGGTCGGCAGCTTACTGCGCGTCATTACTCCCCCCGTGAAAAGCGACCGTCCCGGTCGCTGGTTGAGCTGAGAGAGAAAGAAAAAAGAAGAGGGAGGAGAAAGTGCTCCACGCGGTCAGTTGCTGCGGGCGTAGTACAGCTTCATCCGTACT
Organism: Hyalomma asiaticum; assembly: GCA_013339685.2. Classification (NCBI taxonomy): domain Eukaryota; kingdom Metazoa; phylum Arthropoda; class Arachnida; order Ixodida; family Ixodidae; genus Hyalomma; species Hyalomma asiaticum. Next base: position 194,107,762 of record CM023481.1, read on the forward strand.
ACGTGAACAGTCTCTGGTTGTGGCCGCCGTCGGCTCGAGCTCAAGGTAGTACCCCCAGCGATGACCTCGTAGTTTACGTCGCTAAGTCGTCGGACGATCCTGTACGGTCCGAAGTATTGGCGCAATAATTTCTCGGATAGCCCCTCACGACGGACAGGAGTCCACACCCATACGGTGTCGCCGGGCTCGTATTGGATGTGCCTTCTTCCACTGTAATAACGGCGTGCGTCGACACTCTGCTGATCACGGATGCGGTTGCGAGCAAGCTGTCGGGCTTCTTCGGCTTTCTGTACGATGTCTTCGGCGGTGTCGCTTCGCGTTGTTCCGTTGTCGACAGGGAGCATGGCATCTAAAGGCGTTGTAACATGGCGTCCATAAACGAGCTCAAATGGGGTGAATCGCGTGGTTTCCTGCACCGCCGTATTGTAGGCAAACGTCACATATGGGAGAATTTGGTCCCAGGTCTTGTGCTGGATGTCAGCGTACATTGAGAGCATGTCGGCCAAAGTTCTGTTGAGGCGTTCCGTTAATCCATTAGTTTGTGGATGGTAGGCCGTAGTTTTCCGATGGTTCGTGTGGGTTAGCGTGACGATTTCCCGGATCAATTCAGCAGTAAACGCTGTCCCCCGATCGGTTATCAAGACAGAAGGGGCCCCATGACGTAGGACGATGTCACGCACAAAAAAGTGGCGACTTCTGTAGCGGTTGCACAAGGAACAGGTTTGGTTTCCGCATACCGTGTTAGGTAGTCGGTTGTGACGACTATCCATTTGTTTCCTGCGAACGATGTAGGGAAAGGACCAAGGAGATCCATTGCCACTTGCCGAAATGGTGCATGGGGAGGTTCCAGGGGTTTCAGAAGACCAGCAGGTTTTAAAGGTGGCACCTTGCGTCGCTGACAATCCCGGCAGCTTCTGACGTAGTGTTGAACGGAGGAGAATAGCTGCGGCCAATAGTACTTTTGGCGTATGCGCGCTAACGTCCTCGTGAATCCTAGGTGACCGGCACACGGGTCGTCATGGCACGCCTGCAACACTTCGTCGCGCAGAAAAACTGGGACAACAAGCAGGTACGTTTCTTCGCTGTTGTCGAAGTTCTTCTTGTAAAGAACGTTGTTGCGGAGGCAGTAAGAAGTAAGCCCTCGTGATATAGGGCGTGGCACAACAACGTCGGCACCCTGAAGGTATCTGATAACGAGTAGCAACGTAGTGTCTTCGCGTTGGCGGCCAGCCATTTCGACTGTATCGACTGCGCCGAGAAACGGGAAATCCTGCTCGATGTCATCTGGCTTCGAAGGCAGAGGCGCATGTGAGAGGCAGTCATCATCGCCGTGCTTCTGTCCGGACCGGTATACCACTGTGATGTCGTATTCCTGAAGGCGGAGACTCCAGCGAGCAAGGCAGCCTGACGGGTCCCTAAGATTCGCAAGCCAACACAGTGAGTGATGGTCACTTACTACGCGGAAAGGTCTGCCGTAAAGGTAAGGCCGGAACTCGGCGATAGCCCATACCACCGCCAAGCACTCCTTTTCCGTCGTGGAGTAGTTGACCTCCGCCTTCGTAAGACTGCGGCTCGCGTAAGCTACTACCCGTTCGGTGTCGTCTTGCCACTGGACGAGGACAGCGCCGAGGCCCACGTTGCTAGCGTCGGTGTGGATTTCCGTGTCTGCCTTGTCGTCGAAATTCGCCAGTAGAGGGGCTCTTTGTAGGCGGTTTCGCAACTCTGTGAAAGCTTCCTGTTGCGCTTCGGTCCACTCGAAGGGTGCATCTTGGTGTGTTAGTCTCGTTAATGGTTCAGCGATCCTTGAGAAGCCTTCGACGAAACGACGGTAGTATGCGCAGAGACCCAAGAATCGCTGAACTGCCTTCTTGTCTGTGGGACGCGGAAACTCCGCGACGGCAGCTAGTTTTTCGGGGTCCGGTCGAACACCATGCGAGCTAACTACGTGGCCGAGAAACTTTAACTCCCGGAAGCCAATGTAGCATTTTTCAGGCTTGATAGTTAGATTTGCTTTCCTGATAGCAATGAGGACCTGCTTGAGCTGTTCTACATGTTCATCAAACGTACTTCAAAACACGACGACATCATCTAAATAGACCAAGCACGTCTGCCATTTAAGTCCGGCGAGAACTGTATCCATCATCCGCTGGAACGTTGCCGGTGCCGAACACAGGCCGAATAGGAGCACTTTGAATTGATATAATCCATCGGGAGTCACAAAGGCCGTTTTTTCTCAGTCGCGCTCATCTACTTCTATCTGCCAGTACCCTGACTTGAGATCCAATGACGTGAAAAATTGGGCGTGCCGTAAACGGTCCAAGGCGTCATCGATCCTCGGCAGGGGGTAGACGTCTCGTTTGGTGACACTGTTAAGCCGCCGGTAGTCTACACAGAAACGTAGTGTGTTGTCCTTCTTTTTAACTAAAACGACGGGTGACGCCCATGGACTCACGGAGGGTTGAATGACGTTGTCCTGTAGCATTTCTTCTACTTGGCGTTTTATCACATCTCTCTCTGTGAACGAAACGCGGTACGGATGCTGGCGAACAGGGCGCGCTGACTCGTCTGTGAAGATCCGATGCTTCGTAACGGAAGTACGCCGAACCTTTGACTCAGTAGTGAAGCAATCGGAGAAGTCACTGATAAGGTCTAGCAGTTGTTGTTTCTGTGGTTCCTGTAAGTTGGTGTTTATCTGAATACGATTGCTCAGGTTGACATCTTGGGACGCACTGTGTGAAACAGTTCCTAGCAAGGCGAGATCGGTGAAGTCAGCAATTTCCTGGAGAAAGGCGACAGCTGTGCCTTGCGGAACGTGTTGATATTCGTTACCAAAGTTCGTCGGCAGCACCAGTGAACGCCGGTTCTGGAGCTTGCCACGTCAGTACGAAACCACCTCCTCGAAATCATAACCAAAAGTGGGCTTTGATGTTAGTCATATTAAAACTATATTCATTGCATTCTCAGGCACCAGGATACTTTTTTTAGGGGTTTTCGACACCATTGCTTTTGTTTAGAGCGTCAATTCAAAAATGTCAAAATTTCGTGTAGGTACATCTTCGAGTGTGCCTCACCTGCGGAACTGAAAGCAGCACCACTGTCATTTTGTACACCCAATGAAATAAGTGTTGCACACATGCGGGCATGGGGAAACTACATTGCACATACACTTCTACAACAAACGTACATGTACGTGCAGTGCAGCAAGCACGTACATGCACGTACTGCACGTACATATATAGTTGGAGAACACAAGATTGTAAGTACACTTGGCGATGCACAGATCACAATTATCTGCTCCACTTTCTTCATTTGCTGATGCACTTTGGTATGCTTTCTGAGGAAATGCAGGAATATTTTAGAGACCACTGAGGCCATTCTTGTGGTTAAAATACAGGAACCTCATAAAATTCATGATATAACAATTACAAAGTTTATTATAGAATAATTTTTGGTGTTTCACATATAGCCACAATATGATTATGAGCAGGGCTGGGCAAAGATACTTTGAAATTGTATCGCTATGTGGTACAAGATACTCGGCCAAGAAGATACTTGGGCAAAAAGCAGGCCGGTGTGTTATGCCTAAACAATGTCGCTTTCAGGCATTGGTACAGCTGTATCATCACGGCATCTACTCGGAGGTCGTGAAGATACTTTAGAAATGCAAGTTTCTCCTGTGCTTCTTGATAACCCGGCTCTACTGTGCACTGCCCCTGCCCAAGGGAAAAGAATTTGTCTGATGTGTTATCTGCCGAAGTTGAGGAGTGTGGAGAAGTCCGAGCAGTGCCACTTGCCATCATCAATGACTGAAGGATGACTTTTTTTCAGCAAGTTGCTGAACACGAGTGATGGTCTCTGGATCAGCTCCAGACAGCCAACACAGCTTAATATATAGTTGGAGAACTGCCGCAATTAATGCGTCCTCTGCACCAAGTTTAATTTTGAGGAAATCATCATAGCTACGCAAAAATCCATCCATAACTGCCTGAAAAAGGGGCTTTCAGTACGTGTATTTTGCGCACGCTTTTCCTTTTAGCCTTAATCTGACGGTAGAACGGGATGGAACAAGCTCGACGTAAAAGCAGTCGGACTGTGCTTGTAGCCGATTCACTGCTGATGTGATGGGCTCAAGGACATCACAATACTCTGTCACAAACAAAAAGTCGCTCTTCTTAAATATTTGTAACTACAGCTTATTACAACACTCTTGGAAGTTTCCCTTTGGAACTAAGCAAGGCTTATATGCTTTCATATAGCGAATTCCAGCGTGTAGCACAGGGTCTCAAGATACTAGAAACAATAATTTCCAATGAATGTGGCCTCTGGGCACAATTCCACAACGCAGAGCATTTTGACATGACAGATGCCCTAAATGCTTAAAATGCAACTGTCTCTTGAGCATTTTTGGTGGCAGAGGTGGCAACAAGGCTTAGTGTGTGGCATGCGCATGTGATTTGTGTGGTGCATACGTTGTCTTCCATCATTCTTATCGCTTTAAAGGAAATATCCATATTGCCTTCAGCGTCTAGAAAGAGTAAAATAGAAAAGAAGGAAAGGATGTTTACATCGACTTCACAATAAACCAAATCTACAGGTCATAATGTGTCTTTGAAATTATCTCACTTGTAACCACGCCAAAACATGTAGCAAATTCTTAATATATGGAATGATGTGACATAGTTTGGTGCACATATATTATTCTAACTAAATACTACTGATGTCATGGCTAATAATGTATGATACTTGCATTTGTCAGTGTCTGTGGCCTCAATCTTTTGCAGAGGTATGTCATATGCTTCCCTAACTTCCTCCAAAATGTTGGCCACTCTGTCGTACGTGTGACTTTGGAGCCTTCTGCAGGCCAATGCGAGGGACTTCCGGGAAAGCAAGTCCCCATCAATCTAAACAGGGATACAATAATTACTTATTTACGGCGATCCACCAAAAGCCCTTCTATGCCGAAAGCTCAAAGAAGCTCACCCATTGAATGGTCATACCTATGGAACTACGGCGAGGTGTGCACCAGACGTCAGTGGTGGTTGCTGCGTAGTTCTGTATTGAAAGCTGTGCGTGAACGTCGCAAACAATTTTTGCCTGATCCTCATCAATCCTTTGGCATAATGTTCGCTGCAACATCACAGTCATGCACGTTACCATTATAAAGTAACAGTGTTACAGTTACCTAAGCCAGAAAAGTAACTATGTTACAGTTACTGCTAAAAAGTAACATCGTTACTTTTCCGTTACTGTACAAGACTCAATAATACATTGCAAACCAAATTACTATACAGTCTTTTAATAGAAAGGTATGAAGGCATACGATTAGTCAAAATTGCTCGTGGTAAAATGCCAGATAAAAAGGAACGGAAAGTGGCTCACTCAAAAGCCCAACACCAGCTATTGTGTACGACCCATTTTGCTGTAACAACTTTTTATTGATTGTCGGGAACTTATTTACAAAATCCATAGGGACAGCCTGGTGCATAGTGATGCAAAACTATTGGTAAATTGAATATTGATAGTATCGATAGTTTTTTGAAACTGTCAGTAGTATTACTATCGATAACCTATCAGTAGCACTATCGATAGTGCAAGCAATAGTATTACTATCAATAAAATATTGATAGTACAATCGATAGTTATACCATCGGGAGCACAATCAGTGGTACTATAGATTGTTTTGTGAATAAGTGTGCTGTTTTTGGCCGGTGGTATCACCAAAATATTTACGATAACGTATTGTCTGCAAATACTCAGTTCATTTGATTTACGAGTAGTTTTTGGAAAGTGAAATTAATTATTTCCGCACTGAAAATGCCTGGACATGTCCAACAATAAATTCATACTCAAAAATAACCAGGTACGCCTTACCAACAACAAAATTAGTTCTTGAAGTTTCTATTCTTAGATCACAAAATGCAATATAAATATGAAGCCGCTCTGTTTCATATGTAGAGCGCACAGGAGGAACCGACCACGACCATGTTTTCTGTGCAACTGCTTTTTATTTTCTTCCTGAGCAAACCATGGAAGAGTCGCAGGGAAGCGATGGGAGAGGGAAAGTCGCCAAGCGGGTTTATAAAAAGGCGTAACGAGAGCCGCGTGGTTCCGGTTTGAGCATGATTACACAAAGGTGTGACAGGAGCTGTGCAGTTCCTTGGGTTTGGCTTTGGTGGCAGGTGCCATTACAGGGCTCCCCCCCCCAAGAGTCCCAAGACTGATAGGACAAACGATTACAACCGCCTTGGGCAAAGTGGATCCCAGTGGACACTGAGCGCAGGATGGAGATGGACAGTGTTGTCACTGTACATGGGCTGGGATGAGACAGTGTTTTCACTGTACATGGGCTGGATTCTCGGGATCAAGCACGGAGAAGGGTCTGAGGTAATGGGGCTGCAGTGAACCACGCACAGGGCCATACCCCGCAAACACATGTGTAGACTTTTCATGTCTGGCACAATGTAAGCTGCATGGGCTGGGTTCCGTCGCGTCGGTTGGGGCTGCAGGTCGAAGGAGGCTCACATATTCCCGGGTTGCCGAGTGCTTGGTTGTGCGGTGTCCTCAAAGAAGTCAGCTGGGGGCGCAGTGTGGCGCCATAAACGAGCTCTGCCGGTGCAGGAGTGGTCTTCTTTGTATGCTGATCAGATGCCCAGCAGAAGGAGGGGAAGTACTTCTACCCATTTGTTTTGCCACATGTGTGCTGTCAGTGCTGGTTTGAGATGCCGATGGAAGCGCTCCACAAGGCCCTTTGTTTGGGGATGGTAAGGGGCTGTTTGCAGACGGGTCGTTCCGAGGAGCTTTAGAAGCTCTGTGAAAAGTGAAGATTCAAACTGACGGCTGTGGTCAGTGATTAACGTCCAAAATTAACGTCACAGCCAAAACCGTGAGACCCAAGTGGAGACGAACGCTTCTGCGACTATGGCTGCAGTGGTGTCAGGAATTGGCATCACCTCGGGCCACCAGGTAAAACAGTGAGCGCATGTCAACAAATACCGGTGACCTTGGCAAGGCGGAAGCGTTTCAACTATGTCAATGTGAACTACAGCAGACCATTCGTCAGACTGCAAGAAGCGGCGGGGACGTGGTACTGGGTAGCGGTGAACAAGGCGCACACGTGTGTACCCATTCGTGAATGTCCGCATTCACACGGGGCTACAGCTTTTGAGTAGCTCTAATACCAGGATGAGCCAGGTTGTAGAAGGAGTTGAAGGCTAGCTTGCGAAAGGTGGTTGGTAAGAACAGCCACGGTGTGTCTGTGAAGGTATCTCACACGATAGGTACTGTCTGAAAAGTTATTGGCTCCATTGCAGGGATGTGGTCGCTTCGCGCATATTAGTCAAGTCGGGACAGCTCTCTTGCCCTGTTGCGAGTTCGCAGATGTTGAATGGAAGCGAGGCTGTCATGTTCTTCGAGTGGCTGCATGTGACAGCGTCCACGCGTTTGAGAGCATTTGCCTGGGTGTTATCACAGCCACTAATGTGTTGCATGCCCGTTGTGAATTCCAATATGAAGGAAAGCTGATGTACCTCTCATGGCGTATATTGGGACTCGGAACGACCGATGGAGTAGGTCAGGGGCTTGTGATCGGTGTAGATGGTGAACGATCAGCCTTCAAGCAGGTACGGAAATGGCGCATGGACAGGTACATCGCGAGGAGTTCACAGCTGAACACACTTTAGCGGGTTTGGGCGGGGTTCATGTGTTTAGAGAAGAAAGCAAGGGCTTGCCATTTGCCATCAACTTGCTCTTGGAGAACGGCTCCCACCGCAGAGCTTGATGTGCTGGTCATGAGTGCCAAGGGGCAGTCCGTATTTGGGTGAATGAGGAGGGTTGCTTCGGCCATGGCGCGTTTAATGGCAAGAAGTGCGTCATGAGCAGCACTTTCCCAGGCTAGCATGCCAGATTGTTGTGTGCCACAGAGCAGGTGATCGAGTGGTTTCAGGAGTGCTGCACAGTTTCTGACGAAAAGGCGGTAAAAATTTACCAGACCCAGAAACTGGCGGAGCTTGGTAAGCGAAGTTGGCTTGGGGAACTCGACTGCTTTTACTTTGTCAGGAAGTGGGCGGATGCCACTGGTGTTGACGTAATGGCCGAGAAATGAGAGAGCGTGCACTCCAAACTCACTTCTCCGCTGTTTATGACGATTCCGTTGGCTTCAAACTGCTCAAAGAGAAGGCGAAGGTGTTGCAGGCGCTCTTCAAGGGATGAGCTTGCCACGAGCAGATCGTCCACATAGGCAAGCACGAACGGGAGTCCTCTCGTCATGGTTTCAATGAAGTGCTGTGATGTTTGTGCAGCATTTCGGAGTCCAAAGGGCATTCGCAAGAATTTGAAAAGCCCAAATGGTGTCGTTACGGCCGTTTTGGGGATGTCTTCTTCGGCCACTGGGATTTTGTGGTATGCCCGAACAAGATCAGTTTTCAAAAATATTGTAGCACCGTGCAGAGTAGAGGTGAAGTCTTGGATGTTGGGTAGTGGGTACCGGTCAGGGACAGTCTTAGCGTTGAGGAGCCGGTAGTCTCCGCATGGCCTCCATTCACCTGACTATTTAGGGACGAGATGCAGAGGTGACACCCAACTGTTGGGTGACGGTCTAATTATGCCAAGCTCCAACATGTGCTTGAACTCTGCGCGGTCCACTTTGAGCTTGTTGGGAGCCAGGCGCCGCGGACGACAGAAAACAGGTGGGTCGGATGTTATTATGTAGTGTGAATAGCATGGGCAACAGGTTGAGTCCAACCTGGTGGAGATGTCAGGCATGGGAACTCATTTATCAAGGTGGCGAACGGTTCTGTGGCAACTGTAGCTCAGAAAGGCGCCACATCTGTAGTTGCAGCCACAGCTGTGCCTTGAACAGACAAGCTCGTTAATGTGTTGAGAAGACGTTCCTGCCTGAGGTCAACAAGTAGCCCCTGCTTAGCAAGAAAGTCGGCCCTTATAATTGCAGAACCGACGTCGGCGACTAAAAACACCCACCGGAACAGCCTTCGATGCCCCAGGTTCAGTGTGACAGAACATTGGGAGTACACAGGAATGCGAGTGCCATTTACGACTTGGAGGTACAAAAGGGCAGACGAATTGCATTCTGACTTTGTGGCTGGAGGACGCTGACTTCGGCTCTGGTGTCGAGAAATTTTTGTCCGGTAGTGAGGTCGGTGACGTGGAAAAGGTGACATTCTTCAAGGCCCTGACCACTCGTCGCCTGTTAGTGGTCGGCCGCTGGGTTTCCCATCCAAGCACATGGCAAGAGAGAGTGGCGAGCCGAAACAGCGATGGTAGTAGCACAAACGCGGGCCGGTGGACTCGCTCCGATCACGTTTTCCGCGCCGTAGGGGTGTTGAAGATCGCCCACACTGTCATGAACGGCGTGGAACATTGTCTTGCTGCATGGCTGCCACCAGTATTTCTTCTAATCTGTTGCAGAGGTGGTCAATGTGAGAAGTGGTGGTCGTGGTGGTAGTAGTCAAGCTAGATGCAACACATGACAACGGGGACAGTGTGGGAAGGGTGCTGGTGGCAGCGACTTTCAAATGCTGTGTTGCCATTTCTATGACTTTGTCGGCCAATGCGGCGAGTGACGGCAAGTCCATGGTGGATGCAATCGCCAGCACCATTTGCACGTTAGCCGGCCGTGTAGCACTGCATTATCCAAGGCTTGTGCACACGATCCAAGGAGCTGCATCATTTGTCGTAAGAGCTGCGTAGGCCTTCGGTCACCGAGCTCTGCAGTTGAGAGCAACTGTTCTGTTGAGCAGCGCTGTCTTTAGTTTGTCGTAGGGAGCTGCTGGGAGGTTCATGCTGAAGGAAATCAGGATGTCGGCAACCTCTTCTGCGGCTGTGGGTGGCAGCGAACTGATGGATGGTGGAATTTCTGAAGCTGCGACATTACTTTGCAGATGTGGAACTGCGATTCCACTTGCAGGAACCAGACATTTGGGTTGTGGTCCCAGTACTGTGGCAGACGTAGGGATATTACAGAAATTGCGTCGCCGGTCGCTTCTGCAGTATGTGAATTCTGCAGCGGGTCTGGTTGGTTTTGTGGCATAGTGTGGCATGGTGGTTCGTTCCTTGCAGGAGTTGTGCGTGCCTAACCAGGTCACCAATTTGTAGAGTACCCGCAGGAGGAACCGACCCCAACCACATTTGCTGTACAACTGCTTTTTATTTTCTTCCCGAGGCGAGATGCGGGGAAGCAATGGGAGAGGGAGTCACCAAGCGGATTTACACAAAGGCGTGACGGGAGCCGCACAGTTCCGGTTTTTCTGCTGTGCGCGTTCGGCGATGGCAGGTGCCACTACACATGTCTGTAATGGGTCCTTTCCGCTAAGGGTGAACTGTTCAGCCTTGCACCGCCGATATTGCTTTCTGTGCTTGTTTTGTACGTCCTCTAACGCATTTTGTTTTGTTCACAAATTTGTGGACGGATGTACTAGTTGGTTCACAATTTTTACTTTCACTTGCTTGCTTTTCTAGATCCTTGGGTGGATCGAGTAGGTCTGAAACTTCAGAAATAGATAAAAAATGCCAGTGATTTTATACTATATACTGACGGTATATTGACACAATCAATAATAATGTCGATGTTACTATCGAGGGTGTCATCGATAGCTTTTACGCCATCAATAGGTCGATAGTGACTCAACTATTGATAGTATCAATAATACTGTCGATAGTTTGCATTGCTGCTCGTGCCCACAAAAGACTGCTGCACACTCATAAATGAAATAAGAGCTCATCTTGAGACACGACACAGAGGATAGGCTCCTTTGAGCCACATTGCCGCTGCCATTTTGGGAACTGCATTTTGAAAGTACCACCGTTTTGAGAACTGAATGTGTGTGAGGCATTTCAGAGTGTCTGTTTCTAGGTGGTTTCCGCTTGGATGGTCATGGAGAAATGGCTGTCCACACAAAAAAAATTAACGATGCTGCATGGACCTCTGAACAAGAGCATCTTTCATCACTCACACCGACCATACTGGCTTGTCACGCACCCTTCTCTGCATGGGGGCGGGAAGAACCCTTCTCCACCCTTTTGTGTCACAGACTGGCAGTGCTCTGCTTGGCTTTTGGCTTCGTAGAAAAAAAACTCTTCATTCCCCCCTCCCCTGCAAGTAACTGTAATGCTATATCCAGTTACAGTTACTGTGTAAAAAGTAACAGCGTTACAGTTACAAGTTCCTCTAAATTAAAAGTAACTAGTTCCCGGTAACGAAAAGGAAGGGGTCAAGGGCTCATTTATTTGTTAGAAAACTTAAAGGGGTCGTGAAAAAAATATAGAAATGCCCGGTTATAATTTTCGCTGCTTCAATATGCATTCGACAAGCCGATTTCGAAATATTTCAGCGAAATATTCAGTGCACATTTAAAGGGCAACTCCGGCGATTTTTCAATGTCCACTGATCTTAATGAAATTTTCAATATGTATTCCCCTCGGCACTGTGATAATATCTTCCAAACCAGGTGGTTGCAAGTGATTTAGTTTTCCTGGAAACGAATTTTAAAATTTTTTAGCGGATTCCCCTGCGAGCCACCCTGTGTTTTTGACGTCATCACCTTCAACACTGCCTACCCGAGCCTGTCGGACTTTAAAAGCAAAACGGCGGTACTTCAGCGTTGAAATCGTCACTGTCAAGTTCAGAAAAGCTGGCATAACTCAATACATCGTCGGATGACCTCGCCACTGTGATTTTTCTCCATATTTCTGACGGCGGGAAGGTTGTGACGTCATCGCAGACGCTGCAAGAAGCGTCTACGCGTTTCGGTTTCGGTTTGATCACGCCTTTTGGTCGGTTATTTAAAATTAATGGTGCGTTTCTGAGCAAATTGAACCACCCTGGCTGCTACAGGACTGTAAGTGCTATTCAAGAACACTGATATCAGAACATGGTGAAAAAACCGCCGGAGTTGCCCTTTAATAACACTCGTTTGAAACCCCGGCGTTCTTGCGCTCCCGAAACAACTATGCAACACTACCAGTCGGCATGGTACTATTCAGTGACATTGCGGTGAGATATTTTTAAGTTAAAAGGTATAGTGAACTCGAGTTTGCTCTAAACAATCAATTTAATTGAAAAAGCTAGAAAGAAAGAAAATACTTAGGAACCATGCGGTACTGCCATTAGGAAGCAAAGCTGCAGCGTGGTTTATTTTCCTGTGGCCTCCGAGGGCGTGCCAATCTTGGAGGTCTGGTGGCTACTAACATGACGTCAACTGCAGAGTTGAGGGAAATGCACTCAGTGAAATCGAAACAGTGTTTTTTGTCGCTCTAACAACGCACACGATGCAACGTAACAATGCATATTGTTGTTTGGAGGGTCAGGATCTCGAATACGCACTTAGTACAAGATGTTCAGAAAACGTTTCATGACCCTTTAATGAACCAACAAACAATGAACTCTAGGAAAGTATAGAAGAAGTTATTGTAGTTCATAATTGTGGTATGGTAATTGTCGAGTAAGTAGAAAGGGATTAAAGTGGATGAAAAGACAAACCTGCCTTCGGTGGGAACCAAACCCACGACCTTCGGGTGACGCGTCCGATGCTCTACCGCTGAGCTACGAAGGCGGTAGAGCGTGGGTTCGGTTCCCAATGAAGGCAGGTTTGTCTTTTAGTCCACTTTAATTCCTTTCTACTTACTTGGCAATTACCATACCACAATTAAGAACTTCAGTAACTTCCCCTATGCTTTCCTAGGCTTCATTGTTTGTTGGTTCATTAAGTAGTTACCGGTAAAGCGTTACTAGTAACTAGTTACTGCCCAAGACTGATCACAGTATAACCTAGGCTTAAGCCTGAAAGGCTGATAGGCTGATAACCTAGGCTTAAGCCTGAAAATGTCATTGCATCAAGGATGCTCATGGACCGTTTTGCATAAGTTATAAACGTAAAATGCAGGCCCTGCCCACTTGTGACAATGGCGGCGAAACCTGGCTCTTCGACTGTAGACAATGGATGCAGCCCACTTATGATGAACCTCACAATCAGGTCTTCAGCACTAGCATCACTTGTGTGACTGTGAGGCGCCTCAAACAGTATTGTTTGGCACGTTGTTTCAGAAGCGGCAGATGATTTTGGTAGGCGTTTTTTTGTGCATCTCAAATTGTCCGGTTTCGTCTTGATGCACACGCTCAAAGAAAGATGTCAAAATTATGCAGACAGTAATGCAATCAATGATTGTATCCATATTGCAAAAGAATGCAGTCAAAATATAGTGTTTGATAAATTGAGGCCATATATGCATGCTTATTCTTGCGAACTGTTGCTTTCATACATGAGAAGCAAAGAAGCAAAAGGTAGTCTATCATGGCTCTTTTGTATGTGCGTGCCGCCACAGTGGTCTAGTGGCTATGGTACTCAGCTACTGATCTGAGAGTCACAGGATCGAATCTCGGCTGCGGCGTCTGCATTTCCATGAAGGCAAAATGTTGAGGTCCGTGTGCTGTGCGATGTCAGTGCATGTTCCCCAGGTGGGGTCGAAATTTCCATAGCCCTCCACTACAGTGTCTCTGCTGGAGTGGAGCGCTACAGCAGAGAATGTGCAGAATAATGTGTAGTGTTATGACAAGAGCTTGACGACATTGTGGATACTGTAAAATATGGGCATCATTTCAAGTAGTGGTGAAAGTCATCTGTTCATTATTCAGGAAGTATGCAGTATTCAGTTTTATTCTACCACTATTTAATATGATCTCTAGAATTACTATGCACGCATGGCTCTAATATGTGCGAAAATAAATGCACTAATAATGCAAAAATGTACGCGACAGCAATTGGCAACGCGATGCAGGCTACCTTCCTGTGAGGTGTCGCTTGCATAATTAAACCCCAATCACAGAACTTCAGCGAGTGATCTCAAGTATTGCTGGCATGAGGGTGTTGACATTGTAGCAAACAGGCGCATTGCCTGCAGTATGCAGTGTAGTATGTTTTGTTGCACAAAGGTACACAAAATGTTCTCTATTGGCCTGTAGCAGTTTTTTTTATGAGTACATGCATGAATGTCAGGAACATGGCAGCAACTAGCAGTATGTCACTGATGTACAGCCGTCAACACAGTTAACCTGAACGCTTTGTAGCATGGCCTGGACCACTTGGATTGAGGCTAGCGCAGCACTGACCATATCATGGCGCTGGCCTGGACCATGTGGCTAAGGCCATGCAACAAAGCATTCGAGTTAACAGTGCTGATAGCTGTACACCCTGTTCTGGCTTTATGCTGTTGGCTAGTGTAGCAGTTCGAGGGGACTGGCAATGGATTCTGGGTTTCCAAAACTGAGCGTATGCACTATTTCGACTATGCGACACATCACACGAGCATCCTTTGCTGTCTCATGCATTTTCGTGCATATGAGGTTTGGCTTTTACTCTTGCTAAAGAACTGTCACATTCACATTGTCACCTAATGCAGACAAAGTGACAATATATCAGTCATTGGAATATCCATGATTTTGTTATTGTACATACCATACTGTGCTTTTGTGGCTCTAAAAGGTGTTACAAGATCTTGATTCAGTGTGCAAAAAACACAGGTCACATATATAGAATGGCATTCTAGTTCATTGTCACTACGCAGCAAACGCTGATCGGTGGTCAAGTGCAGCACAGACTTTGAGATTAGGACAGCATATCTGATCATCGATGCCATGTTACATATGCTACTATTTTCGTGGGCTGCCGTGTGCCAACACTGCCCTGCCACAGTGGGCTGAGGGCAGCAATGCAAAAGGAAAAAAAAATGCACATGCGAACACTGCACATTCTGTATTGCAGAGAAGTGCTTGTAACTTTAGTATACCTGTCTACACATAGATCAGAGGCTTTTATTCACTTAATTTAAGAGCTTATGGGATGAATGCATTCTTTAACGTTTTCTTTTTTCTATGCAGGAGCTGGCTCTTCTAGAAGCTGATGCAGGGGTGTACAAATTAATTGGCCCTGTACTTGTAAAGCAGGGGCTTGAAGATGCCAAACAAAATGTCGAGAAAAGGCTGGAGTACATCAGCGCAGAACTGTTAGTACAGCAGTTTTGATTCCTTTACTATGTTTAGATGAATGAAAAAAAAAAAGTTGAAAGAGGTATGGATTAAGTTGCATCATAATTTTGAGTGGTGTGTGAATATTAAATATTAGAGCAAAAGTGAACACATATGGAATAATGGAACTGAGTCAGATACGAATTAAATATTGTTTGAATAGTTTTATAATAGGCAAAAATCTTCGAAACAGCCTGAAAATTTCATGACATCTTATTCGAAGGAAATATTCACATATATTGACAAGGAAGCATTATGAATAGATTTAACCTAATACGGTTATGAAAAGTGAGGTGGGGTTCCCTGCAGCTGTGACTACAGCCTTTGTGATATTAAGTAACTGTAGGTAGCACTCGACTGTACATTAATCAACCACTTGCCTATCATGTGACCAAGGCCTGTTTGCCATGATTCTCTCCTAGCTTTACTCGTTCCTCTGTACGTGGGAGCATGTTCAACAGGGTTTCAATGTAATGCCCAGAGCCCGGCAGACAAAACTACTGATAGCATAATGACAGCAGATTGATGATACCTTCACCTCCGCGACTGTGAATTTTAAGCGAGAAGGCCGAAGGTCTAATTCTGGGGATCAGTATAGCTTCCGTAGTCTCGCAAAAGGTTGGGCTACATGCTTCGTGATAGTTCAGTGATCTTTAAAAAAAATATATTAAAGAAAGATTTATGTTGGCCTTAGCTAATCTTTCTTTTGCTTTGCTCTTGCCACACCTACCACAACACTATGTTCCTCTATTCTGTGCTTGCTGTTGTCTCTGACTCTGATAAATTTAGACTCATGTGAAATGCAAAGTGGCTACTTGAACATTTCAGTTTACATTCGTAGTACACCGTAGCTGATAACTTGAAGGGCAATAAAAATGCAGGGCCACAAGCTGTTTTGTAGCATGCTAAAGCGCACATTAGTGCTAACCCTTTCAGTGGACACGGCACAGTTTAATTTAGCCGGCATTACTGCATGGAATGGAAGGTGTAGCCGATATATCTGTCACCAGTGGCTGGAGCTGACCTGTAGGGGCATGAGCTCATGCAGTCATCAAAAACGGCTACTCACAGGGCTGCCAACAGCACACCGTCAAAATTGCCATATACGTCGGGCACCTATTGCCAGGCGGACACTTCACACCTTCAATGGCCAGTGTGCCACCGTTGCATGTCTGAAGCACGGGCCACCAGGGCCGCTGCACTAGGTATTCCAAAGTGCAAAATCTTTGCCCCTGGAAGTGGGCTGTGTTTTGAAACTTGGCAAGAGCATGAGCATGATAGTTCCAGTGACCTAGTGTACATGCTTGAAGAAGTACATAGCACATCCAGAGTAGGAGATACCGGCTGAAGCTAAGAAAAGCAGCAAAAGAGCAGCGGCTGTATTGTTGATTGTCAAAAGCTTGTATTTCCACTGTGAAGGCACCACTCTAGTATAAGATTTTTGTGGCCACATATTTGTTATAGACTTATAGCTTACTTCCACCACATAGGCAATGAGTGTTTGACCTTGAGCTGGTTTAGGGGCATTTCTGGTATAGTGCTATTGTGACAGTCTGAAAATTCTGACAAAAATAGACTACCATGGAAGGAATTGGCACATTGATTTGGCAGAAGCCATGATTTTTAATCTTGTGTACTGATGGTTGTGCATTCGTAGGCAGACTGGAATTATTTGTACCTGCAGTTAGTTTTGAGTAGTTACCCTCAGGTCCTGCTATAGTCATAGACCGATTTTCTGGACCCTCTCGGGAATGCAAAAACGTCCGGCGAATCAGGCAGGCCAGAAAAACGAATGCATGCAAAAATGCACCAACTTACCGATATTTTTCTTATCAAGAGGGTCAAGGACGAAACACCATGCTTCAAAAGCACCAAACCCATGCAGTTGGCGGGTTTGACGCGCCTGCGGGCTACGGTGGAATTGCTACTAAGAACTCCCACCTTGTGTATGGCATAGTGCGCATTACACTGAGACAAAACGAAATGACTGCTCGTTGTCACTCTTCTTGCTGTCAAGGATTACTAATACGTTGCTTTGATGGCATGGGCGCACCCAACATGCTCAAAGCACGGGCAAAACCGAATTCTGCTGAAAATCACGGTCATGTTGATGAGTTCACGGATGGCAGCCGCTACACACAGAGTACATGTGCAGACAAAAATCACGGTTGCTGTGATCACGAATTCTGGCGACACGGCGCTGAAAGAATGCGTGTGGCCAATTCATGCCTGAATGGAGGTTTTACCAAGTTGGCACGTTTTAAAAACCGCGGTCGCTACCGACGCAGTTTTGTTTGGCCACCACCAGTCTGAAAGTATATGTAAGCCCAATGTGCAATGAGTCGAAGCAAAGCTGCTTTCCGCAAATGCTGCGGAGGAAACCGTGCTAGACGCTGTCACGGTTAGCAGTAACGCAGTTTATAAAGGCATGTATGTGCGTGGACAGCACACACGGAGTGAATACGGAACTACACGTAGCTGTCCACTGCAGACAAGAACGCTCTTGCTATCATCATGATCATCGATAACGACTGTTGCACCTCTTAAACTACGCAGCTAACGCAGCGGTAGTTCAAAGACAACAGAGTCATAGAAAGGCACGAAGCGTTATAGCTTTCCTGTCATTCGCTATCACTATAGCGGGGCGGACTTAGGCACTCTGTTTTCGGTTGGCCTCTAGCGCAGGCGATGCGAGGCGCAGCCACAGTGCTCTGCACTCCGGACGCTCTGAGGGTTGTCATTCGTGCATGCAAACAGCTCAATGTGTGGCTGAGTAAGTCCAAATTAGCTAGACTTCGATGCCAATAAACGATGCATGTGCTTGCGGGGACAGGAGTACAAGTTATAATAATCATATTGTCACAGTGCAAGAGTAGCGAAGACGACGACGATCTCGAGGGGAACAAAGGAGACACAGCAGTGGGGCACAGGCTGACGGTCCGCCATTGGGGCAGCAATGGCTAATCCCCCCGTTGTAAAATACACACCCATTACAAGTGTATCCCTGTGCCCATTTCATTTTGGTGGAGGTGCGGGGTAGTGCACAAGACGGAACTCCGCAGCGGACTTGACATCAACCGCTCACAACGCCCACCGATGACCAGGCCTCTGGATCAAACACGGTGCCAGCATCGGCGCCATCAGCATCCGCGACGCCGCAACACTCAGTCGTCCTTACTCACCCTTGTGAGTCGATGACGCGTTCAACTTGCTCGTCTTTAGAGATTGCTCGATGGTGGACGAAATTATAAATGAGTGCCGCCGTTTTGAAGACACCAAGAGCCATCGCTGCATCACCCAACTGTTCACGTGGCTTCCAAACACCACTGCTACGTCTTCATGCGAAGACGCTCATCAGTACCTTCAGCCGCGCACCGCAGATATCGTTGTGTGAATTGTGCGATGGGAAATCGAGGCTGCGGCACGATTTCTCATGCGCCCGTCAGAGAATGCAGAAGCAACGGTCTCACTCATTAAGGCAGTTGTCCATGAGGAACTTACCAACGCAGGCATTCAACCGGTGGGCTCCATTACCCGGCCTCCAGTCACACCTTCTGGTTCGGTTCGTCAGCCATCACCAATCTTCCGACAATACTGAGACCCAGCCCAGTGGTGAACACATGACGACAGGCCCAAATGCTTCCATTGTAATGGCGTGGGTCACATTTCCCGCTATTGCCGTTACGACCAGTCCACGTTTTCACGATCTACATTTTTCTACATCCAAAATGACAACCAATGTCTGCCGTTTAGGGCCGCTCCGAATGATCCGACGTACTGTGACCGTATGTACCGTGACCAGGCCTATGGCAACTCGTACCATGGCCGCAGTCTAGCTGGCGCCGGGTCGGTGCTTTTGCCGGCGGGGGTGATGTCACAGTGCAAGAATAGTGAAGACGACAACGATCTCGAGGGGAACAAAAGAGATGCAGCAGTGGGGCGCAGGCTGATGGTCCGCCATTGCAGCTGCACCGTCTAATCTCCCTGTTGTAAAATGCACTCCCATTACAAGCTTACCCCTGTGCCCGTTTCAATATTTTCTGAACTTGTCTGGTAGTCTAGATGAAATTTCGCTGTGATGAAATTCCACGACTATGAATTTTTCATGCGTCTCGTCGGTTTCTTTGGAGGGAGATCTGAGTGCACGCAGTTTTAATGGTTTCGGACCTTTCGTTGCATCAAGAAGTCCGGAAAATCGGTTGGCAGAGGGTTCAAGCATCCGAAATTTTAGACTTCCTTATACATTGGTTCTATGGGGCTTGCGGCGATGCTGCGAAGGCGTCTGAAATATCGGGCATGTTCAAGAAATCAGGCGTCCGGAAAATCGGTCATTGACTGTGGAAACGTGCAAACCAGCCCTACATTTTGTAGATTTCAGTACAAGGTTGAAAGGCTGGAATTCTTTCTGTTCCAAATTTTACCAAGCTGCCCTGGCCATGCCAAACAATTTAATGATGCCTATTTTGCAAGCAGTGAGTTAAGTAGGCTGTCTACCAGTAAAGAAAACCCTGCATCCTCAGGGAGTTTGGTCACTTGAGAAATACTAGGGAAAATCAGTTGTAATGTTAATAAATGGGAACGAAAGTTGTGGTAATGCTGGCTCGAGTTACGGAGGACGCATAATAATACGACTCTATGTACAAGCATGCCTGTACAAAGCAAAGGCGGCTTCCCGCACTTTGTTATCTAGAGGGAGTACCAGCACGGCAGCGAATGGCATTACAGTATATCTCTGGCGTTGTGCTACAAATTTTGAGGTGCATCAAAAGTGGATGCTGCTAGGCATTGTCATCAATCATGCAAGGGAGGCGCGTCATACAATTTGCACGTGGGAACCTTCGATGGCCCCTCATCCCTATTTTAACCTTGTGATTTCCAGTCTGTAGACAGCTCCAGCAAGGTGGCAGAAATTATTGCGGCCTGGCACAACGCAGACGACACTTCCTGACGCCACCTATCTGAGTGAACTCTTGCTGTGGTGTGTCTATCTGGGGCCACGCTAGCCCAGAGCGTAGCTAGGCTGGATATGGCTAGGCAGCACAAAACTTCAAACTTTGATGCATTCACTTGTCTTGTATTTTTGTGACATCATTCTGAGTAGACTTAGTCTTGATCACTTCACTGGTGCCACAGGCGAAATTTGCTTGATTTGACAAGTATGTTCCTCGACAAATCCAAAACATTGTAAGTTTGTAGCTTGGCTTATGCCTGTTTAAAGTAACACAAATGCAGCGTACTGTGTGCTTGCATTTGAAAATGTTTGCTTCTCTCTGCACCTTCTCTTTTGTGCCTTTTGGAAAATTTTCAATCAGTATTTCTTGTTTTGATATTTTACTTTCTGTGCACATTTTACAAACTTCTGCCTTCTCCTTTTTGAGTGAAATAAATACTTCTAGCTGCTCAGATGGGATTAAGTCACCTTTCATGAGTTTCTAAAACAGTACAGGGATGGGTGGGTGTGGCATGAGAACCTAATGATATAAAATGTTCTGTGTTGCTCAAGGAGTTTTGAGCAACACAGAACTTTGTCCTGTGGCCGCCTAGTTTGCAATACTAACTGTACTCTTGCACTCAAGAAGCAAGCAAATGATATATATTGGCAGTTGTCTATGCTGAGCGTTGAGACTTCATGGCTCTAAAGGAAATAGCGAAAATAGCGCGTCATGCATTTCGAATTAGCCGCCTCAATTTTCTCAACACATCGCCAGCAGAGGTTGAATTTGCAAGTACGATAACTACAGCACTCTTCACGCTCTCAATTTCGTTTTGGTGTTGAAAAAGTTCAGGTTTTCTTGTTCTGGAGGGCTTTAGACAATGGCTTTTTCTCTATTTTAAAAGCTGCTATGACATCACATTCCCTATAGCAGCAAACTCGCCATTGACAAATGCCTCCAAATTCTGCTAATTCAAATCTTTTTAGGTAATTTTAATGAGCCTACTAACACACTAGCACATTTTTGACACTTTGTGACGTCCACCGCAGTTAACAGTTTCCCTCTAAAGAGATTTCCTGTTTTCTTTGAATAGCCTATTTTTAAGAATTTTCAGAAGTGTTAGCTGAAACTGCAAAGGCAATATGAAAGTAGCAATATCTGCTAGTTATACCTTAGTGACAGTAGAAAGCTTGGGCTGACATTGACTGCATTCTCATTCTAATTGAAAACTCAACATGATAGGGAATGTTCTTCATAACTAGTTTTACATGCTCGGCATACACTGCTGAAATACTACAAAACAAAAGCTGCCCACTACAGAAAATGAAACTTAATTGAAAATTAAATTACTGCAGCACAAGAATTTCTACAGTGTTCACTTTAGAGTCAGTGTGTTTATGACAATAGAAGAAAGTGCAGCCTGATTACAGCTGTTCATTCTTCACTACAGCTATTGTTTAAATACTGTACAGCTAAGCAAACTGGGATATATTTTGCATTGTTCTACTTAGGAAGTGCAGCAAGCATTAGGGGTCAATTTTGACCCCTAATGCTACCTCCTACTTTCTTAAAGTTCTCTAGTGTGATGAACATTGTTTAGCTTGATCCACATGAAGAGGGAACACGCGCACATGTGTCCACGCTCCGCAGAGTGCCTGTATATCCAGCACGGCTGCGCATCAAAGCGATGCGGCGCAGGTACACAGAAATCCAGGGGAGGTACTTCGTGTCGTCTGGTAGAGTGTGGGAGAACGAAGCAAGAGTAGCGCCATGGAAGGCCATGGCACCGATCTTGCTTTGCGCTCCCGTGCTGTAGCAGACGACACAAAGCACCTCTCCTGGTGTTCTTTTGCGCCTACGCCGCTTCGCTTCGATGCGCGGAAACGCGCACGCGCGTTCCATCTAACCATGGATCGAACTCTACATGCAGTCTCACAATCACAGGATAGCATTACTTACAAATTTACAAGGGTAGTATTGCCATTATGCTGTTAGTATGTAAATTAAGTTTTATTTTATGGCCCTTTGAAGAAAGAAGTGCAGGGATTCAGCTATCCTAAGGTGAACGAAATGAGTGTTCTTGTATCATTGAATACTATTCTGCATGTGCATTTTTTGTAGAAAGGCATAAGCAAGATTGTTGTTTTGTGGGGTTTAACGTTCAAAACCAGCTCTGATTATGAGAGACGCCGTAGTGGAGGGCTCCGGAAATTTCGACCACCTGGGGTTCTTTAACGTGCACTGACATCGCACAGCACATGGGCCAAAACATTTCGCCTCCACCGAAATGCAGCCGCCGCGGCCGGGATTCGATCCCTCGACCTTCAGATCAGCAGCCGAGTACCATAGCCACTAGACCACCGTGGCGGGGCAAGGCATAAGCAAGATTAGCAATATAAGGATAGAGTGGTTGTATTTTGCATTTGCTGTTTTCTTAAGACACGATCATATATTCCATGGTCTGGTCAATGTATGTGAATTTTCTATCATGAAACAGTTTATACGGCCTATTTATCAAGCAACAAAGGCTTAAAATAGTTTCTTTCATGCTTGTCTTTGGTAGCCTAACGTGCTCCACTATGTGAATATGTAGATAAATATTTCAGGTGTTGTAGTAAGCTACTTAATTGGCATAATTCGCTCCTAAAAGTGAATTATACAGGAATTAGTTATGCAGAAATTTGGGATTATACTAAATCATGTCTGAGCCATGGTTCCTGGCAGACCTGGATCCCTTCAAAACCTTGGAATTTTAAGACAGTGTACTTCAAGCCTTTAATACCCTTAAATTTTTTTAAATCCTTAGGTTATCTTGAATTTAATCAATAGCATTTAGTGCATCTCTCTTGAATGCCTGGCAGCCATGTACGTGAGCCACCAGGGTTTCCAGTCCAATTTGCTTCTGTATCAACAACACAGTAGCGTGGTTACAGTGGTCACAATCACCAAAGCTACGCCTGCTTTTGAAACATGGTATTTGGATAATCGCAGTTGCATCTTTTGAGCTGCAATATTGCAATAAAAGCAACTTCCAGCAGTCGTGGTTAAGCAGTAATGCTTGTAAGTAGGTAGAATTCTTCGTAGTAACGTTGTGGGGATCAAGGCATACATGCCCGTCACCATTGCACGGGCGTTTGCCTCTTTCTGCCTTTCTCGCGCTCAACCGGTTCTGGCCCGGTTCTTCCCCATTCTATCCACTCGCCATGCGCGCCCCCTCGGCGGAGCACGATGGTGGCACCGCCCATCGAGTCTCGCGCGATGCGGGGAAGAAACGGGAGGACGCTCTCTCTCTCTGGCAGCCGAAGGGTAAGCACGCTTTTCGTTCGGAGGACGGAGTCCGCCGCGGTGCCTGTGCGCCAACGGCGAATGCCTACCCTTGCACTGCCCTTCTGAATGCTACGCCGTAAATCTGTGCCCGTGTTCGTGCGTGGTCTTACTACGCCAAGGCGCCACTAATCGAAAGCGAACGCGAACGGAGTTTGCCTATACTCGTACGATCGGGCCCATTGGTCTGCGATCGCACGAGTGCGCAGCATAGTCGCAAGGGACCACTTTCCCCTTCACGGCGTGTCTCCACAAGCCATTGCCTGTGGTGACGTGCTTGCGGCGCCCTTTGTCTGTATTTTCGTCCGTGGCGTGGCGAAGCCTTTGCTTCTCCCACCGCCTGTTACTATGGGCGGTGTGCAGTGTATGCGGTGTCGCCGTAGTGCAGTAAGGTGTTGCGGTTGATCTGGGAGCAGTGGTGTGTCACTGCCACGCTGCGCTCAACGCCTTTGCCGTCTAGAACGCACGTGTGCAACGAAGTATGAGATAGGCGATGGCCTATGCGGCCCTGTGGCTCGCTAATCCTGAACCCACTGTGGTAGCCGTATTTGCGTTATATAAGCACCACCCACAACGTCTAACATTGGTAAAAACCATGTGGACAAAGCTTCAAAATATCATCGGTGGGGAAGTCTGTCCTTAAAAGTCACATGAAGAGTGCAAAGCACATTGAGAATGTAAAAGTGATTACACCGGATTGTACCATGGGCAGTTACTTGACACCAACTGTTCTTGAGCATCACACCCAACAAGTTCCAGCACAGATGTGAACAGCCTTTGCAATGTGCATGTGAATGTGTCACTGTGTGGAGACACAGTAGACTGAAAATTGTCATCACCATCATCAGCTTATTTTAGGTCCACTGCAGGATGAAGGCCTCTCCCAACAATTTCCAATCCACCCTATCCTGGGCGAGTTGGTTCCACCTTATGCCTGTAAGCTTTATAAGTTCATCGCTCCATCTAATGTTTTGCCTGCCTCTGTTGCGTTTTCCCTCTTTTGGTATCCATTCCGTCGCTCTTACTGTCCATCTGTTAACTTTCCTCCTCATGACATGTCCTGCCCAGGTCCACTTCTTTCTTTTAATTGATATAATAATATCAACTACCCCTATCTGTTCCCTGATCCATTCTGCTCGTTTTTTATCTCTTAGCGTTACACCTATCATTTTTCTTTCCATTGCACATCGTATGCTCCTTTGCTTCATCTCTAGCTTTTTCGTTATCTTCCATGTTTCTGCACCATATGTTAGTACTGGGAGAATGCAGTGATTGAATACTTTTCGCTTTAGTGACAGCGGCAAGTTTCCAGTCATGATTTTGGAATGCCTTCCAAATGTGCTTCAGCCCGTCCTTATTCTATGGACAATTTCTCTTTCATGAGTAGGTGTTCCTGTTAGTAACGGTCCCAGGTATATGCATTCGTTCACACATTCTAAGGGTTCACTGTTAATTTTAAATTCCTGTTCTTTAACTAGGCTATTAAGCATAACTTTGACCTTTTGCATATTCATTTTGAGTCCATTTTTAATACTTTGCCAGTTTAGGTAATCAATCATGTTTTGCAGTTCCTCTCCATCATTGCTAAAGAGCACAATGTCGTCTGCAAATCTTAGATTGCTTAGATATTCTCCGTCTATTCAATTTCCCTTTTCTTCCCAGTCTAGACATTTAAACACTTCCTCTAAACATGCAGTGAATAGCATCGGGGAGATTGTATCTCCTTGTCTGACACCTCTCCCGATTGGGATTTCTCTGCTTCTGTGGCTGGGCAATCTATGTATATGTTGTTTATGGTTTGCACGTTTACGTCAGGTACCCCTTGTTGACGTAAAGCTTCTAGAATTGCTTGTATTTCTATGGAGTCAAATGCTTTCTCGTAGCAAAGAGGTTTGTTATGTTCAGCGTACTTCTAATTACTAAATTGATAGCATGGCTGTGGTCCATTGTTGAGTATAACCTTTCCTAAAACCAGGTTGTTGTGAAAGTCGAGTGTTTCTCTTATCCTTGTAGAAATTACTTTTGTAAATAGATTGTATATTACCGGGAGTAGACTAATTGGTCTGTAATTCTTTAACTCCTTTATGTCACCTACTTGTGGATTAGGATTATATTAGCATTTTTCCAACTGCACGGTACACTAGATGTCTTGATAAATGTCGTGAAGAGCGATGCAAGTTTTTCAAATTGTAGCATAGCACTATTCCTAAAACTTGTTATTACGTACCGGAGAATTGTTCAAGGAAGTGTTTCTGGATAGCAAAACTTCTGAGCCACTTTTCTGCAATGACAAGAAATCTCTCATTGCAGGAAAATGCAATATGGCTTGTGATATGTTCAGAGACCATTTTTATGTTGCTCTTACAGCGTAAATAGCAGCAGTCTGATGGTTAACTCTTTGTTTGATTAGCCTTTTAATGGTGGACTGCCTGCTCAGAAAACAAATGAGAATCCATTTGAGGGACTGTAGCTCAGTGCCTGAGCTTGTAACTACGATATATTTGTGTTCATGGTTGTTTGACTGCTGAAGACATTCAGAAGCATCTGGGTACCATGGCAGATTGGCCGCTGGTGAAAGCTGTCGAGCTGTTTGTGGATGGCCTGAGTCTAACCCTAAAGTCTTTTAGGGAAATGTGAGAAAACCTGCAGTGTTTAGACCTGGGTGCTTCCGCACTGAGCTGCGTCACAGGTCTGACCACTGTCATCATCACTTGCTTTGTAGCCGCTGGGGATAGAAGGCCGGAGGTTAAGTGGTGTACTCACCAATGCTACACTGTGGCTCAATCCTGCTTTGGTGAGGGATTGTATCACTGGCTGTGGCCACCAGGATCAGGCTGCACCCCAAGCCTCCCCCTGAAACTCCATCAACACACAGACCTCTATTTTTTCTTTAATCTGGTGGAGAATTGTTCAGTGTGGGATTTCAACCATGCTCACCTTGCACATGAGGCGGATGCTCTGCCTACATGCGACCACTTTATCCTCTTAAAATGAGGTCTTATGCACTTTCCCTCATGTGGAAAGTGTGCAACAGCTGAACCTTACCTATACTTAGCTGCAAGCTCACGAAAAGGGTTCAACATTGAGCACAACACAGCAAGCAGTAGAAAAGAAAACGATAGAGATGTAACGTAATGGACAAGAAGAGAGCGGAGTGGGTCAGGGAACAAACGTGTATTAATGACATCTTCGTAGAAGTCAAGAATAAATGGTTGGGGGCAGGGCATATAGTGAGGTCATTAGGGGTAACGGGCTGGATCCCTAGAGAAGGCAGGCATGGCAGGGGTGCCACAAAGTTGAGTTGGCAGTGAGGTTTAGAAGTTTACGGGGGTAATATGGCCACAGCACAGGACCAGGTTAATTGGGGTCTGTGGAGAGGCCTTTGCCCCGCAGTAGGTGTATACAGGCTGATGATGATGATTTATGGACTGCACATCATGCATGATGCTACATGGCAAGTCTTATTTGCCACCAAGTGGACAATCCTCTTTCAAGCATTAGAGCTTTTTTTCATGATTTGCCAGCATGAAGGTCAAAGGCATGAAGGCCAAGGGCATGAAAGCCAAAGGTCAGCATGAAGGCCAAAGGTGACAGGCCAAAGGTCATTTCCCCTTCATTTGGCAGCTGCTCATCACTGGATAGGAAATGTTGCTGCAACTGAGTGTACCATTGCACTCTGTGGTGATCTGGAGAAGTTTGTGCAGTGTGCAAAAAGAAGGATGTGAACTTTTGCACAGCATCTGTGACTTGCCCACTGCTGTTGACCAAACTGAGGTTTGCTTTCGGCATTACAATCATTCTGAAACCATTCCTCATTGAATACCAACTGGATATACCACTTATTTTGAAAAGAAATCTGGAATGTCTCTTCAGGGAAATTGTTGCAAGGTTCATGAAGGGCTCACTGCTGTTAGCTTCCCCAGGAATTATCTGCATGCTCAAAGTGGACTTTATAAACCTAAGTAACCTTGAATCTTCTGGCCAAGTTGACATTGGGCATGCTGCTGAACACATAGTCAAGTTGCACCAGTGAACACCAAATTGCTTTTAAGATCGTATGCAAACAGTTGCAATACAACCAAGAAAATCTCGCAGAGGAGCTTGCTGACATACCGTATAGTTTGAGTCTGTCTTCAGTCAACCCTCACCAAATCGCTTCAAGGTAAGGCGAGTCCCATGTAGGTTTCAAGGTCTTAGACACGCTCATTGCTCTTAGATGATTACGTGAACATAGAACGATTTTATCTTTGTCAAACAGACACCTTCTACTAGAGAGGAAACACAACTTGCTACAGTTTGATAAGCACTGTGTTGCCTTTGAGCTATTGAAATTGACTCATTCCCTATGCACTTGTGAAAAGTTGTCCGACTTCTTCCTGTCCTGAGCCACTGGCTGCCCCTCCCCTCCCACCTCCTCTGTGGACACGCCTACGCAAGAAACGGATCTCGTTGACAGGGCTGGTGTCTCACTACTAAATACGATTGACGAGAAAAGAGATGCTGCTCTTTTACATCACAGAGCTCGCTTTCCGCTATCCCAAGCTCAAAGGAAGACACTCTGGGCTTTCTGAAAAATGGCTCCCAGCAGAAGCAGTTGACACTTACAGGCACTTTTACCATATGAAAGTCTGTATGCTCTGCAGCTCATGCTGTCGCTCTTAGCACTTGGAGGTGCAGTTTGGCATTTGGCTACTGGTCACATGTTCTGTTGACTCTCTGGGCTGTCTGCACGCAGACACCCCAGAGATTGTGCGATGTTTGATTGTGCAATGTTTGATTGTGCCCTGTGAAGACTACCTCACACATAACTGTTTGAGTTGTAGTCAGAACAGGACGTTGCTTCTAATCGCGAAAAATTTGTGCTCAATATTTGCATTGTTGAGAATTCAGCTTACTTTCAATTTCTTTTTTTCTTGTTACCTAGCAAAAGGCATGATTCCCTGCTTCAGGAGTTAGAGAAGAAGCAAGAGGCTCAGAGGGATGCCATCCACAAGTTGGAACAACACATCCAGCAATCCAAGGCTAAGTCAGCTGGCAAGATGTGAACACCTCATATACGTCTAAATCTACCTGTTTATAAAACTTGCACAAAGCTCATTTCTGTAAAGTCTCGTTCTTCTTTTTCATTGTTCCATTTTGTATGTCCGCAAAATGTGTTGGAACAAGCAAAAGCAATGCCGAATGCCATAGCATGGTCTTTGCTTTAGAGACTAACTCTGGCGGTTTTCTCACCATGCCCTAATATCGCTGTTTTCCAATGGCACTGATAGGCCTGTAGCAGGCAGGGTGATTCAATTTGCTCAGAAACTCGCCAATAATTTTAAATAACCAAATGAACAAGGTGTTTAAGCCAAAACCGAAATGGGTATATGCTTCGTACAGCATATGCGATGATGTCACAGCCTCCCCACCATCAGAAATGTGGAGCTGGTGCCAGAAAAATTACAGTGGGGAGGTCATCCGACGGTATGTTGAGTATGCCAGCATTTCTGAACTTGACAGTGACGATTTGAGCACTGAAGTATCACCGTATTGCTCTTGAGAGCCCGCCTGCTCGGGTAGGCAGCGTTGGGCAGCATTGAAGGTATGGTGGCTAGAATAAGGAGGTGACTTCAACGGGAGCTGGAAGCCGTCCCTCCGTTTCAAGCATAGCGTAGGTGGCGCTGTACAAAGCGAAAGCCAAAACGATGGTGGAACAGGGAAATTCAGGACGCAATTGAGAATCGACGGGAAGCATCTCGAATACATAGGCGGGCAAAAAAGGAGCAGAGGCCACAAGACGAAGTCAAACAAAAACGGGAAACATATCTCGAGAAAAAAGCCCTGGTACAGAGTTTAGTTGAAGCCAAGATTAAAGGCCAAAGTGAACGTTGGATATCGGACATTCGCGAAAAGAAGGACGCATCTAGGCTTTTCTGGAACCACCTGCAATTGCTGGGGAAGAAAACTGTAACTATGCAACGGCATATTGTGGATGAAGAAGGAAATAAATTGGAGGGTTACGACGCATTGACTTATATTCGAAACGCAACAGCCGATTCCTTTAAGAAGCATGACGAGGCTCCCTTTATGACGTGTAACAGTAGCAAGGGAGACCAAGTGGAAGAACTAGTTCTGGAAAATTTCAATTGGAAGAAGGCGGAGGAAATGATTCCCAAACGAACAGCCACAGGATTAGATGGGGTTAGCATTACTGTAATACATGAGCTCGGAAGAAACAGCAAAGAAGCCCTATTAAAAGCAATTGAAAAAAGCTTAAAGGACAGGCGAATACCGGACAGTTGGCGTCAAAGTAGGATGAAGTTCATTTATAAGGGCAAGGGAGAGAAAAATAACATTTGCTCATATAGACCACTGACCATTACA
Organism: Hyalomma asiaticum; assembly: GCA_013339685.2. Classification (NCBI taxonomy): domain Eukaryota; kingdom Metazoa; phylum Arthropoda; class Arachnida; order Ixodida; family Ixodidae; genus Hyalomma; species Hyalomma asiaticum. Next base: position 194,137,420 of record CM023481.1, read on the forward strand.
TCAGTACTCTACAGGTTGGCGATGCAGGCAATTAAATTGAAAATGCAGATATGGACAGAGCTTAATGGCACTTTTGGCGAACTCCAAAATGGATTTCGAGTTGACAGGAGATTAGATGATAACCTTTTTGCGCTTACACAGTGTATCGAAATAGCTGGAAAAGAGAACAGACCTTTACATTTGGCATTTTGGGATATTAAAGGTGCGTACGACAATGTGAATCGGAGTATTTTATGGGACATAATGAAAGAGGCTGGTATAGGGGATGACTGTATAGAGCTCTTAAAGGAAATATACAGTGGAAATTCAGTATGTGTGGAATGGGAAGGTATGGCAAGTAATGGTAGAATGGAGGCCATCGATATAGGTAAAGGGTTGAGGCAGGGATGCCCGTTGTCCCCACTATTATTCATGCTTTGCATGAGAAGAATGGAGAAAGCATTGGAGATGAGCAATATTGGTTTTAAGCTGTCGTACAGACAGACAGGTATAGTGATAGAACAAAAGCTCCCCGGGTTGTTTTATGCAGACGATATTGTGCTATTCGCAGACAGTCGAACAGATTTGCAGGGTCTGGTTAATATATGTGGTCGGGAAAGTGAAGATTTAGGGCTAAAATTTAGTGTGACAAAATGCGGCTGGATGATATTCAATGACAGCAACGATCAGACCATATCAATACAGGGCGAGGAGATACCCAGAGTACGAGAGTAAAAATACCTCGGGATATGGATAAATGATGGGAATAGATACATGGAAGTACAAGAAAAAGCTATGATAGTTAAAGGAAAGAGGAACTCCGCAATAATGAAGCATAGAGCACTGTGGGGCTACAACAGGTACGAGGTAATTCGAGGTTTGTGGAAAGGTGTAATGGTGCCAGCACTTACATTCGGAAACTCAGTGGTGTGCATGAGGTCAGAGGTACAATCAGGGCTGGACATGAATCAGAGGACAGTCGGACGTCTTGCACTGGGCGCCCATGGGAAGACCACAAATGAAGCTGTTAAGGGGGATATGGAATGGTCTGACTTTGAGGGAAGGGAAGCTCAGAGTAAAATTAGGTACGAACAGAGATTAAGGAATATGAAAGAAAGTAGATGGGCAGCGAAAGTATTCAGGTATTTGTATAGGAAGAACGTTGATTCACAATGGAGGAAGAGAACTAGGAGGCTTACCAGTAAGTATACATCCAGTAACGAAACGGATGGGACGAAAAAGAGCGTTAAGAGCATGGTCAGAGCGGCGGAGAACTCGGATTGGATAGAAAGAATGGAGAAGAAACCGGTATTGACAACTACCGAAAAGGGAAAGACGAAATCAAGAGAGAAAAATTTTACGATGATTCAAAGGGAAGCGCTTTACTGTTTGAGGCAAGGTCCGGTTGCCTGAGAACCCGAAGTTACAGAGCGAAATTCAATAAAGAAGGGGACACATGTACGTGCTGTGGAAAAGCTAGGGAAACGACAGATCCATATTTTGATTGAATGTACAGATGTCCACCCAGGTGTAGCTGTGGACACTACCCTACAGGAAGGCCATGGGTTTCAGGAGTAACAGGGGAAAGCTGAACATGCCGGCGATAGAGATAAGTAAAAGGCGCTTAGAGCATTGGTGGCGCAAAAGTATGGAGCAAACAAAAGCGCAAGGTAGTTCGGGTAAGATTGTTTCATCACAGCAGAACGATAATTAGATAAAATAAATAGACGAGGAGAAAAATTAGTTGTGAAAATATGTGTGATTCACGAAAAGAATTTTTGTAGAGGAAACAGAAATAAAGCTAGAGCTTGGTGGCCCGGCTACCGCCCCGTTATAAAGGGGACGCTCCTAATATCCATCCATCCATCCATGGAAAAAGCGCTAGGAGATAGCAACATTGGTTTTAATCTGTCACACAAACAAGGCGGCGTGATGATTGAGCAGATGCTTCCAGGTTTATTTTATGCTGACGATGTCTTATTCGCGGACAGTCAAGATGATATACAACGGCTGGTGAATATAACGGAAAGGAAGGCGAGGCTCTAGGACTAGGATATAGTGTAACAAAATGTGGATTGGTGGTATTCAATGGACCCAACGATAAGGCGGTGTACGTACAGGGTCAAGAAATACCGAGAGTAAGCGAATACAAGTGCCTTGGGGTATGGGTAAATGAGGGTGATGATACATGGAGGTACACGAAAAAGCCTTGGCAGCAAAGGGAAAGAGGAACGCTGCAATAATGAAGTATGGAGCGTTATGGGGACACAATAGGTACTAGGTGCTTAGGGGTCTGTGAAAAGGGGTAATGGTACCGGGGCTTACATTTGGTAACTCAATGGTGTGCGTGAGGCCAGAGGTACAGTCGGGAATGGAACTCAATCAGGAATGGAAATCAGGAATCAAAGAACTGTGGGACGCCTCGCTTTGGGTGCTCACGAGAAAACGACAAATGAGGCTGTAAAGGGCAATATGGGATGGGCGAGTTTTGAGACAAGGGAAGCCCAAAGCAAAATAAGGTTTCAAGAGAGGCTAAGCAACATGAAAGAGAGTAGGTGGGCAGAGAAGGTGTTCTGTTATTTATATAGAAAGAGCGTTGACACGCAGTGGAGAAAAAGAACTAGGAGGCTCACCAGTAAATATACGGCTCTAAGAGAACTGACAACAAAGAGCTTATAAAGGGAAAAGTCGGAGGCGGATATTTACTGGATGGCAGCGATGGAAAAAAAAAAACCGACTGAATAACTACCGAAAGGGCAAAAACGAAATAAAGAGGGAGTCATTTTATGATAATTCAAGAGGGAGCGCTTTACTGTTTGAAGCGAGATCGGGCTGCCTCAGAACACGTAGTTACAAAGTGAAATTCAGTAAAAAAGAAGAAAAATGCACATGCTGTGAGGAAGATAGGGAAACGACGGAACATGTTCTGATTGAATGCGGAAATATCCACCCAGGTGTACGTTTGGGCACTACCCTACATGAAGCCTTGGGTGTTAGGGAGAACAACAAAAAGCAGAACATAACCGCGATTGAAATAAGTAAGAGACGGTTAGAATACCGGTGACAGAAAACTAGAGAGAACGGACAAAAATAATTATAGGGAAGATTAAGGACTTTCTGCCATAAGGAGCAGAGAACTGGGCTATGAATTTACGTTTTTGGCTATATTATGATCAATTTAATTGAAGTAGATTTAAAAGGCATGAGGCCAACTGAAAGAGAGAGGGAAAAAAATTGGCACATCCCACGTGCAGTGGGAATCAAGGAAATGTGAAGCACGCATCAGGAACATAAAATGAATTTTCATTGTTGTCTCGCTATACCGATTTTGGTACATATGAAGTTAACGAAATGGCCGCAACAGCACCAGGACTGCTGCATGTAAACCATGCCGCTCATGACACGTATGTCATTATTGTAATGTTGTGACCTGTCATTTACGTTCGTCATGCAGTCGTGTTGTGCCATAGCAATTTCGGTATACATCCCATTGACTAAACGGCCAGGAGAGCACCAAGACCGTGGCATGTAAATCATGCTGCTCATTCATTACATGCATATCGTGATTTTCATGTTATGACCTGTCAGTTATGTTCGTCATGTAATGTTGTGCCACACCAATTTTCGTGTACACCCCATTAACGACACGGCCAGGAGAGCACCATGACCGTCGCATGTAAATCATGCCGCTCATGACATGCATGTCATCATTTTCATGTTATGACCTGTCGCTTATGTTCGTCCTGCAGTCATGTGGTGCCATACCAATTTTTCTATACCCCATTAAGAAACCGCTAGGAGAGCACCAAGACCGTGGCATGTAAATCATGCCGCTCATGACATGGATGTCATGATTTTCGTGTTATGACCTGTCATTTATGTTCGTCATGCAGTCATGTTGTGCCATACCAATTTTCGTATGCATCCGATTAATGAAACGGCCAGGAGAGCACCAAGACCGTGGCCTGTAAATCATGCCGCTCATGACATGCATGTCATGATGTTCATGTTATGACCTGGCATTTATGTTCATCGTGCAGTCATATTGTGCCATACGAATTTTCGTATACATCCGATTAACGAAACGGCTAGGAAAGCACCAATACCGTCGCATGTAAATCATGCCGCTCATGACATGCATGTCATGATTTTCATGTTATGACCTGTCATTTATGTTCGTCATGCAGTCTTGTTGTGCCACACCAATTTTCGTATACATCCCATTAACGAAACGGCCAGGAGAGCACAAAGTCGTAGGCGGCTAGATATGTACGCTCAAAGTCGCCGAAGTTCGCTAAGAGGTGCTTCGCATTTAAAAGAAAAGTTTCTAAATTTTTTTACGAGCCTGGTGGCGCACATGTCACCGCCCCATTACAAAGGGGAGGCTCATAGCACCCATCCATCCGATCTGCGCAGCTTGCCACGGACCTGCCGCGCGTTTATTGCGTGGGCCTTTCAGTGATGCTGTTGCAAGTAACTTTTTAGCCTAAAAAAGCTAATTGAGCGTGGTGACAGCTCACAGAATGGAGTTTCAATCATTAAAGAGCCTTTTTTTTTTTTTTTTCGTGGGGAAACTTCCGCGGCGTGGAACTTTTGCGCGACTAAAGACTTTCATTTGTAGATCCTTCCGGTGTTTTGGAGTGTAAGGCGTCAGCTTACTCCTCAGAATAAAATGACATTCTGAAGATAAGCAAAACAAAGCAGTAATACTTTATTGCACTCCATATCATTAACTAAAATCAAGGTAAAATAAAAAAAAGATAGGTCAAATTTCGACATGCTCGTGTCAGGATAGAAAAAGGAAACATTGAAACATTGCGCATCACTTGACACTAAGAAATAGGAAGGTAGAGCTATGGAATGCCACTAAATAAATAAAAAGCAATCAAGCTTAAAGTCACGAGATGCTACTTAGGGCACCCGTCTAAGTTTCAGCATTTTCATCCTTTCCTGCTTCGCGTTCCGCTTGCTGTTCTGGCCTCTGACATGAAAATGGAGCCTAATAAGCGCCTCAAACATGGTAATTTTGTTTGTGAGGGACGTACTATGGTCAGGGCAGCCAACGAGAGTAAGCTTGAACTGTTTCCTCGTTTGTCGTCATCAACACATACTTTGAGTCTCAAAACATATACTGTCACCTTCTAGAGCACACACGGTAAACACCGCGACATTGTCGGCTCCAGCAATGAGATGCCTAGACCACTAAGCGCTGGGGAGACTACACTTGCGGACGTCAGGTATTGCGGGCGAGTTGAAAACAGGTTACCATCGCTTTCTGCACTCTGCGAGTGGGCTGTTTTATCGCAAAAGGGCGCGTTTGGCTCCTGGCGTCGAAACTTCGAATGCAAGCCGCAGGTGGATGTTTTTGACGTTCTTTCTTAGGCGCTTTCCTTGAAAGATATGGAAGAACATTGAGGAATACCGTTGGAACGGCTTCAGATTTCAGTACCGGTCGGTCTTCTCGGATCTTAACATTTTCGCCGTGCATTAAAAAGAAAGAAAAAAAAAACGCTCAATAAGCTATATGTTCGTCAAAATGACGCTCACATAGCGCCTATACTTCGCACCCAGAGAGCTATCGGGCACGGGGGACGGCTCATCGCCAAGCTTCAAAGGGGGCACGGCCCTTGGGAACAGAAAAGGGGGACACGCTGACTCTGCCAACGTTGGACTCTGCTGCCTCGATGAGACACAGCCGGTCGTGCATCCAGGAGCGAAGCGGTGACGCTATCTCGCTTTCGTTGCGCTGGGGTTGATCTGTCCGGCTGAGCTCGGCAATTAAATTGGCATGTCAACAGCGAAATAAAAAAATTACACCATCTCCCGCTAAAGGGGACCATGAGGCGATGCTAAGCAGCACGGGGGGTGCACACCGCGTTTTCATCGGTTTGACGCTAACAGACGCTGCCTGCATCAGCGTTGTCTCTCGCGGGCGTGGGCACGTTCTCGTTCCTTGCTAGCTGGTAAAGCGTTCGTCGAAGAAAGCGTTTCCATAGCCAACGCGCGCCGTTCGGAGAGGAGGAATGCCGAGAGGAGAGGAAATGAGACAAGGAGAGGGGGGGGGGAGGAGGATGCGCAGTGCTGGTGTGGCCGCCACACGGCGGATGGATGGAGGGAAGGAGGGATCGACATAGCCCCCGACCATAAGCTGCTCGCATCTAAAAAAAAAAATCCTGCCATAAATGAGACGGCACCCTGAGAGCCACGATGAGGAAGAATCATTGTGCAGACGACGCGGGAAACTGCACGCGCTTTCGGATTCTCCTCAACGTTAGTCAAAATGCGCGTGTGCCCGCAACCTAACCGCGTGATCGCATCGGATGGATGGATGGATGCTATGAGCGTCCCCTTTGTAAAGGGGTGGTGACATGTGCGCCACCAGGCTCGTAAGAAAATTTAAGAACTCTTCTTTTTTTATTTCTCTTTAAATTGTCCTCATGCCTTTTTAAATCAATCACAATCAAATCGATCATACTATAGCAAAAACGGAAATTCATAGCCCAGTTCCCTGCCCCTTATGGCAGAAAATCCATATTATTCCCTATAATTATTTTTGTCCGTTCTCTCTAGTTTTCGGCCACCAGTATTCTAACCGTCTCTTACTTATTTCAATCGCGGTTATGTTCAGCTTCCCGTTGTTCGCCCTAAAACCCAAGGCTTCATGTAGGGTGGTGCCCAAACGTACACCTGGGTGGATATTTCCGCATTCAATCAGAACATGCTCCGTCGTTTCCCTGTCTTCCTCACAGCATGTGCATTTTTCTTCTTCTTTACTGAATTTCACTTTGTAACTACGTGTTCTGAGGCAGCCCGATCTCGCTTTAAACAGTAAAGCGCTTCCTCTTGAATTCTCATAAAATGCCTCCCTCTTTATTTCGTTTTTGCCCTCTCGGTATTTATTCAGAGTCGGTTTTTTTTCCATCGCTGCCATCCAATAAATCTTCTCCGCCTCTCTGACTTTTCCCTTTACGCTCTTTGTTGTCAGCTCTCTTAGAGCCGTATATTTACTGGTGAGCCTCCTAGTTCTCTTTCTCCACTGCGTGTCAATGCTCTTTCTATATAAATAGCGGAACACCTTCACTGCCCACCTACTCTCTTTCATATTCCTTAGCCTCTCTTCAAACCTTATTTTGCTCTGCGCTTCCCTGGCCTCAAAACTCGCCCATCCTATATCGCCCTTCACAGCCTCGTTTGTCGTTTTCCCGTGAGCACCCAACGCGAGGCGTCCCACAGTTCTTTGATTCACATCCATTCCTGATTGTATCTCTGGCCTCATGCACACCACTGAGTTCCCAAATGTATAAGCCCCGGTACCATTACCCCTTTCCACAGACCCCTAAGCACCCCGTACCTATTGTATCCCCATAACGCTCTGTGCTTCATTATTGCTGCGTTCCTCTTTCCCTTTACTGCCACGGCTTTTTCGTGTACCTCCATGTATCTATCACCCTCATTTACCCATACGCCAAGGTACTTGTATTCGCTTACTCTCGGTATTTCTTGGCCCTGTATGGATACCGCCTGGATACCTTCGTTGGGCCCATTGAATACCATCAATCCGCATTTTGTTACACTAAATACTAGTCCTAGAGCCTCGCCTTCCTTTCCGCATATATTCACCAGCCGTTGTATATCATCTCGACTGTCCGCGAATAAGACAATATCGTCAGCATAAAATAAACCCGGAAGCATCTGCTCAATCATCACGCCGCCCTGTTTGTGTGACAGATTAAAACCAATGTTGCTATCTCCTAGCGCTTTTTTCCATTCTAACCATGTACAGCATGAATAACAGCGGCGATAAAGGACATCCCTGTCTCAGCCTCTTGCTAATATCAACGTTCTCTATGCTACTGATTCCTTCCCATTCTATGCAAACTGTATTTTCTCGATATATTTCCCTCAAAAACTGTACACAATCGTCGCCTATGCCCATTCCTTCCAAAATTTCCCACAATATTTCTTGATTAACATTGCCATACGCCCCAGTGATGTCTAGAAAAGCCACATACAACGGCCTGCTTTCTATTTTAGATATTTCTATACACTGAGTAAGAACAAATAGGTTATCGTTTAAACGCCTGTCTACTCGAAATCCATTCTGAAGTTCTCCCAAAATATTGTTACGTTCTGCCCAGGCTTCTATTTTTAGTTTTACTGCTTGCATAGCCATCCTGTATAGTACCGATGTAATGGTTAGCGGTCTATGCGAGCGAATGTTATTATTTTCCCCCTTGCCTTTATAGATTAAGTTCATTCTGCTTTTTCGCCAACTGTCCGGTATTTGCCTCTCCTGTAAGCATTTTTCTACGGCTTTCAGTAGCGCTTCTTTAGTGTTCTGTCCTAATTCGTTAATGAGGCTAACGGGGACCCCGTCTAAACCCAGAGCAGTGCGCTTTGGAATTTTTCCTTCGGCCTTTTCCAGTTGAAATTCTCAAGTTCTAGCTCTTCCTTAGTTTCGCTCTCCGTCATGGTTTTATCTACTGGGGGAATCTCTTGGACGATCTTTTTAAACGAACCGGCTGTTACCTTCTGGATGTAACTCAATGCTTCGTACCCTTCCAATTGATTTCCTCTTTCATCAACAATATGCTGTTGCAATGTGGCAGACTTTTGTAGCGTTAGCTACACTGGCCTAGCCAAGCCCGTTTCGCGCGGCACATCAAGAGCCGTGCTGCGCATGCGCAAGGATCAGTGATGTCACACAGCTTGCGCACCGGAGCCACCGGAGCCGGCACCTCTCGCGCACTCCGCCGCCGCCGGTCTGCGCATTCCAGAGGAGTGACGTCGTAGCCGTGGTAGACGCACTGGCGCCGGCGCGCGCTCGCTGTGCAGTCGCCGTCTGACACTGCGCTGGAGCCGCTGCGCTTCTGACTGGCGTTTGCCGGTGTGGTATAGCCATGGAGAAGGAGAGCGCAAATGCTGCTCAACAGCGCAGAAGAGCGGAGAGGCTTGACTCATCGGATCCCGAAGTAGTTGCCTGGCAATTAGCGGTTGAGCGTAGGAGGAATGAATAGAAGAAGGCTAAACGTGCTGCGGAGACACTGGAGCAAAGGGACGAACGTCTAGCAAAGCGGCCTCGCCAGGAGGCTGAGCGACGTGCCCGACCACCCCTACAGCAACAACAAAAGCAAATAACTTTGTGCAACGCCGTAACTTGGAAGTAAAAAATCAGCTGAACCTTTGCTAACGCTACGTATATCCTGGCATAGCCGAGCTAAGCCACTGCAACATTTTTTTTTTACCTAGCGCTTTTATTTGGTTCCAAAATATCCTAGGCGCGCCCTTCTTTTTGTCATGAATTTCTGTCACCCAGCGTTCGCTTTCACCTTTACTTTTTTCCTCGACCAATTTCTGTACAATAGATTTTTTCTCTAAATATATTTCCCATCTTTCCGTGACTTCGACTTGCGGCCGCTTCTCCATTTTTGCCTGTCTGTGCTCCCTTGATGCTTTACGTCGCTTTTCGATCGCTTCCCGGATTTCCTTGTTCCACCATCTTTTTGGCGTTCTCTTTCCTTTCCAGCAAACAGTTTTCTTCTCTTTACTTATTTCTTTCGTTATTACATGAACTAGCTCATTATACCCTCAGTCCTTGCCTCGTATTTTGCCTACTTCTTCCTCTACTCTTGCGGCTATATTTTTTATTTGTTTGTCATTTAAATACGAGCTGCCAAACTTCGACTCTACGTTATCATTTTCAGTTTTATATCCCAGTTGTAACGTTATGCGTTTATGATCACTACCCAAGCTGTTCATCCCATCCTCGTCTATTCTCATTTCTCTCAGTTTTTCATAGATTCCTTCTGTCATAAGACAATAATCAATGTTCGACTGCCTGTTTCTGACCTCCCACGTGATCTGTACATCACACTTGGGCCCCGTGTTAACTATCACAAGACTATGGTGCTCGCAAAGATCGAGCAATAACCTCCCATTGGTGTCTGTATATCCGTCAAGGTCGTGGATGTGGGCATTCATATCCCCTAGGAGGATGATTTCGGCCCCATGACCAAATTCTTTAATATCGGTGTTTATGCAATTCTTTATCTCCAGATTCTTTTCCTTACAGTTATTTCCCGTCCACATGTAAGCTACACCTAGCCAAGTTTTCTTTCCACCTACCGTGCCCGAAACCCAGAGGTGCTCAGAACACGCTTGTTTTACTCTCTCCCATTTGGCTTCGCTATGAATAAGCATTCCAACACCCCTACCTTTTCTTTCTGATATGATCCTGTTGCACCCTTCCCAAACATAATTGTCAATATGTGGTGGCTCTTCCAGGTCTCTAAGGTGTGTTTCTGTAACCGCATAAACGCCTATCTTTTCTTTGTTTAACTGTTCCTCAATCTCTAACCATTTTGCCTTTTTTCTGCCACCCTGCATGTTTATGTAACCAATTGCCACACGTGCCTTCGCTCTTTTCTTCCTTTTACCTCTTTTCTTGCTACCTGCCCGAAAATCCCCCTGGTTGTTTCCTTTGCTCCTTGCTACCCCGGACTCCGAAGGGCCCGCGTGCCCCCCAAAAAAGCTACTGCACGTCCTGCAAGCCGCCAACCCACCTCATGACCAAGCCTCCTATCGAAGTGAATTCTGTCTCTTTGGAAACCCCCCCACCTATGCACCTTTTCCACTACTTCAAAACCCTTCTCTCGACTCGTACGCTATATGTCTTTGTTTGCATCGACAACCGCTCTTTGGAGGTTGCCGTCACGCACTGGTATTTCCGGTACCGTGCACACTACTATCTGCACCTGAGGGGAGATGGCGTGCATGTCGTCGACGCCTTTTGCCAAGGTCGTCGCTAATCCTGACGATTCTTTGTTGAGGACGTCGTTTAGCCCTGCCGCAATCATCACGAGGTTGCGTCCGTGAGCCCCAGACCTGAGCTTTTCTCTTGCTTCATCTCGCCAAGCTGACAGCAGCGCCGCGGCGGCGCTTGAAACAGAGGATCGCGCTTTTTCGGTGGTTACTCCGCCAGCCAATCACAGAAGCAAACGAAATCGTCGCCATGCGACCTTTACAAAATGGCGTCGTGTTTATGCCTTTGGTACCAGCGGAAGTCTGCTGTTCAAAAATATGCGGAGCCTCAGCGTCTCCTTCTGCACAAGGCCGCGGGTACAGTTCATTTCGCTTGCCAGCTCGTTTAAGGTGTGATACTTCACTGACCTGAGTTGAAAAACTCGGGTGGCGCCGCTTGAGGCACGCCGGGTTTTTTGCATTGCAAGCGCTTGATTTCAGCTCACTAAAGAGTTATCCTTTCCATGTTCCACTCTAATACACGAATGAATAAATATTTATGCACATATCCATAACTGTTGCCGCCTTCGCTTTATTTTGGTAACATGGAAAGTTCAAAGAAGGAACTATATACTTGAAGCTTCGCGGAGGCACATTAGCGGGCGGTTATAAGGGCGTGGGGCTTGACTACAGACTTGAGCTGTATCGGACCCATTTATCCGTTCTAGTACAAGTGCGGGACCACATGCAAGAACACCGGAGCACACAAACAAAACCACACGTTCCTGTAACGACCTTCCACTGACTGAAGACGGGCCACCCTCCTCCCCACAAACGGTTTCGAGAGCAGGATGACGTGTCACCAAAAACACACCTCGTCTGTTACATTGGCATACGTTCAAAGTTTACATATGGCCCGATCAAAAGCGCGGTCATGTCGTTTTTTACGTTTGACCTTGAAGAGCCGGCTTAGCGTCTTGGAAGCAAAACTCCCAAGTGCTGTGAGGCTGTAGCATAACCCAACAGCCGAAAGAGCGTTTGGTCTCCTGCAGGGAATGAACGTTCTACGTTTCAGACGCGTCACCTCTCCCTGGTAATTGAGCATGTTAACTCTCCTTCAGCCACATTCAACGCCTGAATACTTTATTGTATAAATTGCTGTTGTTTTCTGAGTATTGCTGCACAATGGTACACGGCAGCGTGATACCGGTAAGCCGTTTTTTTTTTTTTTCGCACACTATAGAGGGTACCCTTTGTGAGAACAAGAGGTAACGAAAAGGTAGATTTGTGAATACGGGCCTTAGAAGTATTGGGAACTCTCTTCGCGGGAGTAAGCGCTTGTCCCATATTTTACTCTCTTTTAGGCTGCCCTCTGCAACACGTAGTACGCACTGTAGTACGCGCATTAAAGCGCTTACTACGTGCCAGAAAATTTTGTTGTAAAGCAGCTAGCTGATGAGGGGCGCCATGATTGGGATTGACGGCATACAAGAGAAAGTCGGTGACGTCTGGGGAACAAACTGTTGGCAACAAGGAGAAAACATATAATCTGCTGGTACTGTGCCTACTTCTGGAGCGGAAGGGGCGCTCGCCAAGTCAACCGGCCGTCGTCATCTCGAGCAAGCGGCAAACGCGCTTACCGCTTGCTCGATCTGTTACTTTCGTGTGTTGTTTTAGAGTGTGTAAGTTGACGTTATACGGGCATGTAAACACCAACGGATGGGCAACGGTTTCCTCTTGAATTACTTACGCATGTCCAGATCGGTTGAATAAAGGTAGTAAACTCACGTTGCACCTGTCAGCGTCTCAGACTGAGTACGAGCATTACTGAGAGGCGTGAATAGATGCTATGAGACAGATAGTCGGAATATTTTTTATAGTTTAGCAGACCTGAAACGACGAGGCTGTGGGAGAGGGCCATATTTCTCTTTATTTCCCCCCCTTTTTTTTTTGTGAAACGCAGCTTGCGACTGGTGGTGGTCGCCTGTGCTTCGTGCACTTGGTGCCAAAATTCTTCGAGCGCTCTGGGCAAACACAACCATCTGCGGGCGGGAAATGTTCCTTCCGTGTTTCCCGCGTTTCCGCAACATCTACAAGAGTTGGAGGACGTCATTGGGCCTCGTTCGCATCGCCACCCTCGTAAAAGAATGATGTTTTATTGTGCATTCAAATTACAGTCTGAGCTATCGTGTGTACAGTACTAGTCAAGTCGCAGTTTACGATTTTTCTGACGAAATTTACTTTGAGAACTTAAACTTTGTTCACTAACGCACCTGTGCCATGGCGAAGGGCTTGCGTGGTCGTGTGCTCGGGAAACGGCAGTAACGGTAGCTAGAGGTGATTATTTCCGCCGTGGACGCCGACGCTGACGCAGGCACCGGACTCGAGGACACAGCTCCTTGACGCTAACGCGTTAAAAGCGCGTGCGTGCTACCGCAAATGTCAAAGCTTGACATACCCGTAGAAATGCTTTTCTCGCGTGAGATGCGTTCAGCTGCCGAAATCGAGCGTCGATGGAAAAGGGCCCCTGACGGTTATTGAATCAAGAAAAAAAAAACATCTTTTTGCCGTCATTGATTTACTTTCTTTTTTTTTCGCACGTGGTCTAATCTCGAAAGTCATGTGTGCTTCCTCAAAAAGATAAGGTGGTTTGAATATGACTTGAATGTATGTACCCACAAATATACAAAAAACGATGTACATGAGAAGCACCTTCTTAGCATGAAGCTAGTGTGGATTCATAATGAAATAATGGCGCATAAGAACTGTAATAACTGTTTAACGCAGGTATAGCTGACAAATTAGGATTACCGTTTAACAGTAATATGTCTTTAATGGTGTTTTAGCAATATAAAATAGTTTACTTTTGTTTTATTTTTATTTTTTGCAGGAGGATTAGCAAAGTGCGGCCAACGCTAGACAGCAGCCTTTTGCCATCTACATTATCTAGAACTGACTGTAGGATGTTACCGGCTTTGTAGCCTGGTAGTTCGAAGCCGAGAAGGCGTAATTCATGAACAGTAAAGTGGACAGTTGCTAGTTACAGGAATGTACGCCATAGCTGTGTAGAAAGTGGAGCAGAACATGTTTGGCTTCGGTACGCTCGATAATTACATTTACAATTCGTGCAAGCAAATAGCTAAAGAATACCTAAACGTGAGAATGCACCACATGATGGAGAAACGAAACCGAGATTTGATCAAGAATAAAGTGAAGCCGGACGTTTGCCATCCTATACCAGGGGCTCGACAAAACGTAGCTTACAGCGTGTACTTGCGTGAAGTCTCTGTAAATGTTACTGGAGTCACCTCGATGCATTGCTCCAATCAAAAACAATGAGCTAATTAGCGTGGCCTTTTATTTACGCGCGCTCCTCCATCTGGCACCATCGATGGCTATGTTTCCGCAGTAGACTAGTGGCAACTGCTTACTTCAACTTTGCTGGTAAGATGTTGCGAAAGCTTCCACTCCATCTTTAAAATCGCCTTTTCACGTATTGGTACCTGTTCCTATGTGTGTTCTTGATTGTGAGTCCGAGTCAAGCATCTCTCCTTGACAGTGGCGCACCGACGGGGGGGTTCGGGGGTTGTAACCCCCCCCCCCCCGAGGCCGACCTAACCCCCCTCCCACTCCGTAACTGATCCTATGTCCTAGAAGAATGTGGCGCTTATTGTCTCTGCAAAACACCGAAAAAATATTTAAAATAATAATCATCATCATTGATCTTACTATTATTTGGCATTTTATTTACTTTTTTTTCACACGCAACAACTGTGTAATCGCATGCCCGGCCCTTCGTGAAAAATTGACCCCCCCCCCCCCCCCCCTGGCAGAGATCCTGGGTGCGCTACTGAGTCGAAGACAGTAGCCAGGCAACACATATATAAAGACTGCTGCACAACTATCCCGGCACGGAGAAAGAGGTACTCGAGGAAGTAACTGCAAAATACCTTGGAGGTGAGAAACAAAGATCGGCTCAGTTATTCGTCCATCAGGAGTACAAGGGCCAACCTAATCCTGAACTCGACGAACCTTTCACCATGGCGAAGATTGTGGCAGCGCTAAGCAACCTAACCAGAAACACAATGCCTGGTCTAGACAAAATTAACAGGACGCTCCAAAACCTCGACAACAGGCCACAGAGAGCTTACACAGTTCATCAGTAACTGTTGGACGACTGGCTGTATACCGCCCTCTTGGAAGCATGCGGACATTACAATGATCCCAAAAGCTGAAAAACACATCAGTATACAGAATCTCCGCCCAATATCTCTCACTTCTCGTGCTGGCAAACTTTTCAAGCACATGGTGCACAATCGCTTCTCTGCCTATACCTAGATGAAGAGAAGCACCTGCTGAACATAATGTTTGGTTTCAGATATCGCCTCTCCACCCAGGATATTTTACTTCAGCTCAAAGAAGTCATCGATGGCCTCAGCTCCATCCATAAACGTGCCATCCTGGCACTAGATGTAAAAGGTGCGTTCGACAATGTTTCCCATGCAGCCGTGCTAAAGAGCAAGACGCCAACTGTGGACATAGAATGTATGACTATGTCCGGGACTTTTTGACAGCTAGAACGGCCACCATAGGCCTGGGGAACCTCAGGACAGATGTGATCAAATTGCCGCAAAAAGGAACCCCTCAGGGATCGGTTATATCCCTGTTGCTCTTCAAAGTAACGATGAGGGACCTAACGTTTTGAATACCATCGCGGGTATCCGACATGCAATATACGCAGACGACCTGACCAGGATGCTTTGCAAGAAGTCATCGACAAGACTGACGCAGTGGCGCACCGACGGGGGGGGGGGGGGGGGGGTGTTCGGGTGTTATAACCCCCCCGCCCCCCTGAGGCCGAGCTAACGCCCATCCCACTCCGTAGCTGCTCCTATGTCCTAGAAGAATGTGGAGCTAATGTCTTTGCAAAACGTCGAAAAATAATAAAAATAATCATCATCATTTATGTTACTATTATTTGGCACTTCATTTACTTTTACGCACGCAACAACTGTGTAATCGCATGCCCGGCCCTTCGGGAAAAATTGAACCCCCCCCCCCCCCCCCCCCCCTGGCAGAGATCCTGGGTGCGCTACTGGACTGACGGCTACTTATACGACTGTGGTCTTTCACGTGCCCCAGAAAAGTCCGAACTTTTAATTCTGAAAAGAAGGACAAGAGGACGACCTCCCCAAGAGACACCAGATCCGGTTTTAACCTTAAATGGAGTTATTATACCCAAGGTGGACGTGCTCCGTATCCTCGGCGTCATTTTTCAGACACGGTGCCGGTCTTGCTACTGTTCAAAAGCTGCAGCAGACAGTGACTCCAGACACACATCTGGTGCGGAAGGTAACGAACAGGAAGCATGGTCTGAAGGAGCAACACACACTCAGCCTAATTCAAGCCCTGATAATAAGCAGACTACCTACGGCACGCCATACCTAGGTCTCAAGAACAGCGAAAGGGACAAACTCAACACGCTCATAAGGAAAACCTACAAGCTCGCGCTGGGACTTCCCCCTACGACGTCCACAGAAAAGCAGCTCGGCATTCACAATACACGGGAGGAATTAGTCGAGACCCACAAAACAAGTCAGATAGAGCAAGCATACAAGTACGGGCAGAGACACGCTGCGAAGGCGAGGATACTCAGTCGAAGATGAATGCAGCAGCAAACAACGGAACCCTCTGCTCTTAAGAGAGAAGATCATGGTAGCCAAAATACCAAGAAACATTCACCCCGAGCACAACAAAGAAACAAGGCAAGCGAGAGTAAAGGCTCTGCGCAAGGACTACGAAGGCCCAGGAAAAGGTGAAGTTCGCTACACCGACGCGGCGAAGTACAAGAACGCAGCGGCCTACGCTGTCAGTGTGGTAAATGGCCAGGGAGAAGAGATAGCGGCGGCCTCGGTAAAAACACCAGACGCTGACTCCGCTGAGGATATACTGCGGCGATAGCCCTGGCAGCCGCGACAGGCAAAGACAATGATGATTGTCTCACCATTATTACGGACTCGCAAACAGCATGCCTAAACTACCAAATGGCCGCATTTCAAAACAAGTCTTGGATATTCTGAAAAATCACGCAACAATTCAAGATATGTACATTGTCTGGGCACCTGGACACGAATTTCTGACGGGTAATTTAGCCTAATTTAGCGGCATGAGCTCGGGCAGCTCATGCCGCTGCCCGAGCTCACATTCTCTGGGCTACCCCACCAGATTCTCATTCCATTGTCGACCCTGGTGCAAGCATCCCCAAAAGATACGCAAACATCCGAAGCCACTACAAATTGGGCAGGAGGACTTACCCAACCCCGCACCCAAAACTCACAAGAGAGGAGACGGTGTTGTTCCGGAAACTCCAGACCAGCACATTGTAACTGTAACTGTACCTTCTGCTCTGCAGCAAATACCCTATAGCTTTGGGAATGTGCGACTAGCCCGTCGATACCACCTGCCACTGCACCAAACATCGGGCAGTGGGAAGCCCAACGGAGAAGCACAAGGCTCCAAGACCAGCGAAGTCTGGTGAGCCGGGCCAAGCTATCAGCCCAGGCTCACGGCATCCTGGACTAGGGACGCCGCCCACCTTGGACGAGTCTGCCGTCGGCTCTTTCTTTCAAATAAAGTTTATTCCTCCTCCTCGCTCGCGCGCTCCTCCAGCGAGCGGCCGCCGGTCTGGCGTCTCGAATTATTCGGGGAGCACGCGAGTCTGCCGTCGGCTCTTTCTTTCAAATAAAGTTTATTCCTCCTCCTCGCTCGCGCGCTCCTCCAGCGAGCGGCCGCCGGTCTGGCGTCTCGAATTATTCGGGGAGCACGTGTAAATGCATGCACTGGGCAGCTGTTGAGATAATACAATAAATTAAGCTTTTTGTTAAAATATATGCGACGCGGATGCAATGTTGTAAATTGGCATTTCATATTCGGGTAAGTGCCTCGCGGATAGCCTTTTAATGTCTGATGGCTTGTGTCTTTCAAGTTATTGTATTGCGTAAGAGGAATATTTTTCAAGAAATCTGGCCTTTACTGCTGCTCAGTATTACTAGAAATTAAATCTGCAACTTTTCGACAACCTGTATTCCATAGACAAGGAAAAAGCTGGTAACCTCTATAGGCCACCAATTTTTTGGAGCGCTCCACCGCAGCTTGCCTTATAATAATAACGCGGTTTTGGCAGTGAAAAACCAGCAATTCTTGTACTCACTGGTCTATTGAAAAAAGTCGTTCTTCTTATGCGGGGTCTTCAGCAAGCAGACTCTTTCCCGCCCTCATCAATTTGTTTACTACGCCATCAGTGGGGCTCATTTCTATTCCTCATCGATCACAAACTTCGGACTGACGGTGGCAACAGTCGCATGGCAAGGACCCAGTAACTGCTGACGCCAGGCTCTCTCTTTCGTCCTCGGATCGGAAGTTTTTCTACACTGACCGTGGATGCCTGGCTTTGGCGTGGGCCGTGACCAAATCCATACCTTTTAAAGTATGGTCGCGCTTTTCTGTGGTCACTGTCGATCAGACCCTCTACAGGGTCTCATCGCTAATAAAACGCCTGGTCGCCTCGGTCGCTGGGAACTGCAACCGTGGTTGGAAAAGTCGGGACGACTGCATCGAGACGCAGACTTTATCACGTCATCCTGTAGGCGCACCCGACCTCACTTACGTTGACTCAATACACCTGTGCTGTCGTCGTCGTCGTCGTCATCATCATCATCAGCAGCAGCAGCATGTCTATACGCCCACTGCAAAGCAAAGGCCTCTCCCATAGATCTCTAATTATCCCGGTCCTGTGCTAACTGCGGCCACTTAACCCCCTGCAAGCTTCTTGATCTCATCTACACCTAACTTTCTGCCGCCCCTTGCCACGCCCCTCTCTAGGGATCCACTCTGTTACCCTTAATGACCAGAGGTTATGCCTTGTCTTCATGTGCTGTCCACGCGCACTTCTTAGTTTCTAACGTGTCCTTAACGCATGGTTGTTCCCCGACTCACTCCGCTCTTTTCTTTTCCCTTAACCTTACACCTATCATTTTCTGTTCCATTGCTCGCTGCGTCGTCCTCAGTTTAAGTACTCCTGAGTACCCCTGATTAACATCCTCATCACACGAACCCTCTGTTCGTCTCTTAGCGACAACATTCTCCATATTCGTATATCTTCAGCCAGTTAGCCCGGAAATTTAGCTTGTTTTACCTCACCATCTACATTCGGTGTTCTGCACAAACTTCACTACACCGACAGCCGCTCACCTTCGCACGTACGATCGAGTGCAGCGTCGGCTTTTCTGGCTTGGCACATATCATTCTGTGGTCCGATACGTCGATGCTTGTGACCGTTTCCATAGCCGCAAGTGAACCTCTGCGATCCCTTCAGGCCGCATACATCCTCTTGACATACTTTTGGAACCGTTCTGTCGTGGCCTTGACCATACTATAAGCCCATTTAACTAAATCCACCTCTAGAAATAAGTTGGCTGCAGTGGCGACAGGCTAATAAACCACACGCTTTGCCATCACTCAGGCACTGCCAACCATGGAGGAAGAAAAAAAAAAGCGCCTGTTGGGGTGAAGCTGCGTCGAGCGCCCGGATGCCATCTTGTCAGGCAAAAAGGAGCCGAGCGCACGCCGCACTCGTGCCCCCTTCGCGCTTCCTATACAAAGTTATACTCGCGCTTAGAAAGCGATGAACAAGCTGTTCTACTCGCAAGCGTTTAATTTGCACATTTCCATAGCCAAAAGGCATGTATAGAAGGCAACTACCTTACACAAATATCAAGGATTTTCGGCAATATTATTTCGCGGCTAGATAATCCATGTTGGTTCGGGAATGGGGGCTATGAATATCTCCGAGCGCTCGTGAGCGTGCGTACGTTAGTGCAGTGCGCCTGCCCCTCCGAAACAGACGACAAAGACAAATGTCAAGGACACGCAGCCAGCACAGTCGGAACCCAATCCGCAATTAATGGAGAGTGACATTCGACGTGCACACAGGCCGGCCCTACAACAGCTCCACTTTTCAAGACGTGAACCTCGTTGCACGGCCAGATGAAGACGAGCAGCTTATCGTAACGCTGACGAGATGGCACAACTTCAAGAGAGGTGAGTCACGGTGCAATCGTTTCTGTAGTCCCCTCTTTGACACGTCTGTGAAACGTGGCGTTGATAGGCGCATTGGAAGAAAATGCACCGCTCACCCTTTGGGCCATCTGCGGGTCGTTCTCAACTTGGCAGTGAGCGAGGGCAGTGTATGTCCTCAATTGCACGTGCAGCTTAAGTCCTTGTTGTGCAGCCATGCTAAGCCGCGGGAGAGTATAACTTCCGGCATTGCTATCAAACCTGCCCAGAAAAGGAGCGGGAAATGCTGGTAAGGGCGGTAATTAGGAGTGTAATGTTAGTGGAGACGAACTGGTGACGGTGCAACGCAGGCGCATCCAATGATCTCTATGCGCCGTTGGCATTCGTGCATCGCACCAAAATATTGCACGCACGACTACGATGCCCCCTATTCGAGTATTGCATCAAATATACTTGCTTTTCTTAGTCTTCCTGCACTGTAATAACTTGGCCTTTTTGTACAATCGTAGGTCGAACATTTCGTTTCAAATTCTGTAGGTCTGTAGGTGGCGAGCCGTTCACGAGAACCCTGGCACATCATAATATAGAGAATCTGGCTGAATATTATGCAGGTATATTGGTTACGTCTGTTATTGTTGTCGCATGAATTTGCGTACCAGGAAAACTTCAATTTGTTGTTGTTGTTGTTTTGTGGGGTTTTACGTCCCAAAACCAGTTCTGATTATGAGAGACGCCGTAGTGGAGGGCTCCGGAAATTTTGACCACCTGGGGTTCTTTAACGTGCACTGACATCGCACAGCACACGGGCCTCAACATTTCGCCTCCATCGAAATGCAGCCGCCGCGGCCGGGAAAACTTCAATTTGTGACCGTGCACCTTGTGCACATAGTGAACATTCTAAGTGCGAAACCCCTTTTTTTTTCTTTTGTATTTCGACACAGAAAGCCGATTGCGTTCTGTTTTATTTGTGTCTCGCACCTCAGTACCTGTTCTAGCAGTATGCCATTCAGAAGTCTCCTTATAGCCTACGACATATTTGGGCATCGTCCTTTCACTTTTCTGGAAGCCTGCCAATTACCATGAGAACATGGGATGCTTGTGTTAATTAGGAATTTTTCGTGCTGCAGGCGCTGAGTTTCAAGTGTGTCAAAGTGAAACAGAATAAACCTGCTTTAATTCAAATGGTCCTTATGGAAATAGGATACCAAAAAAAGTGACTTTGTTGGCTCACAAATTGTAAACAAGAAACCAAAGATTTTCAGAAACGCTTGGAATTTTGAAATATACTAAATGTAACAAATTTTATATAAATGAAACTGTAGATGAAGCACTCCTTGAGTTGAAAGAATTAGGTGACACACAGTAAAGCATTCAAACTTTTGCTTGGTCCTGTCCAAAATGCCTTAAATAAATTAATTTACAGCATCCCTTAATGCAAACACGATTAATTAAATGAGAAGGCAATTTCGGAAAAAAAGAAAGATATTTTTCATGTAGGGATAAAGCGCCACCAGTGGCGATCACCGAAATCAAAACTGGATAGTCGTGCCTCCGCAGTCCGACCTCCACCACGCACCAGTAGAGCGTCGCAGGCACGATAATGCACCAGGTATGCACTGATAAAAGAGAGAGAGAGTCACGGTGTGCCTTACATCACTGCCGTCGCGCATGCGCAAACTACCACCACGAAAAAAGGTCCATCACACGGTCATACCACCGTGGTCCATCACAAACGATGTAGTAAGCATTAAAAAAAGCAAAAAAAAAAAGAGATGGGTAAGTGGACATTCTCAGCTGAACTGTGGGAGAAACCCACAGATCACCAGTCGTAACTATGTGATACATAGTGTTTGCATTTCTTTACTAGCATTAATCACAATATAGATGCCCATTAATAAATTCTTGTACAGAGAAAGGCAATTTCCCGCGCTGCTTCCACACCAGCGCGGGCAGCAATAGAGAGTCAGTGCCGCTCATGGCGGCCCCGTACGATCCTCGAGGAGGGAGCAAACAGCTTGCCAGAGTTCCTGGGAAAGCTGGCGTCAATGTGACTCACAATGTCACGTGTACGCTCACGCCTTACTGCCGCGGACGGATCTCCAAAAGTAAAACACCACCAAGAGTTGTTTAAAAGGTTCCCCGTTCACAATGCACAGCGAGTCACATAGGCGAAAGCTTTCAGGAAAGAATGAGCCAGCGCAAGAACGCTGTGCGGAGAATGGAGTCGAAAAGCAACGGGTTTGCAAAGCATTGCGAAAAGTTCAACCACAACATAGACTTCGACGCGCTGTCGTTATCGACACAGGCGTGAATCTGCGAAGAAGGCTTTTGTTGGAGTTGTGGCACGTACAGGGCAAACATCACGGCAGACATGAACGGAGGTGCCGTACGTGCAGGGAGAGCCAGGAGCGACGTCACCTCAGCTTAACCAAAAGCTCTGTACCCCATGACCGGAGACAAAAAGAAGCACTCCCTGTAAAAAGGCACAAACGACCCGAAACATCGGGTAAGTTCGAGAACGGTGGCTGAAGACCTCTGTGCTTCAAAAAGTCTTTTTGTGAAGCAGCATTGGGCTTGTGCGTCATTTAGACGTCCACCGTTGTCCCCCATTACTATTGTAACTGAGGCGTGCACTTTTCACGACAACCGGAAACCGTGGCCAAAGCGCACTGCGTGCGGAGAAAAACTTCAGGGGCAGCGTACGACAGCAAAGAGGGGGACGAAGAAGAAGAACAAGGAATGTGAGAACAAACAAGGAAGCCGCGCAGAGTCAAACGTGGGGACGAAAAAAAAAAAAAACGCATGCAAGTAACCGCAGTGTGTACTAGCCGTGCTGAGTGGGCAGTAGAGACGTACAACAGAAAGATGTGTCCGAAAGGAAAGGCACGGGAAGAGAGTTGATGGTTTACCACTGAAGCTAAAAACTGATACGCACCTTTCCAAGCCCAAAGTCATGCACAGCTGCGTCTCAGTGCCGCAACCACGTCGGTGGCCGCCTCCGATGCGGAAGGTACTGGGGTCGATTCTCAGGATTCTCAGTGCCGCCGGGCACCCATCGGTTTTTCTAGTGCATAGAGTGGCACCCTGTTTCCAGGAGGTGTACTGTTTCCAGGAGGTGGCCTCTCCTTCCCATTCTTTTCTTTCACTCCCCTTCCCCTGTGAGTGCTTCTGTTGGTCCTCAGTTGAGACAGATACCGTGAGCTCCGAAACGAATTTCCTTTCCAAAGAATTTCTCTCTCTTCCCCAGAAGAAAGTCTTTCTTAACTCGAAACTATCCCAAGCAAACAAGTTCCGTCGTCTCTTTCTTCCCCAAACCACTACAACAACAACGGTTGATACAGGGCTAGGTATGCATCTGCAGGAAGAGGAGGGAGAAAAATACGAGGACGGGGGCTGACAATAACGCTCTACGGAGGGGAGGGGGGCAGCCTCTGTTCCCCTCCGCCCTCCCTGGATCCACCACAGGCCAGGGGGGGGGGGGGGGGGGTAATGTTAACACAGTGTAGCGCTAATAACATAAAATTTAAGCCTATTAACAACGTCGTATTTAAAATGTCACTTGTTATACATACCGTGATTTTTACCGAAAATAAACAATAAAAACACATGTTTTTTCTCATATAGTCAAGCCTTCAGCAAGTGGGGCCTCCCTGAAAAAAATTCCTGCCTATGGGCCTGACTGTATTATCTCTACCCGATAGAACTGTCAATTTGATATTTTTTATACGTTTTTAATGTTCAAGAGTAATGTACACGTAGCAAAGTGGCGCAATGTCAATAGGCGCTAGCGCCATAAAATAGTTTCAAGCTTGCCAGCATGACCTTTGAGACTGCGACACTGAAGCTACGGGGGAGACAGAGCTCATCGAGACACGCACGCTGTTCACAGGCTGCACACGGCTACACAGCCTGTCTTGAACGCCTGCAGTCACCCCACTCGGCCGTACCTGCGTCTTTGCTCTCTTTCTGTAACATCCGCACGACTACACTGCAGTTACTGCAGCTCGTGGAAGCCGTGGAGGATTAAGCCACGGAGGAAAGAAAACAAGTGTTCTCCATAGTGGAATGATCATACTGTTTTCTTCTCTCATTTTTTTTTTTTTGGTAACAGTAACACAAAAATATCACCCACTTCAGACGTAACAAAAAAAAAAGAGTAGATTGAACATTAAAGTGAGAGAACAAGCGATGCAATTTATTCCACGAATTAAAATAACACGAAAAAGAAAGAACAACTTGAAGTATCCGTAGGCAACAAAGTTTAGCATTTCTGGGGAAGAAAACGAATGAAACGTGCCCTAGGCTAGACCTGCGTCTTCGCCACCACGGAAAGGCTGGCGCGAAAGGGCCGCCTTTAGCGCGCTTGACGTAAGGAAGGAAATACGGAATACGCAGATTGTGAAAACTACACGATTTCGGTTGACAAAATCGGAAAACATCTAAAAACGTACCTTCAAGATGTTAGGGAACAAGTGGTGAGTGCACTCCGGACAGTGCGGTTAGTCACCAACCTGAACAACGCCAAATGCATTGAATACGAATGAAAGGAAGCTTATTGAAAAATTAAGACTTCCGTAACTAGGAAATAATAACGGCAGTGCATTGTTAACACAGTGGCGAATATGGACACTGCCTGTTTTTCTGGCTGAAGAGACCAGGAAAACCAGGGAGATCGGAACACAATAGGGAGTTTTGTGGAGTTTGGTTAGAGTATGGGGACATTTGAGGTATGAAAGACGTTGCGAACCGGTTGCGAACGCCATCACTGCACCATTCTCTGCGGCGTCGTCATGCTGGTGAGTCGTTTGGATAGCGATCTTGCCGCAGTACTTGCATTTCATTTAACAAGTCGGGTTTGTTTACATTTAAGCTCCATGCTCGCTGCACTAACGTGTAGTGAGCACGGAATGACGACCTCCGCTAGTGAGATGTATCTCCGTGCCACAGGATTTCGTTCTTTGTCTAGCGCATTTATGTAGGAGTCCGAGGAGCTCAAAATGGCGTCGTCCTGTCTCTGTTGACAAAGGCGGAATCCGCAAAAACAGTGCTGTTAACCTGGCGCACTTAGACGTCATTTTTTCCCTCATATTTTGATGACTGATAAGGCGAATGTGTGTGTTACGTAAAAGAAAGAGGAAAGCATGTTCGGAATAACGATGTTTGTTAACGTGTTCTGGTGGCCGTAGAGAAATGGCGTCAGTTATGACCCGACGTTTACACTACACTGCTGCTGCTCCAGCGTCGGCATGTGCGGCCTTAGTGCTGAACTGAAGCGCGGCGCTTGTAGCACACTTAGAGATTTGGGGCAGATACCCTTTGGTAGCGGGCATATGAATTAAACCTTAGCATGGCAGGTCTGTTGTCTTTGCATTGTTGTGGACAGTTAGGCTTAGAAATATGATCGACGCCATGGCTACAGTGGCACTGACACGATTTTCACGTGGTCGTGCTTCTGTATACAGCCGTAGATTTTTTTTTTTTTCCTTTGGTGAGAGAAAGAGAGAGAAAAAAGGGCGTTCGTAGGGTACACTGGCGAAGTTGATCATGAAATTGGGCTTGCTGTCGGGCTCTCCTCGCTAACTGATTAGGGCGGCGGCTCAGCTTATATCGTGGTCACATGATCACGTTGGTCTTGCCGTGCCCGCGCACGGCCGAGAGAATCGGTCGTGTTCATTTTCTTGTATTAGTGCGTGTGCGCGCACTTTCTCATGGTGCTTCTGTGACGCATTTTTATCGTTACGATGGGCGTCTGCTTCTTCGTGGAACTTGTAGTGAATGGGTGTTGTTGATATGACGGAAATTCAGTTCAGTTCTCCAACACGAAATGGCAGACAACGGTTCATGTGTAGCGGTTGTATAATCCATCCATCATGCCCATCCTGTGGCCCCCTGTGACACTTCGACATCTTATTTTAGAGCCTCCCACGTACGTTATACGCAGCGTACGTATTAGACTGTTTCTACTTCCTATTTTCTTTCCTCTCTTTCTCTCTATTTATTCCCAAAACAGTAGGCAGGCGCTGTGCCCCTCTCGGTGGCAGCTGTCAGCCCGCTCTTCATTTCCTTCATGACCTTTTGCGTACATGTTTAGATACCAGATAATAGTAATAATAATAACAATAATAATAATAATCTGCATCTTCATATGTTTTACTTTTGCGTAAAGTTCGCTTTAACGGAGTTATTTTTGAGGCTTTAATTAAAATGGGAAATGCGATTTATGGACATTTGGAAGTGAATATGAAACGTGTGCCTATGAAACATTATAAAGCAAGTCCCGAATGCTTCAGCTGTCAGTGTTGTGCTAAAAAAGAGCTTTTTGAATGAGGATATGAGGAATGAGTGGAACATAATGTTGCCCCCCCCCCCTACCTTTTATTTATTTGTTTATTTTTCAGGTGATGTCCGCAGTGTAACGCGTCCTGCCATCGAGTATTACCTAAGTGGTGGAAATCCAAACTAGAAGAGAAGCTCAGGGGAAGATGGATGCTTGAATAGATGAACAGATCGCAAAATACGATTTAGAAGGCTCCTGCGACATTCCCTGTTCTAAAACGTATTCTAAGTGGTGGAGAAAAGCGCTTTTGGTGTACCGAAAAGCAAATAAAAGAAAGAAGAAAGGATTAAACCGTCATCGCGCTGATAAAATTGTGTTCTCTTCACCGACGTCCCTTTCCATCTCTGAGGTTGAGTTCGCGGAACCACGGCAAATGAATGCATAGGACTAGTTCGGCCTGATCACCGGTAGTCTGGCAGCTACAACTGCTGAAGTATAACGTGTTAAAGGTACGATATGATTTATGAGTTACGCCGTGGTGGAGGACTCCAGAAATTTGACCTCCTGGGGTTCGCGGGCCTCTGGCATTTCCTATGCATCGAAATGTTAGTTGCGGCCGGATTGAAACCGCGTATTTCGTGTCATCATCCGAGGCCGGCAGTTATGGCGATGTCCGCCTTCTAGAATGCGTCATTTCCGAAGAACAAGCCTCCACAACGAAACTGTACCAGCCAGCTGGCCTTCGTGCTGTGGATCGTCGCTGCTGCAACTTTGTGAAATCGCTCCCAGCAGTGGTTTTCTAAGAGCTGCTAAATGAACAAGTGTGTGCGTTTCTTCCCAGAGCAAAAGGAAAGGTCGTGAGGCGCTTCTGCAAGAGCGTTGGTGTGTGTGTGTGTGCGTGCGTGTGTGCAAGAATATCGTGTAGTGCGTGTGCGCGCCTCTCGACGCGTTTCTGGCGAAGGGTCAGGTGAGGTGGGCCATGCCCGTGAGTTGTGTGGCGTTATCCCAAAGCTGTGAAACACTGTACTACGTGCTCCGGTGTGGCGACTCGCTAGTGCTCGCAGGTGGTGTGAATATGGTTATTTCGCGCTGTCACGCCGCCACTAAAATGTCTGCATTGTGCGTCGTCTTGGTTCATCACTTCTACCAAGTGGCTTCAAGGTTGAACGTGCGCAGGTGCCAATTAGCGTAGTGATTTCGCGCTGTGAAGTGGCTGCGAAAGCGGTGTGATGTGCGTCAGTTTGGTGTGTTGTGAAGTGGGTTTAGGATGAATAAGCGAAGGTGGCGTGAATGTGAATTAGTGTGGTGATTTCACGGTGTGGTGTGCGTCGTCTTGGTGCGCTATGGAGTAGCTTCAGGTCGAACGTCAGGTGAAGTAAATTCGTGTGGTGGTTTCACGATGTCATGTGGCTGATGGTGCACTGTGACGTTACGTGCATGGGTGCCTCGCATCTGATGTGTTTAGCGGCTTCAAGTGAAAGCAAGTCAGTTTGGTGTGTTGTGAAGTGGGTTTAGGATGAATAAACGCAGGTGGCGTGAATGTGAATTAGTGTGGTGATTTCACGGTGTGGTGTTCGTCGGCTTGGTGCGCTATGGAGTGGCTTCGGGTCGAACGTCAGGTGAAGTAAATTCGTGTGGTGGTTTCGCGATGTCATGTGGCTGATAGTGCACTGTGACGTTACGTGCATGGGTGCGTCGCATCTGATGTGTTTAGCGCCTTCAAGTGAAAGCGAGTGATGTGCATTGGAGTTTGATGTGAGGCGCACCGTCGAGTGGCTCGGAAAGCGCTGTGAATTCGTGCGCGATATGGTGTTGGTGAATCGATGTCTTCGTGGAATCTGCACGTGATGTGAATTCGCGGAGTGGCGTCGCCTCCTCTGTGTGCAGTGCTGCGGTAAAATTGCTTCTGCTGCCAGACTTTCGGTAAAAGAGCGCAGTGAGCGAATAGCTGTGGTGCGGTTTGAAAGGGCCTGCTGCGGGGGATGAGATGCGTGAGTGGGGTGGATTGGCCGTGTGGCACGTGTGGTAGCCGCTGACAAGTTCGCGACTCGGCTCTTCGCATGGAGGAGGCATCGATCATGTCATGGAAGTCTCCTGTGTCCCACGCAATTTGTGGCGCGCCGTGCAATGGTCTACATGAAGTGCATCGTGCGCTCCGCCCACCCGTTCTTCCCTCGCACGACGTATGCAGCGTTTGGCTTGTGCGAGCTGCCAAAATGGGTGAAGTGCAGTGATGAAAATGTGTCGGTGTGTTACAGAATCGTGCTTGTGTGAGCGTGAGTTGGTGCGTGGATCAGTGGCGTGGTAAATCGAGCACTTGTGCAATTATGACTGGAAGGCAAGTTGTGTGGTGGGCTGTCTGTGCCGAGCAACCCATGCAAAGGTCGGTGGCGTAAAATAAGCATGTGCGTGTGTGTAACACGTTCGTCGCCATTCGTGTGCACCGTCAGCGTTGTGTGTTCGATAGCGTTCATTTGTGCCTATGATGCGAATAAAAGATGCGAGGTCAACGCGAAAATGGCGAAATATGCAGTGTTGAAGTGCACTTGTGGTGGTGGAGCGTTTGTGCAGTGCGAAATGTGGCGGTGATGTGGCATTGAAATCGATGAGTGGCAATCGTCAGCTGAGCACAACTAGCTGGTGAAAGTGAACCCACGACAGAAAGTGCTGCTTTTGAGCAGTGTGATGTGAAGTGTGAAGTAGTGGCAAAAGCGTGCGCCTGTGACGTCGACGGTGAGTGTTGTATTCCAAGGCCAAGATGAGTGAAGACCAAGGGTACTGCAGCTGTTTGTGGTGCGCTGCGATTCGGTGACACTTCTGTGGAAACTGAAGAGGAATTACATTCGTGCAGGTAGTGCGCGAGAGCGCTTTGACCAGTGGCCTATGGGCAATGGGTTGGGAGACGCGTTAATTGAAAGTAAGCACTCCAATAATTTTGATTGGTGCGCGTTTGACATCGTGCGTCGGCAGAAGGAATAGTTTGGTGCAAACATGGGAACAACGGAAGAATGTACTCGTGTGACCTTTTTTTTTTTTTTTTACATGCACTAAAGGTAAGTAGTTGGTAAAGCCCCTAAGAATACCAATAAAGATTTCTTCGTACATACGGTTCAATGTCTCCCTTCTGCAACAAGAGGACGT
Source organism: Hyalomma asiaticum (assembly GCA_013339685.2). NCBI lineage: Eukaryota > Metazoa > Arthropoda > Arachnida > Ixodida > Ixodidae > Hyalomma > Hyalomma asiaticum. The sequence continues at coordinate 194,166,632 of CM023481.1, forward strand.
ACTACAGGGCGCAGGAAGTGGTAAGCAGGGTAAGTATAGTTGCGTTGAAAATGTTTCGCGCGTTATCTAGCATGATACGCATGCAACATGACAGTGCCTAGCCGCACCGTCCGCATGTTTACGCTGGCGTGAGAACCAGGGTCGGGTAATATCGATATTGTATGCGGACCGCACTTGCCGAAGGCTATATATATATGGGCTGTTAATAAATTCGAAAGTGGATTTCGTAACTGCGATGGCCTTCGTTCATATTCTAGTGGGGTTCTTATACTTTTAGTGCGTGCATATAAGTGTGAAGTAATGCTGCTTATGACGCGTGGTTCGTTTATTGTAGATTGGATGCAATGAAATTCAATGACACTCGGGAGACATGCATGCGTGTACAACATATACGCACACTATTAATTGCTGGTGTTTCACGTCCCAAAAACCGCACGATTTTGACAGACGCCGTTGTGCAAGGCTCCGGAAATTTCGTCCACCTGGGTTTCTTTAACCTGCACCGACATCGCACAGTACGCGGACCTCTGAATTTCACCTTAATCGAAATGCGGCCTCCACGGCTGGGATTCGATCCCATGACCTGACCAGCAGCCGAGTGTCATGGTGACTAGACCACCGTGGCGGGCAAGCATGCAGACATCGTAGACATTTATTTCGCGTGTTTGGAAACGTAGGTGCCTGGTTGTACTTCTGTATCGGGTTGAGTTGAGTTATTTCGAATACGTGCGATAGTGCACGAAGGTACTGATAATTTATAAAGCGGCAATGCGTGCATGCTTAACTGTAAACTAGTTCTACAGTGCCATGCATGTCACTGTATAATGCTCAAATCCTCGATCGGTACATACTTCTCTACTGCGTCCCAAACAGATCCGCAGCGATATAAGTCCAGAGTTGGATGGGAATGCAATGACGGCGAGAACGATCAAGGGTTTGCGAATATTTCTATATTTCACTACGGATCGAGTTCTCTTGCGAATCGAGCACCCGTTTCGACAACTTGATGTTAGGTAGATTTCTTTAAATATCTGATTGCGGCGGAATATGCCAGTTGAGAATGCTGTGAGCCAGAACAGGGAAAAGGGGTCCATGCACGCATTCCTTGTGCCCGCTGTAACTAAGTGTGGCGGTATACAGTGGCACAAGGGGTTAGACTGGCATACATAGCCGGCAAATGTATCGTCTGAGCGTCTATTACAGTGGCACCTCGCTATAACCGTGGAGCTTTCACTTGGTCATTTACAAGTAGTTTATATTGAAGAAAGGAAACTTAAAGGTAAATCTGTTCGGCTAATCAGTGCTCCACTTTTTTTTTTTTTGCGATGTTTAGTAGAAAGTGTTCGGCATAAAGTTCTGTAGCCGAAACGTGCACTTTTCTACATTTTTATCCACCTGACTATACGTTGTACAACTGGGCCCTAACATCTGATACGTCTTGACACAGTCTTTCTTTACAAGCGATCTTCAACGCCTCGGGAAGGTAAAATCGTCAAAATGTTTACGATAGCATAGAAGCAGCTGCGCATACATTGAACCAGTTCAACCACTGCTAGTCATAAAATGGGTTCTGTACTATATGTTCTGCACTTCTGACGAAGGAACGCAGCAATTTTTTTCCCCAAAGCGACGGCAGCGCCAATCGCACCAGTGCATTCTAATGGGCCCCTGTTTATAAGGGTGCTGTCAGTTATTCAAGAAAGAGGCAGCCCCTTCACAGATTAAGCACTTCTAAAAATAACTGATCACACTCAGTGCAAGAGCACTCCTAGAGCAACAATGGTGCACTTTCAGTGCATAATGTGAACACAGATTTAGTTATCACGTTCTATACTAGGATTTACTTTGGCGCTGCAATCGCTGCTTTAACGGTCTGAATGCTACTTCAGCGCCACGCTAGTTTTCTTTCAGTAAGAGTTCCAGAAACTATGAGGAGTGATTAGTTACCATAAAATGACCTCGCGAAAGTTGTTCCTTCGTTTTTAGGAATTAATTAGCAAACTGGGCGCTTTGGTCGATGTCAGTAGCGTTCAGTCGCAACGGAAGTCGACGTCCGGCATGTGGACATTCACTTGTAGTTGTCGAGCAAGAACTTCCCTAAAGCGACGCCAGCGCTCCTTGACCTAGTGCATTTTATTGCGGTTATACGTTCGCATGAGTGCTTTCATTTAATACAGAAAGCGATGCTTTAGTCGCAGTTTGTCACATTTCAAGATAAATGACCGCATTATATGCGAGTGCACTCCTAGCACAACAATAGTGCTGCGACCGTGCCTCAGTCGAATGAATATTCGGTCCTAAAGATTTAGTCAGGACTCAGGCACGATGCATCCTTATGAGCGGTGTGGCTGTGGTTTGACCGAATGCTATCGTGGCGCCTCGCTTATATCTGCCTCCCCCTCTGTTGCAACGCCACGATTTTGGCCAACTGAGCAAAGAAGAAACTGATGGAACGACTCTAGGTAAATTTAAGTATATTTAGTGCAAGTAAGCCTAGCGCACAGGCCTTTTAGTGTAAATAGCTAGTGATTACCAGCAGTGAGCACGTGATTTCCTGTATGACGCGTCAACGCGCTTTTGAAGGTGCGGTCGGTAGGGCGCGCCCTGCGCGGCCTTCAGGTCTGTTCGATTCAGAAAAGGTGCACGGAAACACGCACAAAAAGGTGCAGGTGGTGTCGACACCCGGTGCAGCGGTTCCCAGCACCCGTTTTCGCGGTGAAGATGGAGCTCCGTCCCCCGTGTGTGAATCGAACGTAGAGGAGCAGGCCTGTCGTCTGCTGCAGGGCCAGCTCGAGGAGTTATTGTTTCAAGCAGCCTGCTTGTGCTCGCTGTGCTCGGGTGCCGATATGCTACAACAAAACCTGCGCGCGGGCGCGCGAAACAAGACGTGACATTTATATTATGCGCATCCACGCATTTGCCGACACGAACGACGCGATACAATCTGCATCCTACCATTTGTAAAAAGAAAAAGTGAACGTGAAAACAAGACGTCATCGTGCACGTGTTCAGAGAAAAATGTCGAACATTTATCACTTTCACCGAATTGCTTCCTGTGATTTCGCCGCGGCGTACGTTCTAACCGTCTCCATTAGACGTACTAGCCGGCGCCATCGTCTGCACGCGTCGCCTGACGGGCAGCGAGGCTGCACCAAAACGCTGCACCCACAAGCTGGGAAGTGCAAAGGTGCACGGCACCGCGGCGGCACCTTATAGATGCACCCCGCCACAATCGAGGACAGAGGTGCAGCGGGCGCCGCTGTACCGCGGGGAATCGAGGACGGTGGTGCAGCGCACCGCGAAAAGGTGCAGAAGGTGCAGGGAACCTTGGCTGAATCGAATAGACCTTTTGTTAAGATATATCTTTGTCGCATCGCATTGTGCCTCCCTGCTCGAACGTAGCATACTTTTCATCTAGATGTTAAAAGCTTTGGGCAATGCGTCCGCTGCTTAGAATCGCATTTAGTGACTACTGTGCACAAGGTACGGGAAAATCGAAAGTTGGTTTGATAGGCATGCACGCTCGCCGCGGAAGCTTGAGCTCTTGCATTCACGGTTGAAATCTATGTTCGCCGTTACATTTTGAGCCGCTGCGAGATGCTGTTGCACGAATATACACAGGCTTCGTCTGATTTTTTAATAACGCGTATAAAAACAACTTCGGGTAAACACTTAACTGCAGGAAACTGAAAGCTTCGGAAAGGGAAGAATAATTTAAGGTTTTAAACGCGCACATTTTCGAAGCGAAAAAGAAAAAAGTGTTATGAAATTGCACATGGAATAGCAGGCGGCATATTCTAAAGAAGGCAAGAAGCGTGACCACGTGAGTGTCTTTATTGGGTACCGTAAAATTTCATAAACTGTATAGAAGCTTTAGCTCCTCTCTACACCTCGAACCAATTCCCATCAGGAATCAGTAATAAATACGCAAAGAAAAGGCGAGCAACGCACGGACACAAGGGAAGAAGAGTGGACAACACGAACGCCGCTCCTCTTCCCTTGTGTCCATGTCCTGCACGCCTTTTCATTGCATTATATGAACTCTTACCAACTGTCTCAGCTTTCTGTCTTTTTAATATATATGTACCTTCGTTTTCTTCTCCTTTTGATTTGTACATGACCCTCTGTGGTGCCGTGAAGCCATGTAATGGGGGCAGCTAGCTCGTCAAGCTGTCGAAAGACAGCTTTTATCCGCCGCTCCTTTGGCTACTTTTTTATATATATATAAAGTTGATTGACTAATTGCTTGATTTCTTGCTGGGTCTCCTTAGTTACCCGTCGACGCTCCTGGAAGATGGACGGTCTTTTGGGAGAATTGTTACAAGGAAGAAGACTGAGGTGAAGACTGCCTGGTTTCAACGTCGGGACGAACATGAGAGTGCAGAAGCCAGTTGGATCGTTCAAGAGGGCCGCTTCGACACTTTAAAGAAAAAAACCAAAACAAAAACACACATGCGCCCGCATCCCGCATCCGACGTCTCTTTCTTTCTTTTCCCTCCCCCCATGCCTCTCAGCGCTCGACGCTCGACGTTCCCCGTGCTGCGCGGCCGTGCTCCCCTTCGCTGCTGTCGAACGCCAGCTCACTGCAACCTCCCGCTCACGGTCCTGCGTCCTGTGTTCTCAAGGCTGCCGCTTCTTCGTAGCCGTCCTGTCCTGGTCGTCAAACCGTGTCTTGGCGCATCCTCCTGGAGGGTGCGGCCAAACTGCGCGGTGCTGATCTAGGCTCCTTAGCCTGATGTCTGTTTCGTCTCCCGGCCAGGCGAACCCTGCCTGGTCGGCTTCCCTTGCACCTAATGATTTGCCAATCGATCTCTTTCTGCGCAGCGGTCTGAACAGCGTTCCTGTAGCTCTGGTACCGACCAATGGAGAGACAATTCGAATGAAAAATCCCAAACTGATTCAGGAAGAGCTCCGGAACGCTACTCCCCATTACCAGCAGATCACTGAGGTGCGACAATTCGGACGTGGAGGTATTCTGTGCTGTTCGCCAGACCAGGCCTGTATATCTGACCTGCTAAAGTGCACAATTTTCGCTTCCCATCCGGTGAGTTGTTTCGTTCTTCCCCATTTAGCATGCGTAAAGGGGCTGGTTCGTGGGGTGGACTCGAGCCCTACACCATCAGAGATACTGGATATGTTTTCAGTGGCAGGAGCTATTTCAGTCTACCGATGCTCTCGTTCCGTCGAAAACAGTAAGATCCCCACGGAATCGGTCATTGTCACATTTGCCGGCATTACTCGCCCTACAGAAATCAAGGCGTGGCCTCTCATTTACCGCGGGTTGAATCGTCGTCTCCTCGCCCTTTACAGTGCATTAAATGTTGGAGATACGGGCATAGCATTAAGGGCTGCAGATCAGGCGTGAGATGTAGAGCCTGTGGTGAAGCGCATGACTTTAACGTTTGTTCAACACAGGAAGTGCGTTGTTGTTTATGCAGTGGAGCCCAAGCGGCCGATAATGGAGACTGCTCTGCGAGAGCTTATGAACTTCAAATTCTAGAAATTATCGATCAGAGGCGATGTTCACGACGCGAGGCCCGCGCTGTCCTTGCTGAGCGACCTCGTGGGTATGCTAGTGCTGCGAATCGTTTCTCTCAGGGGATAGACTCATCATTGTCAGATGCTATTGCCTCAGCGGTAGAGAAGTCAATGAAGAAGGCGATGGAGAACCTTTTTGTGAGTTTGACAGAATCGTTAGCGCAAATGGTAAATGCACAGATGAGTCAACTGCTGCAGACCATCACTCGGACGACAGAGGCGATCCCAGTTATGCCAGTTTTACCACCTTCAGAGGTCAGCCATAGCGAGCTACCACAACCTGGCCCATCAAAAACCAATTTAAAGAAAATAATCCCTGTCGAACGGGAACAAGGTTGGAGCTCAGACTCTGGATCTCTCGATTCGCAAATGGACTTTGATTTTAGGACCATGAAGCGCCGTGCGTCCCCAGAATCTCAGGGTCTTTCAGTGAGGCTCAAGCCAAAAACTAAAAAATGCCAAAAAGAAATCACTTAGAAAAAATCATTCTTGAAAGACAGCATATTGGAGAAAGCAGTTATTTCAGCTGGTATCTCAGCAAAATAGGTCTTAAAATATTTCAGTGGAATTGCCGTTCAATATTTTCAGCAGCTTCTGATCTATTCTACCTCTGTGCTCAGCACTGCCCTGATATTATAATCTTACAAGAAACGTGGCTCTCAACAGACAGGAGTTTTAGACTAAAAAATTACCGCACATTTCGTTTAGACCGTCCCTCTCGCGGTGGCGGTTTAGCAGTCTTTATTTCATCCAAAATTGCTCACCGGGCTAAAATTATGTATCAGACAACTACTCCAGACAGTGAAATACTAGCTGTAGACATTTCACTCCCGGGATTTCAGCCGTTCTCGTTAATTAACGTGTATTTCCCATCCGGTGTTCATAATAGTAATGCGCTAGACTCGGTCGTCTCGCATTGCAGGAAGGATATGCTACTGGCTGGAGATTTCAACGCTCACCATATTTCGTGGGGCTACAGAACAGATCTGAGCGGGAAACGGTTGTGGGATTGGGCTGCGAAGAATAATCTAACATGTGTTAACTCAAGAACACCAACTTTTATTGGGAACCGGACATTGTCAGCGATTGACCTTACGTTCTGCAGTGCCGGTCTTTCTATATCATCGTGGAGTGCTGTCAATTCAGGTACCAGTAGTGATAATCTTCCTATAATTTTCGAACTAATTTGCCCTATGATCTCGTTGAATAGACGCAGCGTCACTCATGTCAATATAAATGTCTTTGAAAAGCTTTTATGCAGAGCTCTAACTAATCAGTTAGATGACGATGAGGAGCAGACCGCATTAAACCTCAATTCAGTGGTGAAAGATTCCTTAAAGGAATCCACGTTTTCCATTCAGGTCTCGAAAGTGGACTCTGCTAATCCTTGGTGGACACCTGAATGCTCACGGGATTACAGATTAAGAAAAGCAGCCTTGAGAAAATTACTTTATAACCAATGCCCTCGGAATTGGAATGATTATAAATACGCGGCTGGAACGTTCAGGCGTACAGTCGCCAAGGCGAAGGATAACTATGATAGTCAGCGATTTGAATTCTTATCAAAGCCAGACAACAGAAAAAAGCTTTTTAAATTTCTTAGGACTAAGAAAGCAATTCCGGCTTTGATCAATGTCGATTCAGTTGTCCCTACGCCAAGAGAGTTGGCTAATCTGCTCGAAGAAATAGCTAAAGGGCTTGAAACCCGTTTTGCTTCAACTTTGACCACTCACGCCCACGTTCCTGCCCGCGGTGATGACTTTGATGAAGTCACAGCTTCGGAATTAGCTGGTTTAATAATAGTGTTGCCCAATTCTGCGCCAGGACCTGATGGCATCACTACATCATTATTAAAAACAATACATAAAGTACTGCCCCAGGGCCTCCTTGCACTTGTTAACCACTCGATTAGGAATTCATGGATCCCCCCTGACTGGAGAGTTGCTAAAATAATTCCATTATTAAAAGAACAGGGTGCAGGATATACATTAGATAACATTAGACCAATAGCTCTTACATCTAATCTAGTGAAACTCATCGAAAGAATCCTTTACAGCCGGATGGATAATTGGTTAATTGAGAACACGATTTTGAGCCCATACCAAATTGGTTTTAGGCGTGGCTGCTCCATCTGGTGTGCTCATGTAGACCTAGAAAGCCGAATACAACTTGCTCAATATCACAAACAATATGCCGCTCTTGTGACTCTCGATATCACAAAAGCTTATGACAGCGTTGAACACTCTAATATAATCAGTTCACTTCATAACGCAGGACTACCACAGTATTTTATATCATGGATATACGCTTTCTTAGAGGGAAGAGAATTTTACTGCTGGCAACAGGGTTTGTCGTCTTTAAAATATCAACAATCTAGAGGTCTCCCCCAAGGGTCGGTGTTGTCCCCATTACTTTTTAATATACTCTTGCGCTCAATCCCTATCCAAGAGGATGTACAGGTATACGTATATGCCGACGACATCGCATTTTTGCGGCAGCAAACGATATTCATACACTGTATCAAACTCTGCAGGCGTACATGGACAGGCTTGAGACGTGGCTGGAAGGAATTAACTTATCCTTAAACATCGGGAAAAGTGCGCTTATAGTTTTTCACCAAAGTGTTCCGGTGCATATCGCGTTGTCGTATAAACAAAACATTATTCCGCAAGTTGACTCGCTAATGTATTTAGGGGTCACTTACAATGAAAAACTGAACTGGAGTCAACACATCGAAAATATAGCAGCTAAGGGAGCTCGTGCGTTGGGGATTCTTCGTCGGCTCAGCTCCATTCGTTCCGGGCTTCGTCGTGACGTCCTCATCATGGTTTACTGCATGTATATCCGACCGATACTTGAGTTTGGCTGCGTCTTGTTTTCTGGGGCACCTGCTTACAAAATCAGGCCATTGGTACTTCTAGAACGCGAGGCATTACGTTTATGCCTTGGGCTCCCGAAATTTGTCGCAATCAGTGTATTATATCAGGAATCACGCCTTCCTTCTCTTCATAAAAGGTTCCATGTCCTAACAGTGCGAACATTTCTAAAAATTTATGCATCTCCCCAGAGGAGGTCTCAATATATTTTTATTAATCAATCGGCCACATTTTTTACCCACCATTGGTCTAGATTACGTTGCCCCCAAGTCGTTTTTGCGCAGTCACTCTTGGATCCGTTACAAGTGCACCTAAGTGAAGTTGTCGTGCTAAATGACACGGTGCAAGCAATTGCAATTGAATTTGATAATATATTCCCAAGTAACGCTAAACACCTGTCTCACTCTTACCTCAATGGCCTCTTAGAAGATCACCTGGCTCAGATAGACACAAAAATCGTGATAGCGACTGATGCGTCAGTCCGGGAAGAGAAGGCAGCTGTTGGTATTGTGTCCTCATCTCTGAATTGGTCCTTCTCAATTCGTTTACCGGACTTCACGCCCATTTTCCAAGCGGAACTATTGGCAATCGTCTTAGCTGTACGAAAATTGCCCCAGTCCTTCTCATCAGTCGCCATTCTAACTGACTGTTTGTCCGTGTGTGTCAGCGCGCCTAATTTATCAAGTGCACTAGAAGCATTCTACTCGCTTCTGCCAAGACATTTACGCCTCATTCGGTTGATATGGGTGCCTGGGCACAAAGGTATAACACTCAATGAATATGCGGACGCGCTCGCAGTGTCAGGTCTAAATGGCCCGGTAATTTCTGTGTTGCCGACTTCGGCGTTTGTTACAGCTGCGCGCTTCTCAAAATATACTACCTGCAATAAGTTTAAGAAATCTGCACTAGCCAACACTGACTTCGGACACTTGGCTTATCCGTGGAAAAATAGATGGTGCGAAACTAGAAGAGCAGAAGTCTCAATCACTAAATTACGATGCCGAGTCCCCCCACTGAACTTTTACATGTACAGGTCTGGTTTGCCTCAATTACCGTTGTGTCTGCATTGTGATGAGGATGAGTCTCTGGAGCACTTCTTCATATCATGTCGAAGATTCAACATCCCACGGAAAAGGTTTCTGGAAATACCCTTGAGAAACATGGGTTTAAATTTGTCTCTTCCAGTAGTGCTCTCTCTTGGTGCGACTATCCTCGGATTTAGTCACAGGAACGTGTGCAAGGCCGTATGCGATTTTCTTCGTGAGACAAAAAGAATTAAATGTTGATCTGCTCAGTTCTTTATTTTATTATTATTATTTTTTTCAATCATGATCTCAGTACGTGAGAACCAATCTCCATAGCGTTCGCTTCTCTTTTATAATTATATGCCTTCAGTCTTCGCAGAAAACTATTCCTTTAACCTAAATTTGATTATCACATTCGTACTACAATTTTTTTTTGTATTTTATTAGGAGTTCTCTCCCACACAAATTTCTTTTCCGGTTCATGGCCGATCCCCCAGAGTGGGTTGCGCCAAGATACCCAAGGACCAACCAACCAACCAACTTGTTGTTATGTGGGGTTTAACGTCCCGAAACCAGCTCTAAATTATGAGAGACGCCGTAGTGGAGGGCTCCGGAAATTTTGACCACCTGGGGTTCTTGCACTGACATCGCACAGCACACGGGCCTCCATCGCCTCCATCGAAATGCAGCCGCCGCAGCCGGGATTCGATCCCGCGACCCTCGGATCAGCAGCCGAGTACCATAGCTGCTAGACCACCGTGGCAGGGCAAGGTACAGTCGTGAGCAAAAGTTTGGAGACCAATGGGTGCCACAAAGAGCTATTTTTCTTTGCTGTCCGAGTAAGTTGGCTTAAATCAGGTGGTTCAGCCTAGGTGCACTTGTTCGACCGATGTAATGCAGTGGTGCGATTCCATGTTGTAGAGCTGTGCTACTCGGAATTTAAAGTTTTTTCTGGTGCCATGGTATCCAAACTTTTGCTCGTGACTGTACATCACTTTGAGCATACAACTATTTTTTTTTACATTGGTAGAGCAACAAGCGGCGAATAAGAAGAAAAAAAAGAACAAAGAAAGAAACATGAGGGAGTTAGTCTTTCGCGTTTACACATTTCAAGCGTAATTTGCTTGATGCGCAAGAAAATATATCAAAATTAGTTTATGTGTAATGATTGCGAAGGCATGGCAAAGTATGGCACGAGCGTTGCATCGGCGGGTGGCCGGTACCATTTACGTTTCGGCTCCTCATGTCTCATAACTATGTTGTTGTTTTTTTTCTAGACAGGCAATCTCTCTTAAACATTTTAATCATCGCCTGCTTAGTTCGTTTTTCTCAGAATACGCTTCACTACGTGGACTTCTTTCTCCGCCAAGCCATTCGAACGAGCGAAACTCTGGACATGATGTCACATGTGAAAAGTCGTACTTGGCCGCGAACAGGCGAAATTCTCGACTTGCAAACCGGGGTCCATTGTCGCTGCACACTTTTTTTCCGGACTGTTGCCGATGGCGTATCCTCGAGCTCCGCTATTTTTGGAAAGTTCGAGAGAGCGTCATACACAGAGATTTCCCGCCGTACTGGAATAAATAAAAGCCAACGCGATACCAACGATATTCAGGCGGCGGCCTCAGGATGACTGGTCCTGCCGGCTGGCTCTGCGTCCCGGGCGTCTCCAAACTTTCTGCATTTTTGAGTCATATCAGCTATTTCTCCATTAATGCCTGGCCAAAATACGCATCTGCTTGCTTTCGCTTTAAGTTTATTCTGACCCAGATGACCCTGATAAATGCGCTCTAGCGTTCCCTTTCGCATCATCGCAGGGATTATTACTTTGTTGCCTTTTAGAAGAACGTCTTTGATGACGGAAAGTTCGCTGGCAAAAGGTTTCAATTCTTCCTGTATGCTTGCGCCGGCGTAGATTCTCCCCGTTACTTCACGCAAGAACGGGTCCTTCCCAGCTGCGTCTGCAAGTCGTTTTAGTGTGGCATATCGCTTACAAAATCGGCTAGCATAGTCACGGCGCGTATTTCGACGTCATCTGCACCTGCGACGTCACCTATAGGTTGTAAGTTGTGGCACTTTACAGCATGTCCGCCAAGAGGGGCTGTTTACCTGGAATGTATTACACAATAAATCACCCTTGAGTAACCTCAGGAAGAACGTTTGAAGTCTTGGCGACATTTCTCGTATGCTTTCTTAGCGATACCTATCAGTGGGCGGTGGTCCCTCTATAGCGTTATCTTTCGGCCGTAGATGAAACAATGAAATTTCTGGCATCCGAAAGTCACCGCTAAAGCTTGTTTTTCTATTTGTGAGAAGCGTTTTTCCGCCTACGAGAGTCTTCTTGAAGCATACGCCACGGAGATCACGCTGTCACCATGACGTTGTAGAAAGGTCGATCCATGATCATTCAGTAACGTGTCTGATGTCACTTTTGACCAGTAACGCGTCTGATGGCCATTTTCTTGGGCAATCGGCAATTTCCGCCTATTCTTTTGGTAGCTCGGAGCCCACTCAAAAATTATGACCCCCCCCCCCCCCCCCGCCCACGCTTGATTAAACTGCGCAAACTAAGCTTTCCTTCTGCTAGAGAGAAAATACATTTGGGAAAAATGATTGGCTACGCCGAACCGTCGCTGCACCCTACGCTTGCCAGTTGGCGCCGGTATGCTCGTGATGTATTTAACAAGTTGGCGGTAAAACGTTATTCCCTTTCGGGAATTCGGTTCTTCGACGCCCACGGTACACTTCTCTGCATTCAGTGCTAATCGCACTTATGGCACCGTGTATCGTTGTGCTACATTCCGAGGAACTAGCAGACCGGCATCTAGTGGGCGATTGAACAATGTCATTTATTTGATTGTCGATTATATAGTCACGCCACCACGTCTGGCGAAGGAAAACAAAAAGATTGGGAACGCCTGTGCGCCGAGTAACCAAATAATGAATACGTCGGCGCATGTTTTATCCCGGCCGCTACACCAACGAAAAGAGAAGACGGGTGCATAGTATTTCACACATGCCGAATGGAAAATGGAAGCAATTTTACGAAAACTACGCCAACACTTTCAAACCATCCAGAAATGCGAGGAAACAATGTTGTAAGACTGAAAGAAACATGACAATAATAATAAAAAATTGAATACACTGACGTTGAAGCAGTGCAATTTCGAAATGGAATCACGTCAAACTTGCCCGACAAAGTTGACCTTGAACGTTTTCTCATTTCTAAACTATAGACGAAATTCAAAGTTCGTGCGGAGTTCTCTCGGCGAAAATTGAGGTTATCTACATTTTTTAATAAGCATTTAGGGCTGTTTTAATAAACATTTAGTCTAGGCTAGCAGTATGCTTCAAATAAAATAAAATAAAAATAAATAATATGTCCTTAACACGCGCTTGTTCCCTAACCCACTATGCTCTCTTCTTGTCCCTTAATATTACACCTACCATTTTCCGTTCCATTGCCTGCTGCGTCGTCCTCAATCTAAGCTTTAACCCTCTTAGCCTCCATGTTTGTACCCCGTAGGTGAGTACCTATGCCTGGCGTTTCCTTTCCGCTGTATAATTTTGACGTGTATGGCCCCGTGCCGCGAGTGCTAGTAGCTCGCTTGGTTTTGGCCGGCCGGTTGAATCGAGTGACAGACAGACAGACAGACAGACAGACAGACAGACAGACAGACAGACAGACAGACAGACAGACAGACAGACAGACAGAGTTTTTCGCGCCGGGGCGTACGTATTGAACGATGGACTAATAAGAAATGTATGCTTTGGGACAAGGCGCCTCCGGGCAGCTGCCGACTCCCTTCCCCATCTGACAACGACAGGTAGCCCAAGAAAGACATGCTATTTTTCATGAATATAACAGTGCGCTCAGTTTTGTTTTGTGAGGACGTCCATCCATAGGGAGGGGGATACGTGATGCCCATGGGCACGGTGTCGGAACACGCGGGCTGCGATGACATCCGTCATCATTGTGTGTCAATGCGTGTGTGCGCGGCAGCGGGCGCCGGTGTGAGTTGCGGGAAGCGCGAGTTATAGCCTAACAAACCTCACACAGGGGTCTCATCGAGGATGTACTCGGCGCGAATTCGGATAATCTAGTGCAGATGCTTCTGCATAGTTGGTGGTTCATAATGGCTCTATACAGCGCTTTCAAAACGAGACAAAGAAGAAGAAGGAGCAACACACACGGCGCTGAACTTGCAACCGCGTATACTAAATAAAAATCTTGCTTTTAAATCCAAACATAGCATTATCTCATATATGGTCATTGTCACAAAGTGTACGTGTCGATGCTAAAAAAAGTGCGTCCTGGTGGCGAGTGCGACTGCCTATCAGTGTTCGCCCTTAGAAAAATCATTTCTTTGGACGATAAGGCAACAGAAGGGTGGCTTACACAACCACTAGCCATTCTTGATATATGACAAGCTTTCGCAACTTGCAGTGTGTGTGGGCGTCATTGCGAAGAAACAAAGTTCCTTTGTCAACAAAGAAAGCCTGCACGTCCACACCTATAACAGTGCCTTGCCAGATAAGACGAATTCTTTTCTAATGAATTTTGATGCTCCTTTAGTCTAATACCGATGCAGTGGCCTCAGGTACGCCCTATGTAAGAAAGGACGTAGGACAGTGGCATCTGCCAGACAGCCGCAGTCTTACACGAAACGGACGTACTTTTCTAATGCTTTTATTGCGATCTCGGCTGGTTTTTGCCGTCCCCGTCGCCGCCGTCATGAACCGTATATGTATAGGTATATATATATATATATATATATATATATATATATATATAAATCATAAAGAAAAATAATTCAGATAAATGCTTCCGAAGCGTGGAATCGAACCAGGAACCTCTCGCTCCGTAGCGCGTGGCGCTAACCACTACGCCACAAATAGCAGTTCCTTTTGGGAGCTAACGGCGAGCCTTATATACACACCTTTTACCGCTGGCAGGACTCAGAGACGGCAGGCGCTTATAAGCGTTTCTTCATTACCAGCGAGATGGCGCGAGGAGCGCAAGGGAGCGTACGAAAGTCACTCGAGCTCAAGGGACGCCGCTAAGCGAACAGAAGATGAGCGCGAACCCCGTCGCCGCCGTCATGAACCGTATATGTATATATATATATATATATATATATATATATATATATATATATATATATATATATATATATTGACGCAGAACTTCAGTGCATTTGTGTGCGTTGTGCAGTTACGGCCGTCCGCAGTTTTATTTTGCGCACCGCGGATTGTGGCGTGGAGGTAGACAAAGACAACGAAGAGGACGTGCTGTTCGATCGGTGCCATTTTGCAGGGTGACTGGCTGTTGCCTCTTCTGCATTTATCGTGGCAAATTTCTGGCTTCAGTGACAGGCGAGCACTTCGGATGGCATCGAGTACCGCACGAAGACGCTGAAGATGCTGCTCGAAAGTCTCCGAGAAAACGACGACGTCGTCCAAATAAACAAGGCAGGATTGCCACTTCAGACCGGACAAAACTGTGTCCATCATTCTTTGAAAAGTGGCGGGAGCTGAGCACAGGCCAAAAGGAAGGACTTTGAATTCAAAAAGTCCGTCAGGAGTGATAAAGGCGGTCTTTTCCCGGTCACGGTCATCGACCTCGATTTGCCAGTAACCACTACGTAGATCCATGGATGAAAAGTATCTGGAGTGGCGAAGTCGGTCCAGCGAGTCGTCGATGCGAGGAAGAGGATAGACGTCTTTTTTTGTGACGCTGTTGAGCTTGCGATAATCAACGCAAAACCGCAATGTGCCGTCTTTCTTTTTAACTAGCACAACTGGAGACGCCCAGGGACTCGTGGATGGCTGAATGATGTCGTCAGCAAGCATTTGTTTCACTTGTTCGCGAATGGCGTCTTGCTCCATTCGAGACACGCGGTAGGCGTGCTGTCGGATGGGTCTTTCGGTGGGTTCAGTAACAATCCTGTGCTTTGCAACGGGTGTCTGCTTGATCTTCGACGTCGTAGCAAAGCAGTCGCTAAAGGAAAGCAAAAGAGAGCGAAGACTCTCTTGCTGCGAAGCTGATAGTGCAGAGTTGACATCCAGTTGAACAGTCGACTGCTTGTCTTCATTTGGGACGGCTGAAAGTTCTGCGACTGATATGCTGGTTCTCGCGTCGCCGATTTCTTCGAAGTGAGCGACAACAGCGTTTTTCGCGAAGTGCTGGTATTCGCGACTAAAGTTCGTGAGTAGAATTTCAGAAGGCTGCTTGGTCAATTCGAGGAGGCCACGGGCGACGCATACTTGACGAGAAAAGATGATGGATGCATTGCTTTCAACAATTCCAAGCGCGGCTTGGTCGCTGTCGCTCACTACGGTAACCAGGACGCTGGAACGGGGCGGTATGGTCACAGAATCTTCACATACTCGCAATGCTACTTTGTGCGATTTGCAGCCCTGCGAACTTGCGTTGCGTGAAAATGTTACCAGTAGCTCTGGAAGATTTATAATGGCCCCATATTCTGTAAGAAAGTCCATTCCCAAAATAAGCTGCCTGGAGCATTCGCGTAGCACTACGAAAGATCCGACGAAAGCAAAGCCGCAGATATGTACTCGAGCAGTGCATCTTCCAACCGGTGTCACGAGATGACCACCTGCAGTACGGAGCTGAGGGCCATTCCATGGCGTCGTCACCTTTCGGAGAGTGGTGACCAATTCACCACTCATAACGGAGTAGTCGGCGCCGGTATCAATGAGGGCGGCGACTTGGTAATTGTCGATGGTTACGGTAATATCGGCGGAACGTCCTGCGTCGTTATCGGAAGATGCCGGTACAGATAAATCGTCGTCGTTAACTGGTCGCGTCGGAGGATGTTTGTCAGAACGATGAACAGCGGACCCACCCCCGGAGGTCGCTGTCCTCAGTTTTCCTGACGTGGGCGTGGACTCGGGGTCCTGTTGCGAATATCAGCGAACGTGCTGGGACGGCTAGGAGAGGTGATGCGGCGAGGAGATGGCGAACGTGACTGGCGTCTGTATGCGGGCGAAAACGGTTGTTGCGTAGCCAGGTACTGTTCAATCTCGCGTGGTCGCTCACCATTGATTGGCCGGCGCGCGTTGGGCGGAAATCCCTGAAGGCCCAGTCTCCTATAAGGACACTGGTAATACAGATGGTCCGCTTCACCACAGTGGTAGCAAAGTGGCCTGTTATCCGAGGTGCGCCACACGTTTGATTTCCGCGTAACCTGTCGCGGACCCACGTACTCATACGCGTTTCCATTCGAAGCGGGATACTGACGTGGCATAGCTGGAGCAGTGAAAGGCGGACGGCGTCCGGTAGGCAGTTGAGGACTCCGCAACGCCTCTGCATACGTCACGACTGGAACATCGGCTCGCACTGGTGCCAATGGTTGGGTAGCAGCCCTGAATTCCTCCCGAATGATGTCGCCAAGTGCAGTAACAGCCGGCTGCGAAGTGGTTGTGCGCACTTTCTCGAGCTCTTCGCGCACAACGCTCCGCACGAGCTCACGCAGTGCTGCTGCATCATGTCCACAGGTGACACACGACACGGCGGCGACGGTGCTTTGGCGGTCGTACTGCAGGGACCGTTGTTGAAGCGCTCGCTCCATCGTCGTTGCTTCAGTTATAAATTCAGCGACTGTAGTTGGAGGGTTGCGCATGAGTCCAGCGAAGAGTTGTTCTTTCACCCCTCGCATTAGCAGACGAACTTTCTTCGTCTCAGCCATGTCAGGGTCAGCACGTCTGAACAAGCGCGACATGTCCTCGACAAACATAGCCACGCTCTCGTTTGGCTTCTGAAACCGAGTCTGCAGTGCCTGCTCTGCCTTTTCTTTCCTCTCGGGGCTGCTGTATGTCTCACGGAGCTGCCGTTGGAATTCTGGCCAGCTAGTGATCGAGCGCTCACGATTCTCGAACCACGTACGGGCGTAGTCTTCGAGGGCGAAGTACACGTAACGCAGTTTCCTAGAGTCGTCCCATTCATTGACTGCTGCGACTCTGTCAAAGTGCTCAAGCCAGTCATCTACATCCTCGAACACGTCGCCGTGAAACGACTTCGGAACGCGTGCTGCGTAGACGACACTCGGAGTATAAGTAGGCTGAACAGTGTCGCACTGTTGCGACTGACCTGCTCCACCGGTGGCCATCCTTACCGGGCTCACAGGACAGTATTCAGGAGGTAGCCCTTGCAAGCGGCGGCTGTGGCGAAGTGGCTGGTTTTCTTCCGGCTTAGTGGGAATGATGGCAGGAAATTGAAGCGAGGATGGTAGGATTGATACCCAGCGCCTCCACCAATTTGCCACGATAAATGCAGAAGAGGCAACAGCCAGTCACCCTGCAAAATGGCACCGATCGAACAGCACGTCCTCTTCGTTGTCTTTGTCTACCTCCACGCCACAATCCGCGGTGCGCAAAATAAAACTGCGGACGGCCGTAACTGCACAACGCACACAAATGCACTGAAGTTCTGCGTCAATATATATAAATCCCAAAGAAGAATAGTTCAGATAAATGCTTCCGAAGCGTGGAATCGAACCAGGAACCTCGCTCCGCAGCGCGTGGCGCTAACCACTACGCCACAAAGAGCAGATCCTTTTGGGAGCTAACGGCGAGCCTTATATACGGCACGGCCGCTCAACAGAAAAAAAGGTGCGGCCTGCCGAACGCGCTTCTTTGCCTGTGAACGCGATAGTACTCGTTTTCTCCCCGATGGCGCTCAACATCGGGAAAGAATACCGGTCCGCACCGGTTCGCACAGGCGGCTAGCCAGCTGTGATCACGTGCACGTATAACAATAAAACAAAAAACACCCTTTCCTGTACTTTCGTCAGCCGGCCTACGGCTATCACCGCCATCCAAATGGCAGCGTTTGTCAGCGTTCGCTCTCGCGTTCGTGCGGGAGCTCCCGATGTGCAGCGCCACCTCTTTTCTATTGAGCGGCCGTGTATCAAGTGTCACAGCTCGACACTTGAACCACGCTAGTTTCCTTCGCTGCTTCGGCCGCTTTTGCAACAGGAGCGCTGTTCAAACAGAGTATCCATCGTGACAGCTTATTCGCGCTCGTTCGGTGTATATCTGTGCGTTCGCTTCGTGCGTGCTTCACTTGATAGTTCGCGCTCATCTTCTGTTTGTTCATTTAGCGGCCTCCACTAGCTTTGTATTTGTGGCTTTGTGACACACAACGTATAAAGCCCTTTGTACGAGCATGCGCTGCCCACGGGAGGCGCTCACTCAGCAAGTGCATGTTTGCTACAATTAATACTGCTCCTGAAGCTGCGAGCCTCACTTCGTATAGCATTAGTTTCTTGCTATCGCGTTCATTGCTACGCCCTTGCGGCGAAACTGTGACTTTTCTTTTACAGCCTGCCTTTTCTCCTTCTTCCTTTCTTTGAACAACCGCTCCTACCTTGCGCACTCTATTGAGAGCTGAAAAAAAAAGCACACCAAATAGCGTCATTACCGCTACTTCGTTGTTTTTATCACTTGGACATGCGCGCTACTCCTGGTCGCTCTTTGGAGGTTTCAACTTCCTGATAATTATCTCTGCGCAAGAGACAAGGACTGAGCCCTTGTAACCAGCCTGCTAACAGCGGCGTAAACCTGATCGTGATTCTCTTGTGAAGACAAGACTTCTTGACAGCCATACCCATGTCTTCTGCAAGAAACTGACAGATCAGCGACATAATAGGAACGCCTGGCAGCGCAAGAGTGACAATTGCCAGTAATAGTAATAAAAAATAATATATTCTGGGGTTTTACGAGCCAAAACCACGATATGATTATTACACGCCCATAGTGGAGGGCTCCAGAAATTTTGACCACCTGGGGTTATTTAACATGAACCAATAACGCACAGTACACGAGTCTCCAGCATTTTCACTTAAAAATATGGTTGCGCCCATTTTAACGTCCGTGACCTCGCCCGCTCCGAACGCCGAAACGAACATGGCCGTTTCCTTTGTTCACGTCGGTGCCACCAGAACGTCTTTAAGGACGACGACAGCGGCAGTGCTGACGTGATTCGAGGGATTCCACGACGGGCAGTCACTGCTGGAAAACCTTTGTGTGGCGGCGGACATTCCCAGTGAAGGCCGTGTCAGACGCGTCATCGCAGCCGCCAAGGATGTCAACGCCGAATCATGTGGTACAACGTCGCTGGGTCTTGGGTCCTGAGACGAGTTTGCCGCTCCCTCCAGGAAATAGTTCGATTTCGTAGACGAGAAGCTAAGTCCTTACGAAGAGTTGGACCGACACAGTCGGCACCCAGAGGAGAGCTCAAAGGGGTGCGCACATGCGGCGGCAACCCCCTGAGGACAAGCAAGATGCCGAGCCTGCTGCATCAGATTCTCATGCATCCGGGACAGAACTTCAGCACTGTTTGGCCGCACGGCAACCTCAGCAACATGCTTTGCGGGCCCAGATGCAACACCACGGCCGACGGCGCCGAGGCACGACATTGGAGAAAGGTGACCTTGTCCTGCAAGAAAACCATATGGGCATCTCGAAGCGGGCGCCAAGGCACAATGGCCCATTTCGCATTCAAGCGTGCTAATGCAAACAGTTTCAGGATCGCGCATCCACAGGCAGGGAAAGCTTGGGGCGAGGCCCATGCGGGCAAACTTGTTAAATTACATCCTCCAGGGTCAGCGGGAGCTCCACGTTTCAAAGGCCCAGCTAGCACACAAGACCAAAAAGACGTCTTATTGGGGGATTGACGTCTTAGTTCGCGCGGTTGACGTCTCAAAGACGTCAGCCACGCCAACTAAGCGGCGACATTAAAGGGACGATGAATCCGTCTCCGAAACGTCTACGCGAGACGGAAAGTAAACGTGAAAGAATACTGCGCAAGCGTCGACGGGCGTCGGCATAGTGCACGGCGCCGAGATGTTGCCGGCTGCCATGGGCCCGAGAGAGAGGCGCCAGAATGTCTGGCTCCTTCTCCCGCCTGTCGCCGAGGAGAAGAGGCCAGAAGGCGCAGGCTGGCACGACAGGCGCATACGCGGAGCAGAGCCAGCGAAGCTCGTATGGGTGGTTGGCGGTGGAGTCGGTGTGTAGTTAACTTGTTGGCGGCTAGCTCTTCCTTTTTTTCTGGAGAAAATTTCGTTACCGTGCTGTAACTGCTGCGTGTCTTTGTGTGGTGGCATTTTGTTCTTTCTACTTTCCTCTTTTCGTTAACCCTGGTGCAATCCCGGAGCTTCTGTGACTGGATCCTGTAACATCAATAACTACAGTAAACCCTCGTTATAACGAAGTCAACGGGACGGCAAAAAAATTCGATATAAGCGGTAATTCGATATAAGCGACTGCCCCATAAAAGCTCAGCAAGTACAGCTAAATTAGCCATCACAACTTCGCAGAAGTGGTATTCAGTGGAACAAACTTTTATTCACACACAAAAATTCAGTCAGCTGGCTTTGTCGGGTGTTTCGGCTGGACACGAGGAGTGCCTGCTCCTGTTTGTTTAGGCAAATTATGAGGTCGTGGTCGCCCCCCGCGTATTCCACTCTATTTCGCAACAGATGGCGGCGCTCCTGCGTTTGTTCCACTGTTGGTATTTCGCGAGGCTGTTCGTCTAGCGGCTCATCTTCCTCATCGGGGCCTCCAAGCAAGTCGACTATTTCGGCATCCGTAGCTGGGGCAACGACGGGTACATCTGCGTCAGCCATCGCGAATTATTCGAAGTTGCCTTCCATATCTCCGCCAACGATGCTGTTCACAGCTTCGCAGAGATCGTGGCAGTCCTCGCAGTCATCATCAGCGTCTTCTGCGTGCGACTGGGAAAATCCGGCATGTGCAAAGCGGTTTGCACCCGCCGTGTAAACACATCCGCAATTTGTCATTTCGCTCTAAGCGGAGCAAGCCATCGACATGCTTCGAGTAATCCGGTCTAAAATGCACGCATTTGGGTCGGGACTGCGTGAAACTTCGATAAAAGCGATAATTCGAATAAAGCGACTTCGTTATAACGAGGGTTTACTGTACGTCTCGCCGAAAATAAATGTAAGTACCACATTTGAATGGCTTAGCAGGATGCCTGTGAGATCACTCGTATGTGTTCCACGGATATGGCAAATCGATCTGTAACAGATACAATGAGCATTGATGCTATGTAAACTCTAAGACAGTTGACGCATTAAACACAAAATAACGCAACTGTGGTTTTATTATTCAGATCACCGTGTATGAATGCATTCTGAAACTTTCTTAGGTATATGTGCGTGTTTAGCCCGATTAGTGAGTAAGGAGTACATTGGCTTCGTTCCCACCATCCTGTCTTTTGGTCGTTACGGGTAGTCAGTGCAGCGCCTGTACAACTATGTGGGATAGTAGTAATTTAACCGTCTTACACTGACGAATACATACACGTGATATCGCGTGTTGTAGGGCAACCGTTGCCGCGCGTACTTTGACTGTGGCATTGCAGTCGTGAGATTTCAGTTCACGGCTGTGAAACTTACGTGCATGTGATGTGGATGTGAAAATCGCGCACTGTTTGTTGTGGCATGTCAGCAGAACTGCCGCAGGTAATCATGACGTCTTGTGGTGGTGGAATGACTTCACGCAGCTCAGCATTCATATGAGCATGACTGTCGTTGTGCGCGTTCTCGGTCACATTTAAACTGTGTCAGAGGCATGTGACTCATTTGCGAATCTTCGTTATTATTATTTCTCATTGACCACACTGTTGCGGTTTTCAGCATTTCGGGTTTAGTCATTCTTGCAGACCGCAAATACCAAAACAATTACACGACCTGTAATCTGGTTCCATAGTATTGTTACAGGGACGCTGTTGTGCACAGTAGATTTATGGTATGCCATAAGCTGGCCAGTGTTTCACGTGGTACGGACTGGGGAGTGAAGACTTGAACCAGGTTTCTGGGCTGATAGTGCGGGACAGAGAAGATAAGGGGACGAACAACGAATTAAATTAGTACGTCGGGCTATGGGTGAGCGGTGTGTTACGACGACCTATACATGAACGTTTGGACGTATTTTGTTTATCCATTATATATTACGGGCGCCGCCAGCGCGTCCGGTGCCGGGATTTAGCGGTGCATGCCTATACCTGTATCGTCAAATCAAAGCCACGGTGCTATTCAACAGTTTTCTGCGGAACGTTTGACATTTTCCTCCTACCCCGCGACATACTCGCTACCCCAAATGAGCCATATTTCGTTGCATTGTACTAACTTCAATATTACCTAGCCATGGAAGGCAGTTTGTGCAGGCGAAATCGAAGCCGCAGCGAAAATTTGTTGACGCTGTGCACAGTTGTGATGCGCAGTCTTCGTATACCGTGCCCGTCGATCGCGCGACCTTGAAGGTCCCATTTACTAAAGGAGCTCTGCAATAGAGCACTGCACGGGCCCGGGCCCGGCCCGGGCTTGGATCAGGCCTGTATCAGGCCTGGGTCTCACACGTGTCGGCAATGGCGCGTGTATGTGTTTGGCTTTGTTGTTTTTTTTTGGGGGGGGGGGGGGATTTAGCGTGCCGAACCTAGTCTGGCTATGTGAGACGCTGTGGTGGAAGGCTCCGGGTAATTTAGACCACCTGAAGTGCATTAGCGGGCACTGAAATCGCACAGTACCTTGTACTGTGCGTAACACACCTAGCATTCTGCCTCCATCGGTATGTTACATTTAATTTCTGGAAGCTGCCTCATATAAGCTCCCTCCATTATAATAAGTGAAACACGTTCTTGGGTACTGTGTATCAACAGAAATGGTAGTCAGGCAGCACTGCGGCAAGAGCGAAGCAATGGTACACTGCCCAGATTAGTGCATATAAGATGTACCCATCAGTATCATGGGAAATATTTCGAGTATGCAGCTACGCTCGCATGCCCGCCACGTCTGCTTCCGCCTTCGTTACTCTGCAGACTGTCAACGCGACTCGTGAGTCATTAATACCTGAGGAGCTGCTACTCCTGCAGTTTAAGCTCAAGAAGCGAAGCGACTCTTGTCACAGGCCCGCCGATACACGCAGATGTTGATGATTTTTAGGGGCGAAGCTCCTTAAGCTGTGGGTCAGTTGTCACGTATCGTCGTATCGTGTAACCTACACCACTGTTTATGAAGTGCTCACTAGATGGCGTGTTGGCGCTGCGGTGCTCGCTTCATTCAGATGTATGGGAACGCTTAGTATGGGAGTCTGTCTGTCTGTCTGTCTGTCTGTCTGTCTGTCCGAGCGCTACGGTGCTGCTTAGCTAGTACGTGAATTGATCAATAGATGGCGCGGAGGCGCTCGTTGCGTGCTCAAGTGTGATAGGAGAGCGCTAGATGGCGACACACAGTGTTTGTCACGTCTTTGGTGATGTACTGGGCAAGATTCACGGAAGATTCACGGTTTTTACCGATGAACCTCCGCAGCTTCGCCCACTCATCATCATTCACCTCGTGGATATGCTGTGAATTTTTTTCGTTCTAGCAAGGCAGTTGCAAATTTTTATGATTTGGCAATAGGCAAATCAGAACTACCATTTAACTCGGATGCTCATCATACCGAATATGTTTTTGCTGATTTTCACGGCCACCTTCGTCTCCGTCACAATTCGTCAGTAATTCATAAGTTTCCTCATTCGTCGGAGCACAAGTGCTCTCATGGCGCTCAAATACGTGGAGGCGCTCCCGAGACAGAACTGAATAAGCACCTGAAGAAGGTGATCATCAAGATGATTTACTGCAGTACATTTGTAACAGGCGGGTGTATTGGCACCTTTTACCGCATGAATATCTAACGGGTCCAGCGACACACAGTGTGGACGAATTTTTCATCCCTTCAAGCTTCCATCATCCCTCAAACTTCTGCCGCTTTTAGATTTTAGCGGTAATGTAACACACATCAAAACGGGAGACATGAGCCCCTACTCTAGTCAAAAAAACATATGGCAGCTCCGCTGCCGTGAAACTGTATCGTCTCTTGTTCTTACTGCAATATTATCATCATTACGAAGTACTTTTCGGGATGAAAAGTGAAACTTATCGTGATGCATCAACCAAGTAAACACTTTCCAGTGTCTGCTACACGTTTTTTATGTGCTTAAGTTTCACACATTTACATATTCTTTGTTTCTTCCTGCACAGTTATGTAGTACCATGCTTATTTGCTGCTTGGCTCTGCAGGGTGCCTGAGAGTTGTTAAGCTGTAGTTTATGCGGCTCTCTATGCGGCTTATGCGGCTCTGTAGTTTATACCGGGGGGATATAAAAGTTCATTTCATTAAATGATGGATTTATTATTAGCATTGTATTGCAAGGAAATTAAGAAAAATATTAAATGGGCCCTGCTACAAATTTTTAAGTAATCATATAATACGACCTTACTATTGGACTCCCCCGCGTCACGGTTCTCTTGCCAGCATTTGTTTGCGAACACATCGAGTATAAGGAGTGTGACAAGTTATGCAAGAAGGGGGCACTTTCTTCCTCCTTTAGTCGGAACAAGCACGTTGGAAGCGGCACAGGAGGAGGATGGCGCTGCGGAGTACGTAAGGGGGGGGGGGGGGGTTATTGCGCAAGCACTTTTTTGAAGAGTCATGAGCTCACTTATTAACAGTGAAGGAATCACGTTCTAATAGTCGCAAACCATGGTGCGTGCTAGGCTGTGCAAACAACTCGCTAACTGTTTCCGTCTTATTTCTCCAGTAGCTGTTAAAGCGAGTTCAATAATGCGCCGTAGTTCGCGCAGAATAGCCGACGGAACGAACTTAAACAAAAGGTGACGAAAACCATGTATAATAGATCGAGCTGCTGGTTGCTCATGTAAGTGCTCGAATACATGGGACAAGGTCGTTGTTAATCCGATTGGCGATTCTGTGGAATAGCTACTTTAGTCGGTGCTTCCCTCCAGCTGAAGTTTTACCCCCGAGATGCAGCGTATCGATAATAGATAGAGTCGATTGGTATCTGCTTTAATTACCGACGAATTACCAGAGAAGCTTTTGATTTTGGCAATGCCAGTCGTGCTTTGCGACCGGAACGCTTCAGGGGCTCTGCAGAATCGCCAATTCCGTTAAAGCGAGGAAGTTCGCTTCGTCGTAATTGCGTGATAGTAGGGTTTTTTAGCAGTGACGGTAATGGCACACCGTACAGGCTGCGGTATCACCGTCGCGTGTTAAATGTACCACGATCCAAAATCGTTGCGCGGGTAGCTCGGTGCGTGCGGTAACAAAAGACGGTTATAGTGGGTAATACAGGTTTTGCGGAAGCTATACAGAGGCATAGACTGAGTATTCTGTACCGTACTTGAGCTGCTTAACACCCTACATGTTGAAACAAAAGCAGGAGGGCCCAAGTTCATTCATATTATGGAACACAACTTATTTTGCGACTGAACAGTTGACACCTCCTGAAATGAAGCCTACTGAAGCAATAGAATATGCCTGATCCGCGTGAAATGTCCTTCCATCTGGGCGCTACGTCTCTTGGAAGTTAGGTATGGTAAAATCGATGAAGATTAATCGATTAATCGATTAAATGTACACCGTTAATCGATTAATCCTCATCGATTTCCCGCTTTTAATTAATCGAAATAATCAATTAAAGCTCTTCGATTAATCGATTACGGCACCCCCCCCCCCCCCCGGCACCGCCCCTTGGCCGGAGCGCATGATTGCGAGGCGCGCGACGCCGAGACGCAGATGTCCAGCGCATATTTCTACGCAAGTAGGAGCTCGGAGCCGCAGGCGGCCATACCCCATAGAGATAGAAATGAACTCGACCTGATCTCCGTCGCCTACACCGTTTTATTTAACCCCCAGATTTTACTTGATTCTTGTGTAAGTGCCACATTGTAATATGCGCTGCTTATTTCTTGACTGGTTCAGTTCTTATTGCCGTTGTATTTTACTCCTTAGCGAATGAAAGATTATTTGTCACCAATGAAAGAAAGAGAGATAATATATAGGAAGGTAGAGAGGGTGGCCTGATCTAGTACGCCTCGGCCTTCTATTCTACTTTGGGGACAACGCAACAGGGGAAAAGAGCGATGAAGCATGATGATGGGGATAAGAATGAGTGATCCGTATATACATAATAAGACATGACCGCTTGCGCAATGGGGACAAGGACGCTAGTAATCATATTTCATTACGATTGATACCAACTAGCCCAACTGTCCGCCTTAACGCCTATATACCCTTCGACAACAGCAATGCTAGCTTCCCCGCAATGCAGTTAGCCCAATTTATAGCAGCTATTCACTTCTGCGAAACAGCGTGCAACGACGAAGAAAATGTCGACTCAGCTCTCTTTACATAAACACTCGTAATAGTCAAACCCTAGCATGTGTAACTGGGACCTCGCCTCCACTTGAAACGTGACAGGGGCCGCCATTAGTTGGGCGAATATGCTGTGCAGGCAAACGAACTCGAGGATTATGAAAAAGGTCTAATAGTCCCATAATGGAAAGAAACCACTTTAACTTCATTTAACTTTAATAGTCGCTTTTCATAATCCGCAACTTTGCGCATTGGTATACCGAACTTCTAGCATCCAGTCCATTTCTATGGAAAAATCACCTTGTAGCATTTGGTAATTCTGTATGGTCGCCTATTTCGGGTGAAACACAGCTTTCACCTATTGCTTGTACTCCCTTGTCAGCCAGCCTGGAGGCCGCCGTCTACTCCTGTGGCACGAATGGAGGACAGTCACGAAATACTGTGTTCTAATCTCTGATACGTTAGACAGCGTTCACAGTTCGAGCAGTACGCGCGACTAAGTAGCGCCGAGTTAAGTCGGCCAGGTGAAACCTTTGCAGTATACTGGCACAACTGCCATTTATTCTAGCCGGGAGGAAAAACTCGTGTCACTCTATTTCCCGCAGATGCCTGCACTGATGGCCTGTTTGAGACCAGTATGTTGTTGTGCAATCTCGCATGAGCGACCTCAAGGAAGAGATCACGTCAGTTCATGGTTATAGTATTACCGAGGGCTTCCACAATATATAACGGACGAACCGAGAAATGTTGCCGTCCCTATAAGAGTGAGCGTCTTTAACTTTCCTTTCGTCCTCGTCTCTCTCTCTCTTTTTTTTTTACCTTTCTCGGGATTTCCTCACCCTCGGCCACACTGCATGTTTCCGGTGCTATACTTCCAACCAGTGTGGTACGCCGAAAGCGCCTCCGATTTCGGTTCGCTCTAGTAGGCACACTTCGAGGAAATACGACCTGCGGCCGAATTGTCCGTGGATCATGGCCACGCACGGAATTTTCGATCCTTGACATCATCCAAAGACGACGGGCTCCCTGTGTTTAGTGGTCGAAAGTGCGAATTTTCAGGCAGCCGCTATAATGCGCACATGCGCTCTCTAGAGCGTCGGATAAATACTCGTGTCGATATCAACCAGAAGCAACGCTTCTCAAACAACAAGACATCATTTTCAAGCACTTATAAATAATGTCGATTAATCTATTAATCGATTAAAACATCACAGCGAAAGCGATTAATCGATGAAAGGCTAAATCGACGAACGATTAACGATTAATCGATTAAGAAATTTAAACGGCCATCCCTATTGGAAGTTTGCTTTTTCTCTACCTTCCGCTTTTTCCTGCCCACTGTAGTCACCGCTTTTTCCTTTCTGGCACACATCATCTCCACCGTCACAGCCGCTAGCTGCAAGACGGCAGCCACGACTGCGAGCCACAGACAGCCAGACTTCGCTCCCCTGTTCGCACCGAGGCCTGCAGCTCTTGGCGACTAGGCAACCCATTCCCCGGCTTCCGGTCATTGTGGGATCGCGCTCCGGACACCCGACCCGCCTCGTTCGACGGGGAGCGCTTAAGAAGCCACCGGCTAGTTCATTTCGGCGCTCTAATAAAGTTATTTCGGAAGCCTTTAGTCCGGTCTTAATTTTTTAGGCATAACACTTTCAAAGACCGAAGACGGTCACACAAAGCGACGAAATTTAGGCATCTACAGTGAACAGCGAGGACGGTGTCTTGCTCGAACGTGTGTGGATTGCTTTGTCAGATCTATGGCACTGCGGTGGCAGTGACTCGGCGAACAAAGGTGGGGGACAGGATTCCCTTCTTTTTAGCACGAAAATGTAGCGTACGTTGGAGACAGTTGCCTACCAAGGAGTCGAAACGACACGTTTAAGAACGCTACTCAGCCTGGCGAATCCTCCCAGGAGTAGTTAGAGCGCGTTTTATTTTCTCTCTCTCTCTATCAATCTGGTTACATTAATTTGTGCAATAAACGAAGTTTGCAGGATAAGCTATGCGCTATTTACTCAATAGTCCCAGTTTGTCAGCAATTAATGTAAACTCCAACTATCCGCCGTTTTTCCACTTTATGTGGGCGTTGTATGTTGTCGTCGTTACTTTAAATGCAATAAGAAGATTGCACGGTTAGCACTGCGTGCATGAGATAGCCAGCTATGCCTCCCCATATACCCCAATTCTTTGGCAAAAGTGTTACCGGCGTAATTAACCGAAGGTAAACACAGTACCAGTGGAAATCGTGACACTGTCATAAGTTCTCGCAACACCCCCCAGAAACTATATTGAGCGCGGCTGGTATCTTGACTATAAGTGAAGATTGGACAGTGCCTTGTTTATGCTCAAGGAATAATTGGTTGAACTGGTCCGGGCCTGGTCGGATTGGGCCCAAACCTTTCGGGCCTGGGCCGGGTTCGGGCCGTATTTAAAAACACCGGACCGGGCTCGGGCGGGCCGGAGCATGGCGCTTTCGGGCCGGGCCGGGCCGGGCCGGGCCCGGCGGGCAGGAAAAAGTCGGCCCGTGCAGTGCTCTACCCTGCAACATTTGGAATCTCGTTAGCAAACGATGCCGAACAGTCGTGGAGATTATTGTGAACGTGGGAGCCAAATATTATAGAGCTACGTGTACCAGGGAATTTTTTTATTTGGTTTCAAACACAGCTGTAATTCACCTGCTCTTCGCTCCAAGAAATGTCACTAGGCCGCCGACTACATTGCTCGAGGCAGATATAGCATCGGCTGAACTTACGATCACGGAAAGGTAGTCTGGAATTATATATTTGTTCATTTTGCATTCAAAAAATAAAGGCAATCTGAGTACCTGTCTTTAAGAAGAGCGAGGTGAGCGAAGTGACGTAGTCGTTGGCGCCAGTGCAGGTTACTTGTTGAAAGAAGAGCAGGCAACTTGTGAGTCGGCGCTGCTAGTGACGTCACTTGGAACAATAGCAGGCGATTGCATGATGTATTTAAAATGAAACAGCAAATCCACTGCTGCCTGCAGCACAATAACATTTGGCTCACACGTTCACAGATGCCTCAGCGACTGATTGGCACCGTTTGCTCAGTGTGTTCAAAAAGTGTTGCAGGGTCCCTTTCATACCGAGTGCGCAGTGAGCACGTAAGCACGCCTCGAAGAATATTCTCACCCTGTAAGTGTGAAGCACGTGTGTCACTCCATTTCTACGTGCTGCGTATGGGAATGCGTCCAAAATAAACTACGAATCAGTAATGTGCAGTTTAACGTTCACGAGTGACATACTATTGCGGCAGTGGTAGCATCAGTAGATGCATCACGTTTCCTGCGGAGACGGCCCGAACACCACTGTATATTGTAAAGAAGAGAGACATAGACACAGCGCCTTTGCCGCAGGCCGACTGTTGTATCCCGACTTCTTTGTTCTCTTCCTTTTCTTCGCTGGGCACCTATAGCACGAGCGTCCAAGCTTCGGCGGAGCTCGCTGGCCTTCGTATACATAGATATACATACAATCCTGGGAGTGTTAGATTGTATGTGCATATATTAAAAGAGACGGGGGGGGACGACGACGACGACGACGACGACCGCCTTCGTATCTAAACGGTAGAGCATCGGACGCCTTACCCGAAGGACGTGGGTTCGCTTCCCACAGAAGACAGGTTTGTCTTTTCGTCCACTTAAATTCCTGTCTACTTACTCCACAATTATAATACTACAATTAAGAACCTCAATAACTTCTATGCTTTCCTAGGCTTCGTAATTTGTTGGTTCGTTAAATATATATATATATATATATAGCAGTCATGGTGGTGAATAGGCCGGAGGCGTGAAGGCAGAGATGAGTAGTAGACCCTCGGAATTGGCAGCAAAAATGTAGAAAGCGTTTATTCAACGTTTCAGCCGGAGACCGGCCTTCATCAGGATGAAGGCCGGTCTCCGGCTGAAACGTTGAATAAACGCTTTCCACATTTTTGCTGCCAATTCCGAGGGTCTACTACTCATCTCTTATATATATATATATATATATATATATATATATATATATATATATATATATATATATATATATATATATATATATATATATATATATATATATATATATGGTGCAGGCAGCAGTTCAGAAATACCAGGCACTCGAGGAAAATCCATTTTGAGTGTTTATCTGTTGCAAGTTGCAGGATATTATGAGCTCTTCCTGTAAAGGGCTCAGTCTATGACAGAGATGCATTTCAAATTTAGTTCCGCAAAACACAGTTGTAGAACAGCTTTACAGGAAACAACGGCCCCATTTTTTTATTTATTTTTACTTTGCAGGAATACATGCGGTTTAATCGGTTGTATGGATAACCTGATAGTGCACCAACTGCGTTCTACCACGGCCCTACCGCCGTTCTACATTGAAAGCATTTCCGTGAAGGCGGTTTCAGCGTGTCATATGATGCCAGTTGAGGATCAGATAACAGCAGATCTGTTAAAGGGTGGTAGGCAGATTATACTGGAAAAGCTAGCAAGCATGTATACGCAATGCCTAATGACTGCGTGCATGCCGGAATCCTGGAAGAATCCGAACATCATCCTAATCCATAAGAAAGGCGACACAAAGGACTTCAAAAATTACAGGCCGATTAGCTTACTGTCAGTCGTCTACAAGGTATTTATCAAGGTAATCGCTAACAAAATTTGTGCCACCTTAGATTTCAGTCAACCTAAGGAACAAGCAGTACGGGTTTAATAAAGGCTACTCAGCAGCAGACCATATACGCTATCAATCAGGTGATAGAGAAATGCGCGGAGTATAATCAACCCGTATATATAGCCATCATAGATCACGAGAAAGCATTTGACTCGGTCGATACCTCAGCAGTCATGCAGGCATTGCGGAATCAGGGCGTAGACGAGCTACAACGGCTCCACATCCACCATGCTCCTCCATAAGAAGAGCAGAAAAATACCTATAAGGGAGGGCGTAGGACAAGGAGACACAATCTCTCCAATGTTATTCACAGCATGTTTACAAGAAGTATTTAGAACGCTGGATTGGGAACAGGTGGGTGTAAGGGTTAATGGGGAATACCTCAGTAACCTCAGGTTTGCTGATAACATTGCCTGGCTAAGTAACTCGGGAGATGAATTACAAAGCATGATTACTGACCTAAACAGGCAAAGTATAACAGTGGGCCTGAAAATTAATATGCAGAAAACTAAAGTAATGTTCAATAGCCTTGGGCGAGCCCAGCGATTTCAGATAGCTGGCGAGGCATTGGAAGTAGTAAGTGAATATTGTTGGAATGAAGACGCCGATGTTCGAAAACCGTTTATTGCATGTGATGGCAGGAACACAACTGACCCACACAGCCGAGTCGCCGCGCTTTTAACAGGATAACAGCGTCAACAAAGGATGCGCGCGCATGCTCTACGCCTGAACAACAAAAGACAGATAACATCATAGACACGTTTCACGCGATTACAACATTCCTCCCCAAACAAAATCACAGCCGGTCGTACACCAGTCGATCTGGTGGACGCGTCACCCGAGTGCTACGTCTAAGCACAGGAGGGGTGGCTGTTTGCTGCGGTGACGACACTGCCGGTTGTACTGAACGATTTTCCCCTTCCAAAACATCACTTGCATTAGGCAACGACATTTCATCACCACAGCCTTCCACATACTCAGGTTTCAATGAAGTACAACGCAGGTGATCGGCGTGCACAAAGCGCGTTTGCTTGTCAACGTACACCAGGTACGTCACCGGAGATTTCACGCTCACCACCTTTCCAGGCCGCCACTTCACAAGTTCACCACGAACAGTACGCACGAGCACATAATCTCCAACAGAAAACGCTCTGGGCTTGTCCCTACGCTTATTTGCGCTGCGCACTTCCCTGTCGGACTTAGCTTTGATCGTAGCTTCCATGTCTGGTTTGAGCAGAGATAGTCTTGTGCGCAACTTTCTCTTTAAAAAGAACTCTGCTGGTGTTTTACCAGTGAATGTGTGTGGCGTAGTTCTGTACGCGAAAAGGAAGTTATTAACTTTGTGTTGCAAAGATCTAGAACTTTGGCTCCGTTCATCCTCTAGCAGCTGCTTCAGCAATGACTGTTTAACAGTCTGCACTGCTCGTTCTGCTGCGCCGTTCGATTGAGGATGATAAGGCGGAGTCAGAGTATGCTTAACGCCGTTCGCATACAAGAAATCCTCGAACTCTTTTGATCGAAACTGTGGCCCATTGTCCGTAACTATCTCATGAGGCAACCCGTAGCTTGCAAACAGTGACCTTACAGTTTCGACAGTCTTTTGCGCAGTAGTTGAAGTCATTATTTTTACATCTACCCACTTAGAGTGTGAATCGACTGCGACCAGAAACATCTTGTTTTCTTTTTCTGCAAAGTCAAGGTGCACTCGCTCCCAACTGTTAGTACACCATCTCCATGGGGTCAGTGGCGCTGGCTGGCCTACTGGTCTTACACTCTGACAGATGTGACATTGTTTTACAGATTGTTCGAGGCAACTATCAATTCCGGGCCACCATACCATTGATCTTGCCAAGGCCTTCATTTTACTGATACCTATGTGTTGTTCATGTAGCAACGACAGTACTTCCTCCTGAAGAACACGGGGTATAACGACTCGGTTCTCCCAAATTAAGCAGTCCTCATCTACCGAAAGTTCAAACCGCCTCAAAAAGAAAGGTTGATACTGCACATCCACAGATGACGGCCAGCCATGCCATGTCATTTCACGTACAGCGCTCAAAACAGAGTCTTTAGACGTTTCACGTGCGATGTCCTTCGTTGTTAAGGGCAATTCTCTGACCGGGGAAAAGTAAAAAATCTTATCTACATCATCAGTGTTTTCAGACAATGGCAGACGTGACAACCCGTCAGCATTGCTAATCTTTGCCCCTGACTTGTGTAAAATGCGGAAGCGGTAGTTCGACAGAAAAATGGCCCAGCGGTGGACTCTTGCCGCTGCCACAGCAGTGCTGTGGTGTTTTAATTGCTTCAAATATTACCGTGAGTGGCTGGGGATCAGTGATAACAACGAAGCTGCGGCCATAAAGATACTTGTGAAATTTCTTTATGCCGAAAATGATGGCGAGTGCTTCTTTTTCGATGTGTGCATAGTTTCTTTCTGCTTGTGACATTGATCTGGAAGCGAATGCGACTGGACGTTCAACGCCATGCACAACGTGCGATAACACTGCGCCCAGCCCGTAAGCAGAAGCATCACATGTGAGCTGTATTTCTTTTTTGACGTCATACAGCTCCAACACTGTTTCTTTAGTTAGCAACAGCTTACACAGCGTGAAACACTCATCACACTGACGCGACCATTGCCATATGCTTCCTTTGCGTAGAAGCTGGCGAAGCGGTTTTAGTTGTCCAGCCAAATTGGGCAAAAATTTTGCATAGAAATTTACTAAGCCCAGAAATGCCCTCAACTGGGTCACATTGCTTGGTTTCGGTGCTTCGAGGATCGCTTTCACTTTGTCCGCTGTGGGATGCAGACCATGTTCGTCTATCTCGTGCCCCAAGTACTGTACTATTTCTTGAAAGAAAACGCATTTCGCCACATTTACTCGGATTCCATGTTTACACAGAGCATTTAGAACTTCCTTCGTTCGACTGTAGCACTCTGTTAGGGTTTTTCCAGCAATAAGTACATCGTCTAAGTAACAGGCTGTGCCAGGTATGCCTTGCAAAACCTGATCCATGACTGCCTGAAACATTGCAGGTGCACTCGCAACGCCGTACGGCAACCGCCGGTATCTAAAGAGACCCATGTGCGTGTTAACCGTCAGAAGTTCTTCGGCATGCTCATCTAACTCCAGCTGTAAATAAGCTTTGGCCAAGTCTAACACAGTGAACACGGTTCCTCCGACCAGGGACGCAAAAATGTCCTCTGGAAGAGGTAAGGGATAGTGATCTACATCAATGGACTTGTTCACACTGACTCTATAGTCCCCACATATCCTTATTTCTTGGCCATTTTTTTTGGGCACAATAACTAGCGGCGTTGCCCAGGTGCTGTGCCGCACCCGGTAAATTACCCCAGCCTTCTCTAGTTCCACCAGTTCTTTTTCGACTTGTTCTCGTAAAGCATACGGTACAGGCCTGGCTTTACAGAAAACTGGAGTTGCATTCTCTTTTGTGCGAATGCTACCCTTGTATCCCTTTATAGCCCCGTACCCTGCTTGAAAAACATCAGCGTACTGTTGTTTTAATGATTCTACACCTTCTAGAGCCTTTATGGGCGCGACTGCTTGTACCTTAAGCGCAACCTCGTGAAGTTTCTGCAGGGCATCAGACAAGTTCACTTTTATCTTTGCGAGCCAGTCACGCCCGAGAAGCACCGGCATGCGCACACCTTCTTCGTACTTGGCAATGACAAGTGGTAGGCGGTGACTTTGCTTCCCGCACCTGACATCGACTTGCGCAACACCCCTTACTCTGATTGCGGTGCCATTGTACACTCCGAGTTTTATGTCCTCACTGTTGTACGATAGGCCAGGAAAGTTTTCTGCAAAGTCTTTTTCAGACATAATTGTAACGGCAGCCCCCGTATCCAGCTCCATCGGTACTTCGTGACCATTTATGATTACTTTTACAACTATGGGAGGCGGGCGGCCTGCTTTGTTCGTTTGGCATATAGTAAGCAAATCCTGCTCTGCTGCCGGTACTTCTACCGCGTGCAGAGCTCGCGTTTTGCACATTTTTGCGACATGACCACGTTTGGAGCACTTAAAGGAGTACTGACACGAATTTTTGACATTCTCGTATTGTTGCTGTAAATGAAAGCACTGGCGTGGAAATCCCCAAAACAGTGTCATGGTGGCCCGCAACACAATGAATATATTTTTAATACGGCTCCCTTAAAAGCTGACTTTCGGTTTCGATTTCGAGGGGGCGGTTTACTAGTGACGTATCAACATAGTCGGACGACGTCTGAGCCACGTAGGGAAAGAAATTCTTAATAGCGTCGCTGCAACTCTGTCGTCTTTGGTCAATTACACCTGAGGCACGCAAACAACGGCAATTTCACGGTCGTCCAGTGACTCTGACCGCGATTTCGGTGATTTTTAAGAGCCCGTGTTCATACGTCATCGTAGTGTCCATTGCAATGGGGCTGGCTTGCTGTGCTGGGCGACGCCAACTTTAAAACCAAATTAAAATATTTTGTACGTGTTTCCTGGCTTCCGCGTGCGCAGGGCGTTAACAATACATGGCTAGGAAACGAAAAATGTATATTTTGCGCCGCCGCAAAATCGTGTCAGTACTCCTTTAAAACAGGCACTTTTCAAAAATGGGCACCTTGTAGCAGTGTGTTGCCCACCACACCTATGACAAAACTACTGCAGTTTCTCGCGTATAGTTTTTTTCAGATACCTTGCTTGTTGCAGTAGGCTTCCTTTGGTTTCCTTGCCAATAGAGTTCAGCGTTGCTGGCTCCAGCGTTGTCGGACAGCATGTCTTGGGTGTCCTTCTGTGCGGCTTCCATGGCGGTGGCTACCTTGCACACCCGGTCCCAGGTGACCTCGTCGTCGGGCAACGCGAGCTGGCGGCACCGGATGGTGTCGCTTCGTAGTCCAGCAATGAGGCGGTCACGTAGCGCTTCTTCTAGAAACGTTCCAAACGAGCATGTCGCGGCGAGCTTCTTCAATTCCACGAGAAACTGTGCAATAGTTTCATTTGACTCCTGGTTCTGTCGGTAGAAGTGGTATCGCTCGGTGACCACGGACCGCTTTGGGGCGTAGTGTTGTTGTAGCGCCTTCTTGGCATCTTCGTACTTCACTTCGGTGGGCGTTTTCGGCAGCAGTAAGCTACGCAGTGTCACGTAGGCCTTCTCTCCTATGATAGTCAGGAAAACTTCAAGCTTCTTTTCGGCGTCTATTCCATTTGCTTTCGCAAATAACTCGAACCTTTCAAGGTAGACGTCGATGTTACCTGAATCCGGACAGAACTCCGGCAGCTTTCCGAAAGTGGTGGCCATAGCTTCTGTGCCGCTGTCCCACCCTCGTCGCCAATGTTGAAATGAAGACGCCGATGTTCGAAAACCGTTTATTGCATGTGATGGCAGGAACACAACTGACCCACACAGCCGAGTCGCCGCGCTTTTAACAGGATAACAGCGTCAACAAAGGATGCGCGCGCATGCTCTACGCCTGAACAACAAAAGACAGATAACATCATAGACACGTTTCACGCGATTACAACAAATATGTCTACTTAGGCCAAGTAGTGACCCCTGATCCGAACCATGAGGCTGAGGTAATTAGGGGGATTAGAATGGGGTGGAGGTGCATTCGGCAAGCATTGTCAGATAAGGAATGGTAGCTTACCATTGTCTCTGAAGAGGAAAGTTTACAACAGCTGCATCTTACCGGTACTCACCTACGGGGCAGAAACATGGCGGCTAAGAGGGCTTAGCTTAAATTCAGGACGACGCAGCGAGCTATGGAACGGAAAATTGTAGGTGTGACATTAAGGGACAAGAAGAGCGGAGTGGGTTAGGGAACAAAGGCGTGTTGGGGGACATATTAATAGAAATTAAGAAGAAGAAATGGGCGTGGGCGGGCCATGTAATGCGAAGACAAAGACAACCGTTGGTCATTAAGGGTAACAGAGTGGATTCTTAGAGAAGGCAAGCGTAGCAGGGAGCGGCAGAAAGTTAGGTGGGCAGATGAGATCAGGAAGTTTGCAGGGATAAATTGGGCCCAATTCCTGTGCTAATTGGGCCCAATTATAATTGGAGATCCATAGGAGAGGCCTTTGCCCTGCATTGGGCGTAGGCAGGCTGATGATGATGATGCCAGTAGGATCGTATTCATCAGCTGCACTAAGCCTGGACACTACAACTAGTTTTTGATGACTGTGAACGTGAACTAGTTGCGCGTTTGGTAGAGGTTGCATTCTCAAACGAGTTGGCTGTTCGAAGTGTTTTGTTTTATGACTAGGTATAAGGCAACAGGTGCTTTTTTTTTAATGTGAAACAGGGCAAAATTCGGAGACTCTCAGCTTGATCCTGCATATGTAGACCTGATGGTTATTTGAAGTCCTTTTTAGGAGTAGCTTCATGCGCTGGTGCCAAAATCTCTCTTTTTTTTTTTTTGGCTTCCAAATGATGCTTGCCAGTCTGATCGCCGTTCATGTCAGATTTGCATAGATGTGCGTAATACAGTGCTTTGTATTACGCACATACAGAGAGCCATATCTGTATTTTGTGCATGTAAGTGAGAATATTGCTTCTTTTTTTTCTTTTTCGTCACCTCAACACTGTCTCCAGTGTATTCGACTTCAAGCACGTATGTAGCTTCATTATGAAACTGAGGTTGCTTCGATGCAACGTTGCTCGCTGTGACAGATCGTGGACTGCATTGCGACATTGCTCATTATACCGATTTTGTTAATATTTCATGCGCTACTTTCTTTCAAGGTCACTTTGGTCAATATTCATTGACACTTGATTGATGCTTTTGGTTGTCTTTTAAAGCTTGCCTCATTACATCAGCTGATGTCCTAGGCAAATTTTCACTTTCATATCTGAGTAATATTTGAGTTCTTTTGTTTATATTCCTTGATTTTATGCGGTGAAGATACTGCTTAACATGATTGAAAGCGGCTATCACACAGTCATCCATTGTTCTGTCTGTGCTCGTATAACCGGATGCGCTGCTCTCATGCTGAAAAGCGCATAGTCGTTTGGCTGTTGATTATTGTGTGACTACTATAGTGCTCTTTCTGTAAGCCTCTAGCGGTTAATAAGTTCCAAATATATTTAAAGTATTTCTTCTGCAGTTCCTTTTGAATATTTGTGGTTTTATTTTTCTCGCATTTCTCATTTTCTTCTTTTTTAAAACTTGCACAAGTTAGTTTCTCAATAAAATGTTGATGTAGCAGTGTTTCGACTTCGTGATCATTGGCACAGAGGCCTCCTTGTTAGGCCGCTTGCCATGAAACTGTCTATCCTTCACTGTAGAAAGATATGTCATTACTATTTTTGGTAGATTAGCTTCATACTCTACAAATTACATGCTAGATTGATTTTTGTATTCACGACAACCAATTTTGACCTAAATGCTAAGACTGATGAAGCCTTTGTTGAGAACTGTGTACCTACCTTACTGCACTATTTTTTGCTCTGTTGCACTCAGTGCTGATGCCTTTAACCACGAGAAAAAAAAAAGAGTTCCAGGCAAGTGCGATGCCAGGATTTCTTCCTAGGACGTAACTACGAAAGTATTCGGCTGGCACTACCCCCCGCTCTGCAGCACCGACAAGTTTATGGTGCAGCTAGTAACATAGCAGGTCGCAGCGACTACCACAAAGGCAGGGACGGCGTCCGCGGATGGGGGTGCCCCCCAAAATTATGATCCCGTTGACAACTTCAGAACCACAGAGTTAATGCCTTAGGGGTGCAAAAAGTGTCTTGTGGTTATTTGTACCCCTAAGGCGTTAGCTTATGTTATGAGGGTGGTAACCAGATCAAAATTTTGGTGGGCGCGCCCCGTTCCCGAGCACGATTCCTGCTTCTTTTTCAGATTACGGCTAACGTTTCAGGAACAGCTTTTTGATGACGTATTTGGTAAGTCTTTAAACGGATTCAGAAATCCCGGTAAATTGGACTATTGGAGGCTCCCCCAAGCCGTCGAAAAGACCAGCTTTTTGATGACGTTTCGAGGACGTTCAGGAAACGTCTCGTTTATATGCAACAAGACGGACATCAGACGAGATATACGACGTATCCTAGACTAAAACTTCTTACGCGTCCCGTTTCTGCGACGTCGTTAACGTCTCGGATATCCGTTTCGAAGACGTCTTAAATTCTTTGTGTGCTTGCTGGGCTGTACAGCCGTATTTACCCCACAGTCCGTACACCAGAATGCAAGGCGTGCGGAGCGCCTCGCGCCGGGCTTGACCATATTATATGGGCCTGTCCCAGAGCTGCCCACACTATAACACACAGCAAAAACCCTACATTTAGAATCACCACGGCCGAGCAGTGGGAGGTTATGCTGCTCAGCGCGTGCCCGGAGGACCAGCAGTGGGCAGTCCGGCTGGCCGAAGACGCCGCCAGGATTCAAGGCCTGGCCGCCGCCTGAGGAAGGTAGTACGTGGTTACGGAGAGGCTCGTCTCTCGCCCTCCGCCACCCTTGACCCCAGCAAGGACACATAAATAAAGTTTCTATCTCTCTCTCTCAGGCATGCCTTTAACCACCAGAAAAAAAAATTGCCCGCCAGTCCACCCTGTGAAGGTGGTTGGAAAGCGAAGCTTTTTACGCCACCCTCACGGTGACGGCGAGAGCTGCTGGGTTTTGCCTACGACGCTTTTGAGCGAGACGATTTTGTTCTTTCCGCCGAGCCTTATATTCACGCTCTTCTTCTGTCTCCGTGGTCTACCCATAGTGGGGTAGTCTAGAAATGAACCGAAGTTACTAGGCTGCAAGGGTTTCGAATGACGTCAACCCTCTTTCAAGCAGCTGCATAAGCTTTGCAACAGCTGCAATCTAATCTTACGGACCGCGCCGAGCCTGTTTCCGTTGTTTGCCCGCAGCCTTTATCATCCATCATGTTGGCTCATCACTTTGAAGCTTGTTTTGAAGCTCGCTAGAAGACGCTGCCTGCCTCAAGCTCGTCTCTCGCGGGTAAGGGCGCGTTCTCCTTCTTTGCGAGCTGGTCGAGCGTTCATCGAAGAAAGAGCGTTTCCATAGGCAACGCGCGACTTTCGCTCGCTCTCTCTCTCTCTCACAAGACAGCAGATGGAAGAGTGAGAGAGGTAGCGCGCCGGGAGGCACTCGCCGAGCGCGAGCGCTACCTCGCGAGCGCGAGCGGTGCGTCGGGATCGTTTTTTGCTTACAACGACGGACACGACAGAACCCTTGGCAGGTAGAGGTACAAAGCTTCGCTTTAAAAAGAAAGAGTTCCAGGCAAGTGCGATGCCAGGACTTCTTCCTAGGACGTAACTACGAAAGTATTCAGCTGGCACTACCCCCCACTCTGCAGCACCGACAAGTTTATGGTGCAGCTGGTAACATAGCAGGTCGCAGCGACTACCACAAAGGCAGGGACGGCGTCCGCGGATGGGGGTGCCCCCCAAAATTATGATCCCGTTGACACCTTCAGAACCACAGAGTTAATGCCTTAGGGGTGCAAAAAGTGTCTTGTGGTTATTTGTACCCCTAAGGCGTTAGCTTATGTTATGAGGGTGGTAACCAGATCAAAATTTTGGTGGGCGCGCCCCGTTCCCGGGCACGATTCCTGCTTCTTTTTCAGATTACGGCTAACGTTTCAGGAACAGTTTGATGACGTCTTTGGTAAGTCTTTAAACGGATTCAGAAATCCCGGTAAATGGGATTATTGGAGTCTCCCCTAAGATGTCGAAAAGACCAGCTTTTAGGGGCGAAGCTCCTTAAGGTTTGGGTCTGTCCGTCCGTTGTAGTAGCGCGTTACCTACTAGGAACGCGCTACTAGGAGGGCGCGTGTGGGAGGCGCGCCCTCGGCGCGTGCCTCCCGGCGCGCGAGCTTTCTCACTCTTCCATCTGCTGTCTTGTGAGAGAGAGAGAGAGAGCGAAAGGCGCGCGTTGACTACTGGAAACGCTCTTTCTTCGATGAACGCTGTACCAGCTCGCAAAGAAGGAGAACGCGCCCTCACCCGCGAGGTGAGGGCGCGTTTCGCCTCCATTGAAATGCAGCCGCCGCAGCCAGGATTCGATTCCGCGACCTTCGGATCAGCAGCAGAGTGCCGTAGCAACTAGACCACCGTGGCTGGACGCGTGGGACACCCTGGACGTGAAGCGTGGTTTAATTCCACGTTACGAAGAGAGCGGTAACCTTTTTTGGACATGATGGACGTTTGACTCGGAGGCAAAACAAAGGGGGTGGGGGAGGGGATCGTAGGGGCTGCAAGAGCTGCCAGGGGCTCCCTTAACGAAATTCCACTGGCGCGTACGGTCGAGTAATGCCGCTTACAAGAGGCTGCAGTACCGTCAAGACACTTCTGCGAAGGCTTGTACTCCAAGAGGACCGCTCTGTACTACTTCCTTTGGAAGGCACGTGTATCGCGGGCGACTAGTTCTATTCGGCGGCAGCGCATGTGCTCAGCAAACAGTGCACCCACAATGCTCGGCTTCGTCACATTGCTCCGCAAGCTCAACGGCAGTGAGCATCTTTTGCCGAGAGACGAACATCTCATAGATTAAAGAACAGTTCAAAGTAACGAGCTGTCGGGGCACAAGCACAAGCACCGGCGGCGAAATCGTGAGTGCTTGAGTAAACGGAATGAAAGTTATGGGCGACCATTCTACGTGGCCTATACATAGGCGTGGTCGTAAATGCACGTAGGCACCGCGTTTACTAAGTTGCGGAACAGTGATTTGAAGCGGCCACACTATAGCGAGCCAAAAACCGGGGAGTGCACTCGCAG
Organism: Hyalomma asiaticum; assembly: GCA_013339685.2. NCBI lineage: Eukaryota > Metazoa > Arthropoda > Arachnida > Ixodida > Ixodidae > Hyalomma > Hyalomma asiaticum. The sequence goes on from CM023481.1 coordinate 194,208,671, forward strand.
ATAGTGGTCGGAAGCTTTCTTTCCATCTTTCCTTTATGAAAAATTTATTTTTCTTTGTGTATATATCTTGGGTTGATTTTATTTTTGTATGAAAGTTTGAAGGTCATAATTCCAACCTGAAAAACTTTCTTATTTTCCAAGTTTAAACACAGCAAAGTTACCTTTTATGGTGATGACAGCAAAACTCGTTCGAGAAATCTGCTTTTCATCCTCACAAAAAAGAAAAAAAAACATTCGCTTGATCGGTACCTTTTGCTTGCACCAGAGCGCGATTTTCAAACCTGCAATGTAGTGCATATAACCTCAGCAGTAGGAAAAATTTCAAAGAAGTGGAAGGGAATTGTTACTGCATGGTATGTAGCACTGGAACTGTTTAGAATACAGGGAGTCTGCAGAGTCCCATCAAGTAGAGGAAGAGCTATGAACTTGATACGTACGTCAGCGATCCTCATTTGCAAGCAAAACGCCAGGTTCCATGGTTAGCTCATCTGGAAGAACGACCACCCGGAACGACATTGGCCCTGGTTTCGAACCTCGGGCCAGGACGAAAGTATTAAGCTTTTTTTTTTTTCAGTCAATTTGGGCTTTCTCGTAGCTCTTTGCTACAAATGATGATGATTTTTGGAGTTTAACGTCCCAAACCCACGATATGATTAGGAGAGACACCGTAGTGGAGGGCTTCAGAAGTTTCGACCACCTGAGGTTCTTTAACGTGCACTACGTCGCACAGTATACGGATCTGTGCTGCAAATGGGTGGACGCAACATCCCTTTCATGTTTATAGCATGTAATCTGCTGGCTTGGCAGTGGGGTGCGACGGCTCGTGCGTAATAAATGAATAAATAAATACGCGCGCTCCCACGCACACAGTGTCTCAGTCAACTTGCGGCAGGGTAAGTGCGCATTGCAAGGATGCGACCATATTTGTAGTATTGTCGTCTTGGCCATCTCAGACAATTTTTCAATCAGCTGAGGCAATCAATCAATATTATTTGATAAACCACCCTTTAAAAGGACGGGCCAGAGTCAAGCTACAGATTTTGCAGCTTTTTTCCGTCACCCCGATATTTCTCAATGTGAAACAAAAGTTCTCTTGATTGAATGTACAAAAAGAAACACTTGCTTTAAACGCAAAATGTTTAATGAGAAAGTTGTACAGCAAGGTAATTAGTGTCCAGGTAATGTATTTTCATAATAGGCGAAGCACATAAATTTTTACCGGCTTCTAAAAAGTGCGCGAAATATGAAAAAGTACCACGCGACTAGGCGATGGTGCACTGACATTAGAGCTCTCAAACATGCTACGATAGAACGATAATTCTCGCAGACAGACATGCCGCAACTGAAGTTGATAACATCTGAACATCCCCCCGATTGAACGTTTTACTCTTAAGGCAACATTTTAAAAGTTGGTTAATTAACCAACAATAATTAATTGACTGCAGCTCACAGACAAAATATTGAGATAGTCAAGACAACAGTAAAGAATACCAATACGGTTGCACGTAATGCGCACGTGATTTTCTTTTTTGTGAGGCAAATACAATCAGTAGATCGTGCACACTCACTACACAGAGAAAATTCAGGGGTCAAATTCACAAAACCTCTTTCGCTCGTGCGTTTTGCCATTCACCAATTGGCTTTCCCAGTGATACGTCCAAGGTCTGAAGTGGGTGAAATATTCTCTTCCGAACATTTCTACCGGAAGACGTTTTTGGAAATATGAGCCCAGACTACAAGAATTAACGTGCAGCTGCATGCACATACTTGCGCACCCGTGCATCTGTGGCGTAGAGTAAAGAGCACAGAAACAATGCTTGGGTATCATTATATTTATTCAAGAGTTCGATAAACAATGCACATATTTATCTTCTGCATTTGTTTAAGACTCGATCACGCCGCAGCTATAGAAAATTATAAACTGTGGTGCACAATGCCCATAAAGTCACATGACAAGAAAGACGACAACATGGCGCAGACAACTAGCGGACATGTCACGATGAAAGCCATCACAAAGATGCATCTTTACATGATCAATCACCTATTATCTCGGAACGATGGCCAGTGACGTCCCATCCACCTTCGACAATAAGGCTGGTGAGCTCTCACGCGGGTTGGTCGACATACCAATCTACTCGCTGCGATTGCGAGATGCATAGGCACGGTGAAATCAGCACACGTATTGTCTCGCTTGTGCACGAGAAGCACACGATGGTTGCCAAAAGTGCTCACGTGAACCATTAGCAATGCCGTGTTTGCACAAAATAACGCTGTTTAGAGCAGCCAAGCTAAAAACGTTTTCAAGAAAGGCACTCAGCGTGTGGCTTTTCCTTTTGCTCTTGAGCATTGCAGCAGAGGCTGCGCCACTAGGCAAATTTAGCCGTTACACTAGACAAAGTAAGAGAGAGAGAGAGAGAGTGCGTGTGCGGCGCTGTTTTGTCAATATCCATGATGATTTCTTTGGCAGGAGCTTAGCACTTCCTGGAGCCGTATTCTGAGGCGATCGTTTTTCGCATTACGCCAAAGTGTCACCTTCACGGTACGCTACATGGTTGGCCGGTTGAGGAGAGGCGAGCAAGTAGTTGACCTGTCATTGGACACATGACAGTCTACATCACTCAAAGCAACACTGTCCACGCGAGAGCGATTCTCTCAGAATAGTCTCCGAATGGAAGACGAAACTAGATTTGATTTGAAGCGTTACTCTTGGTGAATGTTCAGTGGCAAAGAGTGGCCACTTGGTCATGCTCGAGCTTTTTCAGGCTCTCTCGCTATGCGTACAGCCTTCTTGCGCATATGCATATGGCAACTCGCACAAAACAGTAACGGCCGCTAAGGCACATTCGCTAGCTTCGAGCCCACTAACAAAAGGGTGAGCCAAAAGTCGTGCCCATCACAAAATATGACTGTTGTGAAGGACCACAAGTGCAAAGTGAGGCTGGCTGGCCCCGAATATTATGACTATGAACAGGAATGAAAGTAAAAAGGAAAACATGCACAAAATTAAACATCGCAATAACTTACTCCCGCTCGCAGTCATTCAGTCTCTCCAACAGCGCACACAACCGTCAGCGTTTTGGTTTCTCTGTGGACTAGATGTTTATCGAGGTATTATTACCTACCGGCAAAACGGCAAGGGGAGCCGCTGACAAGAAACATCTGAGGTAACATGCGCGTTGCACAGACTTAACAATGATGGTGGCACAAGGAACATAAGTGAATGCCTTTTGCCAGCTGCTATGTGTAGAGGTGCATTTATCGTGCTTGTTATCTAAAGCGATCGTTGCGCAGCTCTGCTCAGATATCCAGATAGTTTTTTGCGCATGTGTACAACTTGGTTACAATATTCTTCTTTAAATACACGCAAAAGCGAATATTTCTGGTGTATATATGCAACTTGAAAGTCACATCATCGGTCACATCGCAAGCATTATTAATGATGATTGCTATAGTATGCGCTGCAACCTTGCGTTTCGTTTAGCTTGATTTCGTGTAAGTGTATATGTGAATGTTACGGTGTACACATCACACTATCGTCATCCCCTAGTTTCTCAAGCACGTACATGACAGATCAATGTGTATAGATGCTTGAAGGCATAACAATGCGGTACAAAAATTGATTTGGCACTTTTCCGCACAAAACACGAAAGGAGCAATTGCAGGATTTAAAGAGACTGTCTACCGTCCTTCATCGCTCTCCCGTTTTTTGGCTCAACAGAAAGCGTACCTTTCGAAGTGTCCCAGCGTGCAGTGGTTTCTCTAGAATCTCAATAGAAATTATTAAAACACAATTTTTTTCATCCACGAAGTCGCTCCCTTCCTAGTGTAGGCATGCCAGCAACACTGGGTACCGCGCATGATGCGTCGTCGTCTCCCTGGCAACCCTTTCGGGCGCGGGAGGCATCTCAACGCGAACCGGCTTCAAGGTAGGCATTCCAGAGGCGACGACTGAGGAGGAGAGGCGAGGGAAAGTCGGCGCGCGGAGGTGCGTCTCGGACATGCAGCGCCGCATGCATGACAAGCGCAGTACTACGCGCCTCCGCAGGCAGACGAATTCGAAGGCAGCGCCACATGCGCCACCCCGAAAGCAGCGAAAAAAAGAACAAATTGCTCTTGCACGCTATAACAAGGTGTCTCACAGGGTGAAGTATGCATGTAAGACATACATAATAGTTTTTCAGCAGAGCATGCATACCTGCGTGGGCTGGTTCTCGTACACTTGGAAAATGACGAACACGCTGTTGGGTGTCGCTAGCGGCGTTTTTTGCACCACTTTCAGAGCGAAATTAAAAACATAATTCCTTTTTTGTGGGGTGAAAGCGTGCTCGTTCCCGTAAATGTGACGCACGATCTGCCCAATTTTACCACAATCTTAAAAAATTTTCTGAGCGGTAGACAGTGCCTTTAAGACCTCCATTCACATTTATGCTAAGTTCAGTCGAAAAATTTCGGACTAAAGTAACAGGAATATAGGGCCACTTAACTCTAAACAAGTGACGTATAAAAAATAATAATCTTGCTTTTTTTCTGTCTCTTGCAGTGGTTTTCACGCCTAGTGGCGCCCTGCTCAGCCACTAGATAAACCATCTAAGGGGACTGCTCTGAGAGGCACGTACTCTGCATGTGCATGTAGTGGATAATATTTAGTTTCACCACGAAATGGTGGCACGTACACTTTCTTTGCTGGCTTTCCTTTAGGTGCAGGTTTATTTCCGCCATGAAGGCAATATAAAGTCTGCAATGAAGCTAAAGGTTGAAAATTCACTATTGTATCCGGGTTACCAGCAACTGTCAGGTGACGTATCGGAGAAGCACTCAGCGTACTTGAACTGTAACAGTGCTATTCATTAACAAGTGCAGAAAAATGGCACAAAGGTAGGTGAGCAGGCAGCAATCTAGAGTAAACGAGCCAGAGCTTCCTTCATAAAAAAAGCAAACAAAAAAACAAGCAGCTCAGTGATCAGTGGTGATGCAAAAGACAAGCAACAAACACTGACTGACATATACAACCTCTGCCTCGAAGACAGATTACGCACGTATGCTGTGAGATATTGACGGCGCATAATAAGAGACGCCGTGCATGGCCGAGCTACGTAATGGGGAGCGTCCACAGTAATTCTGGTTACATCCACTATTTTCGCAAATGATGCACCTTCTAGGAAACAAGAAATCCTTCCAGATTCTTTTTTTTTTCACTTCTCTTTTTGAATATTGTGATATCTGAGTCATTAAAACGATCAAGTAGAGGCTAGTAAAAAAAGGATACCACGATGTAAATGTCCAAGCAAAAAATATGCATAGATCACCTAATCAACCTGCCTAAACTGATGAAGTTGTCTCAAATGTGGCAGAAAAACTCTGACAGCTAAACAGTCAATGCCATCGCTCTCGCTCGCTGCACAGGCAACAGTCAAACATTGCAGCGCAGAGCTTCTCGACATTCGGGATACGATTCCGCCATTCGAGCTGCTCGTCTGAGCTGTAGCCTATGGCCCCATGGGACACTCGGGAACGCTCCTGACCAGCAGGCCGCTCAGTCATCGGGCACCGGAGGTGCGGGTATGTCAGGGATGCTGAGCCGCACCTGCTGCTTGCTGGACGGGGTCGAGGAGAGGGGGGCGCCGCTAGCGCCCCACTTTGGGATGTCGTAGTAGTGTCGGCCATCGTCGTGCTCCGGGGGACACGGAGGTGGAGCGACGCGTCGTAGCGCTGCCATCGGAAAGTCGTAGTCTAGCAACGGGTTGTGCCGATGGTCGACGACGGGTCGGGGCACTTGCGGAATGTCATAGTACACGCCTGCCGATGGGTTCGACACCACGGGCTTGGCTGCAGGGAACCACGAAAGCTTGATTAGGTACGCGCGTGCCGTAAGCCTGCTGTCAAGCAACACCTTATAGTTTAAGCTGCGGTTTGTTGTCCCTACATAAATCTGTAAATCAATTCACTCCTCACCCTTAAAATGTAAATAATATAAAAGAAGGGAGGAGATCTAACAACACTTCAGGTTCACTGATTACTGTTCTCCAAAGTCACTCGTATTAAAGAGCGCTAGCACAAAATTCAACAAAGATGCATGGACAAAAACTTCTATGTAAGCGCTTGATAGCTGCTAAAGGGTTATTGAACCGGTCATTTCTGAAATTATGTTGTCGGCTATGCTATAGGTAGAGTAAATGCTTCACACCATTATTTCAGTGACATAAAGAGGGTTACGGCCAATTAAAGGCGCGCAAAATTGAGGAAGCAGTTCTCGCATTAGGGGTGTGCTAATATTCGAAGATTTCGAATAAGGGAATTGAAAAGTGCATTTGAAATGCCGTATTTTTTCTCAAAAGAGTTGGTGAATACTCAGCAACAATGAGGAAACTTCAAAGGAAGGAAACATTGACACTGTACGAGTAATTATTTTTCGAATTATTCAACTACCACGACGTAGCCCAAGCTTTTACAGGACTATGGAGGCTATATTCATCACCAGACCTAGACACCTTGCTTAAAACTGCAGTGTCGCAGAAGCGAAAGTGCCATCATTCTACTGTCACCACAATGATAACAGTAGTTTTGTTCGCAGAGCCCTTGGTGTTACGTTGGAACCCTAACATGCTCCCACGCATGGAGGAAGGAATAAAGCTAGGAAAGGGCGTCACGTGTCAATGTTGAAGATTAGTCTCGAAAAATTTGAAGGAGAGAATTATGAAAAATAGGCCTCAGTCACATGACAGGCAAGCGGTATAGATTGCGATAGTGCCACCTAAGGTAGTTAATATCTGAAAGGTTATAGTCACTTCTGCATGCAAGCCTACCTCACTTTTCAGAACTGTATTTTTTTGTCGGTTAAACCTAATCGTATTGTTTTTTTGTCAATGTGTAGGAATATTTCTTCGGAATAAAATGTGGAATTTTTTAGCTGTGTTGAAAACTTTTGGCTTGTTATTGGAAAACTGTTCCAATAGTAGTTGATTCGTATTTTTATTCAATTCTGTTTCACCACTATTTGATGCGGTTCTAAGATTCACTGTCCACACACCCCCATCTCACAGTATTCGTAGTTTCTTTTTTTCCAACCGTAAGCATACCTGATGAACTCATATTGCCATGCAGCGAAACGCTGGATGGTATGCTGTTCGTCCTGACTTCTGAGGTGGTGGTTGCTGCCACGTCTCCGGCCTGAGGGGAGGCCTGAAAAAAAAAAATCGATCATTTTATTGAAACAGAAAGATAAACGAAACTACGATTACAATGAAAACTGCGCAAAATAAATGGGGTTGAGGAAGGCACGCCTCGTCCCCATTAATTTTGCACAGTTGTCATCGTAGTGGGATACCAACTCGCCTATAGCGTTCAGTTCTTCTAAGAAACTATGATTTTGCTGTTCCGATGAACAAAATGGTTTTCTCAAGGTGATGACTGCATGTTCTGATAAGAACGGTGGCCAGTCGTCGGGACAACTTTAGGCAACAGTAGATATTTTACGAAAAGCTCCTTTTTTTTGGGGGGATTTTCTTGCGGCAGTCACAATTCTGCGCTAAATTTTTATTATGATGCAACGAGTGCAGTATCCGTGCTGCAATATCGCACCCGGTGAGATTAAAAAAAAATAAATTCACCAGTCTCCTATCGCATGCTAAGACTACTTGACAGTTCATGTTATTTCGCCCGGCAGTGAATATTTTTTGACGTGGGTTGCATCAAATTATCTTGAAATTCACGTGACATCATGTGAATATATTGGTGCACGCTGAAAAGGTTAACGTGCAATCAAATGTGCCTCATACCTGCATTTCGGTGGGACAAGGCGGGATGGTCACCTGTATAGGACAAGCCATTTACTCTGACCTGGGGGTAACTTCTTTACAGTGCAATTTCACATAATGAAGAGCTAATTACTCTTTTTGAGGACCATTTTCAAGTGTGCATATGCACATTCTGGCACATCTTCAACCACGTTGGGCATATTTATAGAATGACATCCCTATAGGTTACATTGTGTAGGACGACGCTGGACAGTCACAATTCGCAGTGCATTAACCAGTTAAGGCTTTAACCTTAAAAATGTTAATCCATAGGCCTGCCAAAGTTCACAATATTTTATATCATGCTACATGGGAAAATTGTGCAGCCTGGAAGCACACCTGAATCCAAAGCTAATGGCGCAGAAATGTTCTAATCTGTAGTACATAAAACATACTCTCTTAATTTACAAAGTTACAACGTTGGTATATTTCTTTGTTTTGTATCTACAAACATATCCGGCTAGAAAACGACAAAAACAACACCCCAGGAAAGAGCCAGTAAAGATTCACTCTAAAATTACCCTAGCAAAAATTCTAATAGAGATTTGTATTAGTCTAAAAAGCTTTTCTATTAGTCCTATTAGTATTGTATTAGTCTTATAGGAATATTTATTTGTCTTATACGTGTTTGTATTAGTCTAATACATTTTCTATTAGCCTTGCTAGTTTATACCAATATGCTCTATAAGACTTTTTGAAATTTGTCTAATGGATATTTTCTCAAGCAAGGTGGCTAGGGCTTTAGATAACTATTAAAACACCAAATTTGAAACTCAGTAATCCTTTAAATAGCTTTATTAGTTTGTATTAGTTTACACAGTAAAAAATTTACACCCTTAAGGGTGTAAATGAGAAACCTAGAGATGTATGATTTCTTGCCGATTTGGCATTGAACATTTGGTGGGCTTAGAGTAACAGAAATGTGTAATGCACAGCTACCAGTTATCCTACCCTTGATTGGGAGATGTCCTGTGTGTCCTTATTTTGTAATTGCGCATAACAGTAATTTCCCCACTGGATCTACATAGTAGGTCAGGAATCTGGAGTATATATACAGGACTGTCTCTGTAAAGATGTTAAATAATGCGAATGTTCTCTGTTCTATATATTGGTTTGAAATGGTGGAGTGTTTATTTGCATGTGTGATATGTTCCTGCGGTGTCTTGGAAGTGTAATGCGTGATCATAAATGCAGCTAAAATCAAATGCCGTTTCACTCACAGTGCAATTGCAAAGCACATGCAACCTCCATTTTTGCTCTACACACAAAAAGGGTGTCGCCCACGAGCTTACTCCGTGCCCATGGGATAGGTCGTTTACACCCTTAAGGGAGTTAAAATTTTATAGTGTATATTAAGCCTCATATGTCTAGGTTAGTAGAACAATCGTATTATGTTTTCCTATAAGTCTTGTACAAGCTATTAGTCTAATACTAATAAATTCTATGTGTGCCAATAACCTCATAGGCTATTAGTTTTTCTATTAGAATTTTTGCTAGGGTAGATGAGGTTTGGGATGTAAATGTGGCATGAGTAAGTGCATGGTTCTCATACACCATCTAACTACTAAACCTTGCAGCACTGCCAAGGCTAAGAGGTGCAAACAAGCCGCATGCTTGCTCAACAAGACGTACGTTGCTCCATACGTCATTGCCTTATAACTGGCAGGGCAGAGACAGTTGTGTCTTCACACTGTGTGTGAAGTTGCATTGTTTTATTCAATATGAACATACCAGCACTTGGCAGTACACAAATAACGATTGTTACGTGAACCCCATAAGGCATGCTAATAATTTCCTTATAACTAGGACCTTGACGGCTGTAGCGACTTGTGAAGTGCCGTTGCGACAATTCGGTCTTTCTTTTCTTTAAATTCTTAGACGTTTCCATATCGTTACCTCCCAAGCTATACGGCGTACCGTATCGATGTTCTCCACATGCAATTTCTCGCTGCTCCATTTTCTTATAACTGATCACGTTCATTGCTCAACTTACCTTGCAGTTACTCGATTGTGAATCTAGGCTCACACACACCATGCGCTGGTGTTTGCGTCAGGAGCACGACACTCAGAAGAATAATTCTTGGGCGAGTTGGTATGTCATCATACCAAAAAAGCGCAAAAAGCAAGGACACAAGTGAGGAAGGTGACTGCATGAGTGCTTACTGACAACCGAACGTTTAATGAAGACAAACAGAATATATATGAAAGCTAGGAGACCACGTGTAAGAAACCATCAAGTAAAATTGCATAGTTATCTAAGGCGACTCTCTAGATAATCTATTTAAGCTTTTTGTAGTGTTACCGAGGGTTGCGTGACACACTTGTGTCCCACCTTGTGTACGTAGAATCGAATGCTTCGGGAATTTCACATGCTGTCCTATCTCTAAATTACGCCAGCACCCTAGAACCTGAGAGTTTGGGAGTACACGTACCGCAATACAGCACTAAATTTGAAGCTGGCTGCCCTTTTAACGATGCCCTGCCATCCATGAGATGGTTGTTTAAGCAACGCTCAGGTTGTCCTATGTAACAAATGCCGCAGGAGAAGGACACCTCATAAACCACACCACTCCCACATTTCGGTTCGCATCCTGGTGCGTAATGTTCCATGAGTGCCAAGGAATTGCACTCCCATCAACTCTTCTTTTCACCGCAGCACATAGCCTTTAAAGCTTGTGCTTGGTCGAGAATGCAACATTGATGCCACACCTTGCACCGAATTTTTTAATGCGGTTCGAAATACCATGCAAATAAGTGACGCTGGCCAGTTGTTTTTTTCGCTCTTAGAGAACTCTTTGGCCAAACTCTTGCCTTGGCCTTCAATCTTCCGTGAATTCTTTCACACAAGCAGGCCAGAGTGACCTCAGGATAGCCTGCCTCCTTCAACCTGCCGAGTTGTTTTTCGGAGCACTCACCTATCAGATGCGGGCACGTTTTCTTCAGAGCAAACGTTCCACGCGAACCAATGCCATTCTTTACAAGCTTGAAATGGGAAAACTGCAGGGGCTTAGTGTTTTCATTTTCCCGGAGGGGGCGGGTGCATGCAAGCTGTTGTCTCATGCGCATATATATATATATATGTGTGTGTGTGTGCGTGTGTGTGTGTGTGTGTGTGTGTGCACCTGCCCCTTCCAGGAAAATAAAGATATATATGTATGTGTGTGTGTATATATATATATATATATATATATATATATATATATATATATATATATATATATATATATATATATATATAATGTATATTTTTACTTCATTAGTAACCAAGTACATTGACAGGGGTAACTTCAGCATGGTTCATAGGAAACTATATTTTGTCATTTGTTTCATGTTTATTTTAATAATAAACTGGTCAATTGCTTCCCTACTATTTATACTGATATACATTTACATCTATATCTGGCATGACAAGGGCAGTTGCTTCTAACGAAGTTTTTTTAAATACGAATTCGCTTTCATTTTGTTTCATTGATTCCTTCGGCTGCTTTTCCTTGTAATGCTCAAAAGCCCTCGTTTCCTCTACTTATCAGATATGCTCTGGCGTTAAATTTTCTCGCTTGGAAGGCGAGGGGGTTAAGCAGCAAAATTTGATGGAGGGGGCAATGCCCCCCTGGGCAAGTACAGGAGAAGGCAGGATAGCTCGTCACCTCTCAACATTTGATGTATTCCTGTCACCGCTCGTCACCTCTGAACATTCTATGTACTCGGCTACTACAAATCTCCATGAATGGCACTTTAAAACTTGCACTGCATGCTATAAAGGGGAAAGAAAAGAAAGAAAATGAATGCTCGCAGGAAAGCCCCTGTAAACTTTTTTGCTAATAGCGATTTTTTTTTTTGCTTTAGCAGTTAATATTAGATACCCTTGTTACTACAGTGCTTCCACATTCTGTTCTTTTTCCCTTGATTTAGAAATCAATTTTTTGGGCTATTTCGGGCTAGCAGGCTGTTAGAAACCTCGATTCTTCATCTCATCCCCGTCTCTAAAGACCAACAGCACCAACCGAATCCAGTACCTGCAGATTGATATCGACGGGCTTCGTATTCTGTAATATTCTGGTACGGCATGATGGAAAATTGGCTGCTGTTAGGAGAATAGCTGCGCGAGAAAGAACGATTCCTTCATGCCCAGTGGGAGAGATGGCTGCAAATGAAGTAACACTAGTGCGGCGCATCCACTTGCATGACTTTTCTCACCGTTGAATTGTGGTGAGATGCGTTCCGGTCGGCACTGCCTGGTGCGAAGGCATAGTACTGGTGCGTCGCTGCCTTAGGGTTGCGCGGTGCCGGTAGTCGCGGAGGCCGTGGCGGCGGCCGTCCTTCCTCGCACGAGTCTGAATGGGCCCCGCTGTCGTATGCGCTCATCGAGCTGAGCGTGCTCAGTCGGTCGCTTGAACTGGAGCCTGCGGAGAGAGGAGAGCGAGTCACTGGTAGGGCTTTTTCCACCTTTAAGCTCACGGTGATAGAAACCAATGAATAAAATAATGAATGCGGCCGCTTGGTGTCGACTCATTGAGAAGAAAGCACAAAAGGACAGAGCTGAGAAGATTTGGGATATAATGCGCATTCAGAAAGCGGTCTTCCCATGTTCCTCGGATGTTCCTGTAATTTCGTGCGTCCACCCCTCCCTCTTCCCAATACTACAAAACAAACGTAACTCTAATGGGTTTAAGGCGTAGCGGACAATTTGCTTCAGAGTGCCCATACAATGCCACAGAGGCAGCATAAGAAAATAATGAAGTCTTATTCCAAGCATCAATTTTTCGTTGACAAGGGAAACGCTAATGGGCCCCAAAGTTCCAGTAAATGCAGCTTCAAAGCTGCTCCCGTGGATTTCCTAAAGCTGCTAATACACTCTGAAACAAATGTATAAACTTTGCATAAGTCCGTTCACCTTTTTTGACTAAGTAATTGCATAGTAAAGGCGGAAGGGAGCACTGATGCCAGCTAGACTCACCATCGTCTACTTATCGCACGTTACACTTTTTCCTATATATAAGCTTTATCTCTTACTGTCCCCACTACATCAGATAGTGTGCATGTAGGAGTACAGTTGCGTTTAATGGTTGATGTCTCAATGTTTCACTTACTGCCACTGCTGGATGTTGAGACGGCACTAAGCGTGCTGACACGTCGACAGCCATCAGAGGAGTCTTCCTGCTTCTGTAAAAAATAAGAGCGTAGCATGTGACCTAACGTCCGGCAGACATTGTGCACTTTCTGCAAAACATTACTTCATAGCGTGCGCTTAGTACGCTTCACGGCATAACACAAACGTACTTCGCCGCAGTCCTTATTGTTTTCGGCGCAGCACACAAATGTACTGCGGTGCATTTTTGTAGGCGCCCTAATTTTTTCGTTTGTTAAGGCGCAAGAGTAAATACAATACAGAGCACCTCCTTTGCTTGTTTTAGCCGCTGTACATTGCTTGGGGGCTCTACAACAAGGAACACCTGCACGCCTGTGACAGGTAGTGCCACTCTGGTAATATTGACTATTATTGGGAAAAAGTGACTTACTTACATGCAAATGATAGAAAAACTTGAGTTGTAGAAAAGAGAAATCTCCCTAGGCAACCCGCAGTAATGAAGAGCAGTAGCGTCTTGACTGTCAGGTGTGTGCGTTCATTGTAATTAAAAAGAGACATGTATGAAAAATTGACTCGCCATATTAGGCAGTGTCATGTGCTGGATGTCACGGCTTCGGCTTCCGCGCCTGTTTCCCTTGCCAGTGATGATTTGCCTGAGGTCACTGAGACTGAATGACTGCTTTGCTGTCTGCGCTGCACGCTGCTTCTGCTTGTAAAGTTCACGAAGAGCCTGAAGGTTGCTCTGTAAAATGGAAGAGCGGGCTCAGTCAATAAAGTTATACAGAGAACAAAAAGTCACAGTTTCTCCAGAAAGGCGAAGCAATAAATGCGACAGCAATGCATTATATGGTATACGAAGTACGACTAGCACCTTTAGGGGCAAACTGAATAGCATTGAACGTTGGATTATAAGTAAGCATGCAGGTGTGCTTAGGCATGACTAGGCTCGCACGAAGGGAATGAATGACCACGACATGCCGCTTGCAGAAGAGTGGTACTAATGAGAAACGGCGCCCGTGGGCAGCCAGTCAAAGGTAATTTACGTTCCATGTTGCTACTGTATGGCCACTATTGCATGTGTACCATGCAGTGAAAGCTGAGCAGAGGAGAAAGCGTTCATCTTATGACATGGGCAAGACACGAGCACTCGTGAAGCAGCCCTAAAGTACCATGATACGGTCGAGCGGCAGTGATAACGGCGCAGCCAAACTGCGAGCTAGTAAATTATCTTGTTTTGATTCCTTATGGCATGCACTTCACACCACGCAACTGCGCTAAGCAGTGTGAACTTTGCACCGCCGAGAAACTTTTCCCAGCACAGCAGCACTAAGTGAGCGCGCTCCTTTCGGCGTTTGCGTGAGCGCAATGTGGTTTCTTAGAGGTTCCAATCTTTACGGCACTGCCAGCTAAGTTGCATGCTTTGTTTTTTTTTTTTTAGAGATTACCGTCTTTATTGCATTGCCAGTGCAAGCGGAGTGCTTTTTTCTTAGAGATTTCAATATATATATATATATATATATATATATGAGACACGACGGCGAAGGCAAAAGCCCCGTCCAAGTGTCCATATAATTGCTATCGCAATATTACGCGCACGGTGGCAGCAATAATAGATAAGGTAACGGGACGTATGACTCAGGGCGAAGAATGCACATTATACAATTGCTTAGAACTAAATTTGCGGCTGATTGATAGTCAGCAATGTGTCCTGTGTGTTCTGCTGCCCTGTCGTTTGTGCCTTTTTGCCATAATTCTCGAGAACTTCTGCATCAAAAGCCCAGCGGTTTCGATCCGCACAAGCAGAGGTCTCGGGAGTGGTGACAGATACTGTTACACAGGTCAACGAGGGGCTGTGCCGACAGAGTACTGTAGCTACCGCTAGGGCAGCTGTAATTCATTTGGCACAGTGACTGTGTGTGCGCATCAATGAGACTGCTAACAATGAAGTTCAGAGCACTACTAGCCTGACAGCCAAGAGCCTTATTGTGCAGTCAGCGGTTCAGAACCGTGTGCTGAAGGTCATTGTGGGCTGCACATGCAGTTAGACATAGTCTGCAAAAGAGTGAACTGTGTAGCTATAAGGAATGCCACAGCATTTTTCAGGAGTCGAGTAACCTGTCCGCCAGTGAAGATGTAAATGATTTAAGTACACATCCTCACGGCTGCGCAGGCAGTATGGCAACTAAGACCAACGGGTCTAGTTCTGCTGAGCACACAGCTCGAACAGATGTCTAAAAAGAATGCACGATAAGATGTGCCAAGAGAAAAATCCACTGGAAATACAAGGGAGTATAAAGCCAAAATCGCACATGCGCAATTGTACGTGACTGTGACGAGTGACACGATATATGACAAAATTGGCCGTCACGCGACGGGTCGCTTGGTCGATCGCTCGGTTTCTGGAAATCTAGAAACAGTCGCTCGTCACCCGGAAGCCGTATGAGCAACAGCCAATCGCAAGCAGCCGCTGCAAGTTGTACGTGAGTGGCATGATGCCCTGTCGGTTCTCACACAAGTGCACTTGCAAACTGTCAATAACTACCGAACAGCAGAAGAAAACAAAACTAGTACTACAATACATTCAAACCTATTTAATGTTACTTTGCACAGCTGAACAGTTCACATTAAATTATTACTGCATGCATCAACCCAAGTTTGGTACAGAGTAGCTGGCAACACCGGGGAGCCATCGCTTGATACATTGACAGGGGCGACGAGTGCTGGACGGGCATATACCAGTCGCATCGCTCATCGCGATTGCGCACAAAATCGCTTACATGTAGTTTCTGCTTGATAAGGATCGAAACCCAAGAATATGCGACGCCCAGCAGCAAAAAACTAAGAAAAGAAAGCTATGTTGATGGTTTGCTGCCTTTTCAAGTCATGTGTGTTCACGTGCTCCAGGCTACCAAACAAGTTGAAGGGACAGGCATGGATTCTTTTGCTAGATCACACATGACCGTCACAGGGAAATACGCTTTCCAACAATTCGAGGCGTGGAATGCATGAAGGAGGACTGCACGATCGCAGGATGACAGGAAGTTGTATGTAGGAAGGCTTTTGTCAAACGAGGTGTCGATGAAAGCATGCCACCAGGGTTCAAATTGGTGCAAAACAGCCAAAGATGTGTCTAAAGTCAACCGTTTTGCTTTCCTCGGTGAACGGCTGCGAGAGAGCGACCACCTCGAAAATGGGTCAAAGGAAGAAAAGTCCGTCGCAGAAAGTTGAACTGTGTCGCATAATCAACCGTGTTCGAGCTCCAAGTAGACGCTGCTGAGGTTCACCCGTCCATGCAAACTCTCCTACAGTATTAAAGGCATGTTTTAATTGAAATATGCTTTGTTAGCCTCTTTCATGATCATGAATGAACCACAGCCGCTCATGAACAGCAACCTCCATTACTAAGTACAGCTAAGAAGACTTTCCCTCTACTCTTTTTTTTTTTCCATTGAAACTGGTGTACTAATGACAATGTCCCCAGACGCACAGGTAGGTGGGGCAGAGGCAAATGCTTCTGATGTGTGCAGAAGTCATGGCAGAAGTCTCCACATGGGACCATTTACAATGAGCAAAAAAGAACTTTCCGGACCACATATTTCAAGAATCTTCGTGCGACTGCAATACAGACTTGCATGGTACTGTAGCATTCCCGAGTCTTTATCATACCTACATGCAGTACTGTGCTACCACTGACCAGCACACACTAGCACGTCCCTCCCATGAATGGGTGTTTTCCCCATACGCGACGTGATACCTGGCGGCAAAGAAGAGACCTGCCGCATGCTGGCTTATGTGAATACTTCAGGCCTCAATATTTGTTCACTCCTCTAAATGTTTTCCTTTCTAGTGCAGCAGAAAAACAACCCAAACATAAAGATGGTACTGCACACTTACATCATCGGTGTTCTTGGCATTTTCGTTGTTCTTCTTCCAGTCATCGAACAGCTTCTCAATCTGCGAGAAGGGTACGCCCTTCTTGTACATTTCTATTATGCGAACCAGGTCTTCCTGCGTATTGGAGAAGACCATGTCCGGCGTGCCTGGATGAAAAAAGCAGCAAGTCCAAAGTCTCAGGCATGTCTCCCTCACTGCTCGTGTTATCGTCAGAACCATGAACGATACGCAAAATCACGTGACGAGGCTTTCAGCCGTGTTCCATTACAGCCGCATTCACGCTGGTACCACTGCTGGTTTTAAAAGCTTGGAGATAGATGAGAATGAAAGACGGCAAAATGATGTCACCACATTGTGACAACAGGACCACCATTCTGGTTAGGTCAAGCTCAGTGTGTGAACAAGCATGTTTAGCAGCCTTTGCTCTATTCAGATTACCTGCAACCCTGAATAAACAGTTACTATAAATATCACTCTGATAAAATTAAAATCCTTTTGCTTCGTTGGCATGGTTTACACATGGCGCAGCGAACACATAGCGTTCCTGTCAGCATCACATGCAGCAAACACATAACGTTTCTGTCAGGACCATATGAACTCCATTCCTATAAAGGTGTCGTCATTGTTTCCTAATACTACTGGCTTGTGCGGAGTTACCTTTCCTTCTTGACCACTGAGTGAGTTTGACTGTGGATTTTTAAGACGTTGTTGACATTGCTATAAAACATTGGTCTGAATAACTGTTGGGTTAGATGAAACATGGCTAAATAGGCGCTTAAGCGGTGGGATGCAGAAAGAGCACACATATGGCTAACACCGAACTATTAGCATCAAAGCTGCTCAAACTAACCGTACAAAAACTGTCACGTCAGTTTTAACAGTGAAGCTGTTTAAGGTAGCCGTAATTAGTCAGGCATCACGCAATACCAAGTGGCACTGTGTTACGTGATTTTGGCGGGAAAATGTCACGTGAAATTGCATTGCGCGATTTTTGTAGAACATGTCATGTGATATCACGCTGCGTGATTTCGGCGGGAACATGTCACGTGACATTCCATTACGCGATTTTGGCGAGAACATGTCCCATGATCACCCAAAATCACGTAACGCAATGTAACGTGACATTTTCCCGCCAAGATATTACATGACTATCAAGTGACCTGTTTCAGTAAATTATCGGCCAGCTTCTCTGTGATCTGGGCTTGCACGAACTAGCGGAAGCTGCGCACCTTTTTTTTTCTGTGCTGCTTCATATGTGCACCTATTTAAAAGCATGTTTCATGAAGCGAGTTACCGACTAGCCTATCTTAGTATCTGAACTGTCAGGCCATGGGAAATGGGCCTGCCAACACTGAGTCCTCTCGTTCAAGTCTCGCAATGGTTAGTAGGTTAGTATCCCAGTGCATTCATACTAAAATCAGTACAACCAGCTCATAAGTTCGTCACCTTAAGTGAAAGTTAAATTTGGAAATTTAACGAGTAGTGGTTAGAGTCGACATGCACCAAAAATGAAGAATATACCTAAATATGTAGCTCAAGGACAGTATCAGCATCAGTATTATAGTTGAAATGCTTGCATGCTCATTAGAAGTGGACTTTCAGGTGAAAGTAATCGTATTGTAATTTAACTAGTATTAGCAGTGGTTTCAGTACCATTAATTGTAGCCATGTTTAATCACTCTAAGGTCAATAGAAGAAAAAGGAAGATACCTTGATCAGCTTGTCCATTTGTAGAACTCGTCTCATCTTTCACTTCGCTTTGGTCACCTTGGCTTGTTACCGAGCTTTGTCCTAATGGCCATGACAAATGGAAGGTAATTCACAGTCAATATGGCTGGAGAACCTAATTAAAGGGAACTTCTTATCATTTAATACTAAAGCTGAACAACACGAGCCTAGCAAAAGGGATTCGTGGGATAAAATGAAAAGTCTTTTTTTTTTAAGATTACGTGTGCGTGGAGACCACGTTTAAATGAGAGTGATGTGCAAGAAAAAGGCAGTGATGTCCTGGGGCAGAGTACCGTAGAAATATTCCATATTTCCTATTCCTAACTGCAAGTCCATGTTTATAAGAGAAAGAGAAGCAACTTTATTGATGTGAAAAAAGAATTCTCTTTCTTCACATAGGAATGGCTGTCAGGCCGTGCCTGGCCGCCACCTCCTCCACTCGTTGTATGGCCCGGAGCTGTACTTCGAGGCTGGCACTGCGAAGTACACTCTCCCATGTCTCGGGCGAAGGAGTACTCAGGAGATTAGGCAGGAGTGGATCCTCGCTGCTATCACGGCAGCCATCGGATGTGAAGCGTACTGCGTACCACCGTCTTGATCGCGTGATCCGTTCAGGCGCCTCACATATAGTAGCAATGACGGCAGTGGCCCTGCCACAGAGCGCTCATGCAAATGCATCTATGAGTGTCGGAAGGAATGTGCTTGCTTGATGCCACTGCACTGGGCAAAGTTTCTCAATGGTGCACGGTGCACGCCGCTTAGCGCGGTCATGCGGTGTGAAGTGCAGGCCAGAAGGCATCGAAACAACATGAAAAACATGAGTTAGCTCGCAGCTCTTCTGGGCCATTCTCTCTGCTGCTCGACCGTCACACTACACTTTACACAAATGCATGCTTACTTAATAAGCTCATGTTCACTACACTTGATTGCCCCGAAAGATGCTACTCTTACTTCATATATTATATCATGCATTGCTATCGCATTCATTGCTTCGCCCTTCTGGCAGGACTGATTTTTTTTTTATATAAGATCTTTCTCGCCGCAAGTACTACGCCCACTGGTGGAAAATTATTTGGTCTACGCTAGTATAGCTTGCCTGTCACAAGACGTCAAAGAAAAAAAAATCCAGCAGAAGTCACGACATTAAACTGACGCATGCACGTACCAGTATGAGTATGACGAACAAAACCTACATTTCCACGGAATAACCGGACAATGGCCCCACCAAACGGAACAGATGATGGCTGCCTGCCATTCATTGTGGCAATGGTTACTTTTTTCTACAGGCATAAATGGGTTTGTTTGGCGCCTGTGACGTTCCACCACATTGTGGACACAGTGGCAGGCTTGAAGTGGCAGACTTGCCTCGTTTACTTGGACGACGTCGTTGTATTTGCCTCAAGCTTCGACGAGCACCTCCGGCGACTTGAAGCAGTTCTTCAGGCAATCTAGACGTCTGGACTTTCCTTGAAGCCAGAAAAATGCCGGTTCACATACGAGAAGCTCTTGTTTCTGGACCACGTTATTAGCAAGTATGGAGTATCTGAGCTGCAGAAAACTGCTGCGATCACAAGCTTTCCACCGCCCACCGACAAGAAAGCAGAGCGAAGATTTTTTGGAGTGTGCACATATTATAGGCACTTCTTCAAGGTCTTTTCAAGGATCACAGAACCTGTGACATAACTCACAAAATCAAAAGTCGATTTCAAGTGGGAAGCCCCGCAAGTCGAAGCATTCTGAGAACTCAAGCAACGCCTGCACTCACCACCAATACTTGCACACTTTGACGAGCACGCCGATACCGAAATACACACCGACGCAAGCAATGTACGACTCGGCGCCATCCTTGTGCAGAAGACCGACGTACTTTAAAGGGTTATTTATGAATTACGGTAGCCGGTCACTCTCGAAAACGGAAGCGAATTATTCCACTACAGAAAAGGAATGCCTGGCCGTCATCTGTGCTACAGCAAAATTTCGCCCCTATCTGTACGTCGGGCCCTTCAAAGTCGCAAGTGACCACCACGCCTTGTGTTGGCTAGCTAACTTGAAAGATCCTCGCCCACCATGCCTCTCTTTCGTCAGGGTATGCACCTACAACAAAGGCTTCAATTCCTTCATGGTGTGTGAACCATCCTCAAGTTTACCTTAACATCCCTGGTATTCTGAGAAAGTCGGACTTACCACCATGTGCACTCAAACAACTAAGCATGTTACACATGTATGCGAAGTACAGGGGCTGCACAGAAGTTTATACCGATGGCTCAACCACATCAACCAGTTCCGGTGGTGCTATAGTTATCCCAAGAATGGGGATCACCCAGCACTTCAAAACTTCCCATGTCACCACATCTACAGCTGCAGAGCTCGCGGCTCTCCGCAGTGCACTTCATATTATACGTGCTGAAAGTCCTGGAAAGTGGGCAATCTTCTGTGATTCAAGATCAGCTCTACGAAGTATACAGTCGTTTCTTCGACACGTGGAGCAAAACCACCTTACATACGAAATCGCGGTACTTGTCCAAAATTTACAAGAAAAAGGACATGAGATATATTTTCAATGGATACCAGGCCATTGCGGTATCAGTGGAAATGACTCCACAGATAAGGCAGCTCGGACAACAGGCGAAGAAGACCGCTGTGTTCCCATTCCGCTCTCAAGGACCGACGCTGCAAGACAACTTCGCACTCTTGCGCAAACGATGTCCTTAACTGAGTGGAATACCCCATACACGAGGCGCACCAGACTGCACCGGCTAAACCCATCGCTGCAACTCGGACCTCCGGCTGCGTTGCACCGACGTGAGGCTTCGCTTCTTTGCCGATTGTGGTTGGGAGTGGCCTTTACGAACGCTTACTCTGCGCTGATTGGAATGGCTGAGAGTCCTGCGTGTGCTGTCTGCGGATGCGCAGAGACCATAGATCACTTGTTGTGCCACTGCCCACAATTTGAGGAACATCGACTGCCTATGACCGAGTCCTTCACAAAGCTCGACGATCGTCCACTTAGTGAACAGACAATCTTAGAATACCGTCCTCACCGACCAACGGCTCAGAAAGCAATGAAAGCGCTTTTGGCCTTTCTAAAAACATCTGGCCTAGCCGAGCGCCTATGATATTATACAGGACTGCCCTGTAGGCATTCCCCCTCTCTCCTTCTCTTTACTTTTATTCCCCTTTTCCCATCCCCCAGTGTAGGGTAGCAAACCGGACTCATGACTGGTTAACATCCCTGCCTTCCCTTCCTTATTTCTCTCTCTCTCTCTCTTGAAAGATCCATCAGGACGGCTTGCACGATGGAGTCTCAGTCTTCAAGAATTTAACGTCACCATCCTCTACAAGAGCGACAGAAGACACTCCAATATGTTGTGCCCCCGTCGACCTTCTGCCGCAGGGTGCCGATGATGACTGTTGCTTGGGACCCATAACTGCCGACGATTTCGCGGAATGATAACGAGCTGACCTAGAGCTCAAGGGCCTCATGGGCTACCTGAAAGGCAAAACTGGCGTGATACCGAAGGTATTCCGGCAAGGACTATCTTCGTTTTTCCTGCGAAACGACTTTCTCCTGAAGAAGAGCTTCTTGCCACTCCAAGCTGACCACATCCTCTAGGGCTGAAGGTCCGTAAGTTCTAGAAGCTTTGCACAACGACCCGAGGGTCAGATACCTGGGTTTTTCACACACACTCGCGTGGATACAGGAGAAGTACTATTGGCCTTGCCTCACTGGCGACATTGCCAGTTATGTAAGGACATGCAGAGACTATCAGCGATGTAAGACACCACCAACTAGGCCAGCCATATGTCTGTAGTCCATCAAACCATCTCGCCAACCGTTCCAGCAAATCGGTATGGACCTACTGGGGCTGTCGACTTCCGGCAATAAATAGATCATCGTAGTGGCTGACTACTTCACCTGCTATGCCAAGGCAGTTCCGCCCAGGTGGCCAAGTTCTTAAAAAAAAACATCGTTCTGCATCACAGAGCCCCAGAGGTCCTCATCATTGACAGAAGTTCGGCTTCTATGGCTGACCTAACTCAGGTGATCTCGAGGTACATCCAGACAAGCCACCACTGAACCACTCACTGCCTACCAGCCACAGACGAATGGCCTCACCGAGTGTCTAAATAAGACCATCGCTGACATGCTAGCCATGTACGTCGTTGTGGAACACAAGACGGGAGACACCATACCTCCGTATGTGACCATGAATTGACCATGTGGCAGTGGTGTACTGGGGCAGAGTACAATAGAAATATTCCATATTTCCTACTCCTAACTGTGTGTCAATGACAGGATGAGTCTTCTGGGCCATTCCCACAGCACTTGTGTATCACGTACTGCAACAAAAGCCACGAGAACATCCAACTGCATACCGACTGCTGTTGCGACTGAGGCATCGAAGACTGAGCAGCACCACCAAAAACTCGTTAACGCAGGTGTAAGGGTAAGGAACTCGGCGGGGGAGGAGGCAGCGAAGCGCTGTCAGTTCCAGGCCGTGCGTGCCGGCCACAGCAGAAGACGCACCACACATGTCGCGCCGTTTGGGACCGGCCAACAGTTGCCGCGAACCGAGAGCGCAGGAGGCAGTTCCCAGAAGGGGTCCCGCGTGGGGGGGTGAACCCATGATGGGCGCAGCGCTTCTCGGAACAGTGACTGGAGATGGTCAGCGCGGCATCGTTTGCACGTGGGGGCGCCGCCTCCCCCTCCTTTACAAAAAACAGTACGGCGCGCTGGAAGAGGGGTCTTTCTGGCAGGCGAGCTGCGATGCAGCACTCAAGCCTCTCTAGGCCGGGCGTGGCCTGGGCAGAAAGTCCCATTTTGTAAATATTGTTCCCCGTGTATAATTTTTCCTTGCGTGCTTAATCTGTAAATATTCTGTGTGTATAAAGTCTCTCTTCAAGAACTTCCTCGTTGGACTCCTCACTTCAGCCTGGTATTCGGCCTCTGGCTGAACGGAAGGAAGAACTCACAAAATTACTGCAGGTGTCATGACAGAAAAGCCAAATACGAGGCAACAGACCTGCCGAAAACATGAAACCAGTCGAGTACCATTAACGACTTCACCAAAAGGGGTCTTGCAGCCGTCGTATGGTCCGGCTGCGATAAGGATTGCCTCGGCGAACTTCGTCATTAAAAAAGCGGTACAATACCTTCTCCCCTTTCGAACCTTCGACATGGCATTGGAGGAGAAACGTCAACTGGGTCCTCCCTAGAAGACGTCACAGGACGACGCGGACTATTTAACCACGTGGAGGTATACGGCATTCAGATTTGACAATAAGCTACCAACACATAAATTAAACTTGTAAATATTTGTCACTCCCAACGCTCCTCATACTCTTTCCTGCTGCCCCGTGGACTCCTGGCCTGAAGGCAACGTGAGTCCACGACAACTGGATGGCGCGCGGTGGGATGAACCATGACGCTGCTTACACGCGAATAGGCCATGCAAGAAACAAAGCAGTTGGTGCCATACAAACTTGTATATGGACGGAGTCCAGCATAGATGCTTGACGCCATGCTACCGGTCGTCACAGACGAAGAGGACCTTGACATTGCCAGCTATTTAGAGTGCGCCGAAGAAGTTCGACAGTTGCCAGCGTATCAAGAACCAGCAGATGGTTGACAGCTGCCACTACAATCTTCGACGACAACACACAGATACCAACCCAGCGGCCGTGTATGGGCTTTGACGCCGATACGACGACATGGACTGAACGAAAAGCTCCCTAGGCGCTACTTTGGACCCTACAAGGTACTCCGACGTTGTGGTGCACTGGACTGCGAGGTTGTGCCCGATAGCGTATAACGTCATCCCAGCGGTGCCGCGCACGACCTGAAGTTGCATACGCCGTGCGACTTAAATCTTACAACGTGCGCTGAGCAAGTGTGACGTACTGTTCGGTTACCTAGTTTATTGCATGTATTCTCTTTCATGTGCTGTATTCAGCATCGGGACGATGCTTTTTCAGAAGGGGGTAGTGATACGCGCACTTGTTTTGTTTTGTTTACGGGGAGTGCCATTATAACTTTCATATGATGCGCAGTGTAGGCCGCGCTTGTCTTGCATGCCACTTCGAGAATGGTATCGACCGTTCTACAAGCTTTGCATGCCCGACGCGCACGTTTGAGTGCCTTCTGGAACGGCAGTGATAATACCAGAACACATTGTAACGAAGCGTAGGAAAAGCTGACACATTTCGCTGTTGGTCAGTTTTTTACCGTCGACCGACGCCTGTTCACGCCGCTATTGCCTTGCGGTGTCATTTGCTTTGTATTGCTGGGCGCAGGTTCACCCAATAAACAGTTCGATTGACGCCTTGAGTTTTGCTGCATCCCTCATTGCTACAACCGCATGACAATATAGCAATATTAGCGCCATAGATAATAAATAATGTGAGAGTAGGCAATGCTATTATTTTTCAGAAAAGAGGAAGAACACTTGATCAGCTCTCCAGAAAATGTTGGTGGTTTTCACTCGTGCTTGCGCTGGCAGTGGCAATGTGACGCAGATCTGACGTTAGGCAAACCGGAATAGAATTATAATGGAAGGAAAATGTACGGCACTGCACGGCTGTTTATATTATTGTAGGCAAAACAGCGCTGAGCAACAAATGGTCCCAAATTAATATCTTGCATAGCTATAGCATTATGTGTACATTATTCCTTCACACTTATGACCAAGCTGCTTCAACCTTTTCCATTTGTAACTGTAGCCGTTCAGCTGCCTATGTTGCCTATGTTATTTCTCTTCTAAAGTCCAAAATAATGTAGTTTTAGGTCAGAGTTGCAGCACTGATGGTGACAGCAACGTGCTAGACAAGTAAAAAATGTATAAGGGTCTTGTATTTATCAACTGTATATATTGCAGCAAACATACGCACACCAATGATTTAGATAAGCACTGTGTCACTGCACACAGGTAAACATGAACATATTTTATTCGATAACCGTGAGAACGAACATAGTCACAATGCTGGCGTGAAGAACAGCGCTGGCTGAGGCATAGAGCACGACATTCCTCATAGTCCGTCTCTATTCATCATAAGTTTGCTTCCCTCGTGTTTCTATTTTGCTGTAGTGACTCCTAAATATCAGCACAGCCACCCTCAGAACTACCTAACCTCTCTGTCTTTCTAGTATATTTCAAACTGAGGTAAGCAAGCGCTTAGTGTTTGCTTGACTCACTTCAATGCTTTACGAAACATTGAGGTAACATGACCTCGAACAAAAGGCGCTGTATGACAGTGCAAACGAAGCTTCCACACTGCTAGCAGAGCCTTTGCACCCAGCACAGGCTAGCTACAAGATAGGGTGTGCAGGCCGCATATACTCACGATATTCACAGAGAGAGCGCATCCGCCACAGCATGAGCTAGCTGAAGGAGAGGTGCACCCGCTTTCTCCCAATGTATTTTGCTGGCATTGCGATTACAAGGGTACCTTGAGAGAAAAATAGCCGCACTTGACAGTACAAGGCTCCTGAATGAGATTCTTTGGAAAGGAAATTTGAAAACGAGAGGCGATACGCCCAGTGGGAGAGAGGTGCGTGTGTTTATCCTTCAGTTATCCGGTGGTAGAGTGTCGTGCTACCACGGTAGTCTAGTGGTTATGGCACTCGGCTGCTGATTCGAAGGACACTGGATTGAATGCCGGCAGCTGTGGCAGCATTTTGACGGCGACAAAATGTTGTGGCCCATGTACTATGTGATGTACAGTGCACGCTGAAGAAAACCAAGTGGTCGAAATTTTCGAAGCCCTCCACTACAGCGTCTCTCATAATCATATCGTGACTTTGGGATGTAATACCCAATGAACAAATCAATGGTAGAGTGTTGCCTCCAATGGCCGAGGTATCAGATTCGATTAACGGTGCCACCTGGTACCAGCTGGTTTCCTTATTTTAAATAAGGAGAGAGCTAACAGCAACGAGGGTACAAAGAGGTATTGCGACCTGGCACACGGTAGTGCAGGTACTTGTACTTGTACCTCGATAAGAAAGCCTTGCATGGTGCGAACAGTGAATTTGTACAATGCAGTGCAAGGCTTGCGTTATTTATCGTTACCCTCCGAATAGTCGAGGCTGAGCATATCGACAATATCGCTGCACTTGGTGAATCGTGCATAAGCAAACTATCGATTTGGTTGTCAGCTAAAGAGAGAGATTTTCTGCGTAAACGGTGACAATCTGTTAAAGCACGATAATCGCTGGTGATAATGTGCTTTGTAGGTTGTTTTCTTCGTCACACATGTTTATTCTTGCCTCCATGTGATCGCTACAGCGCAGGCAGTCTATAGTCCGTCTTTGGATACACAACTTATTGTTGCTAGTAGGGCTCCTTGTGTGCCGTCCTTTTCTTGTAATCGTGCTGAAACAAAGGCGTGTCTCCCTTTCTCACTATCTTCTATCTTCCACTCCATACCCGCCTCGTCTATGACGCCGAGCCACACCCCCTTATATCCTTTATATGTTGCGGAAGTAAGTTTCATTCCTAACAGCTATCTCATTCAGGTGTCCGAAGGTCAAAGTCGAAAAATGTGGCAAGGTCAATCTTGAATGTAGCGCGATGCGAAGGTGCTGCGTGTGCCCAATCTTTCAAGAAATTTGCGGTGGTTCCAAAGGTGCAGAGAGCCGGGGTGGCTGGTAGGTTCGTGTGACCGCTTCCACCGGCATCCCCAGACCCCTGCGTGCTTAAAACTGTCAATGCTCTCTATTTCAAAGAAGCGCAATGCGCTTTTTCGCTTCTATTGCGCTGTTCATCATGCCAGCATTGTGAAAGACGGTGCTCAGGGTTACACTGAGTGAGATATGTTTGTGTTTGCATGTGCGTGCCGATGCCATGCTTGTTATAGTTTAATTAGTACGCGAATACATACTGCAACATATTAAGGCCAAAAAAAAATATGGGCCATTTTGTAGCCGTTATTTCCCATCATCGCAATCAGTCTTTCATATTTGGGGAGAATTTGTGACTTCTTTATGTAGTGGCCGCACTGGCAGACGTTATGCAAGCCACTATCCCTTGTTCGGCTCAACCTCGGAAACTTTGCATTATGGCACGCGACATGATATTACGGCAGCCGCGATAAAAAGTGGTACTTTACTACTAATCCAAAGGTTGCCGGATTGAATCCCGGCCATGACAGCCGCATTTTGTTGTAGGCGAAATGCTAAAGGCCCGTGTATTGTGCAATGTAAGTGCACGTTAAAGGGACCCTGAAACGGTTTTGGTGATCAATTTTTGTACAAATGTGTTGCACCAATAGCCCGAGTCCTTCTGATCATTAGCGTAACAATATCAGCACTCTGCGTTAAGCGTGTAATTTACTACAAAGTTTTAAATACGCACATTGTGAGAGATCGATGCGAGTGGATTCAATGTGTTTTAAACCGTCCCTTCCCACGGGACATGCGATGGGTGCTACGAAGCGGAACCCACGTGACGTCACGAGCACTGTATTGTCACGGCATCTGGCGGCGCACACACGAGTCGCTGGCGCACTATTACAGAGGCTAGCACTGCCGAGGGCGGCGGCCTCAGTAAAGACATCACAGCACTGTGTCGCTACGGAGGGTCCTTCAGAGCGGCTGACGTGGGAAGCGCAGTCGTCACTAGCGTGCAATCTGCAGCTGTTCAAATTGAGGAGGAACAGCAGTGGTCAGGAGGAAGGCGACAGAACTAAGCCCGTTGCTACCTTAACGCAAGGTGCTTCGCTTTATTTATGGTGCGAATAATTTCACAATTGTGTTGCCTAATCAATGACACAATGTCAAAAAACCTTTCAGGGACCCTTTAAAGGGCAATTCCGGTGATTTTTCAGTGTCCAAGGATCTGACTGAAATTTTCAGCATATTGTCACGGTGCTACGACAGGAAGACGACGATTGCTAGGAAGACGAAGGAGATGACGTAGTGGGGCAGCCTCTCTCTCGGTCTGTGATCAGGGCTGGGCCAGCGATATCGTTTCCGCTATTAAAACGGCCTTCCCATTTAGCCTACTATCTCTACTCGTTCCATCGTGGTGGAAGTGCCGGGTACCGGAGAAGACGGAACTCCGCAGCGGTCTTGTCCTCGGCCGTCCTACCATGCCGACAGGTGACCAGGCCGACGGGTCAGCCACGGCGTCCGCACCCGCGCCGTCAACCCAGGCAACGCAAGGACCTGCAACGCCGCCACCGCCAGTCGTCCTGACCCACCCGCGCGACCCAGGCACTTTCTCTGGTAAGGATACTGAGAACGTCGAAGAATGGTTAGTCCTCTACGAACGCGTCGCAGCACACAACCGGTGGGACCCGACACTTATGCTAGCCAATCTTGTCTTCTACCTCAAGGGCCCGGCACGCCTCTGGTATGACACCAACGAGGAAGAACTGACGAGCTGGGATTTGTGCAAGCAGAAGTTGCGCGATTTATTCGGCCCACTCGCTGGCGGCAAGTGCGCTGCTACAAAAGATTTATCTTGTTGGGCACAGACGGCTACAGAGTCTTACGCCACGTATATCCTTGACTTTCTAGCTCTGTGCCGCCGCGTCGATTCCAGCATGTCCGAAGCTGACAAAGTGGGCCACATTCTGAAAGGCATCGCCGACGATGCGTTTAACTTGCTGGTGGTTAAAGACTGCTCTACCGTCGACGAAATTATCAGCGAGTGCAGACGTTTCGAGGGCGCGAAGAGCCGTCGCATCACAAAGCAGATCATGCGGCTTACCAACACTGCTGCTACGTCGTCGTGCGAAGACGCTTATTCCACCCTTCAGCCGACCACCTCAGATAGCGTACTGCGCATTGTGCGGCGTGAAATCGAGGCTGCATCACCGTCTTCTTTCGTGCGCCCTTCGGAGGATACTCAGCGGACGATTTCTCTCATACAGGCAGTCGTCCGCGAAGAACTTGCAAACGCAGGCATTCAGACTGCGTGCTCCGTGACTCGCCCTCCGTCTCGACCTACTGCTCCGTTCCATCGACCACCACCGACGTTTCGCCACTACCGAGATCCCGCCCAATGGCGCACACCTGATGACAAGCCCATCTGTTTCACCTGTAGCGGCGTAGGGCACATTTCCCGCTATTGCCCTTATCGTCAGCCGTCCTATTCACGCCCCACGTACTACACACGACGTTCATCATTTAGCGCTGCTAATGAACCGACCTACCGTGAATCCTTCTATCGTGACCAGACCTATCGTGGCCCATCGTACCGCGATCCTCCGACGTATGCCAGGCCATCAAGCCGGTCACCTTCACCCAACGATCGTCGCTCCCGCTCGCCTCTGCCCCGCCGTCCATCGCCGCACCCCTCTGTACGCCACCTCAGGAAAACTGAAAAATGCAGCTCCCGGAGGTGACGCTGCATTGGAACCCCGACCTGGAAATCCTCTACTTACACTGCCGACAGACCAGAACCTAATCGCCGTACAAGTTGACGCCCTACCAGTGACTGCCCTGATTGACACCGGTGCCCACATCTCAGTTATGAGTGCTGCCTTCCGAAAACGGCTCAAGAAAGTGCTTACACCTGCCGAAACCCGCATAGTGCAAGTTGCAGACGGAGGAATGCCCACAGTGCTGGGGATGTGTACGGCCCGTGTAAGCATTGGTGGTCGCCAGGCGTCTGTGTTATTTCATGTACTTGAACACTGCCCTCACGACGTGATCCTCGGCCTTGATTTTTTGTCTACTCACTCGGCTATAATTGATTGCTCGGCTGGCGTGGTCCAACTCGATTTGCCGGATAGTCCAAACGTCCCTGACACAGTAGAGACCCAGCTCTGTTCTGCCGACTTTGTTCGCCTGCTGCCTCAAGCAGTTACCTATATTACTGTTCGGCCTAACCCCTGTGTACCGGATGGGGACTACGTGGTCACCCCTTCTATCAGTGCCTTACTCTCGCACGGTGTCTCTTTTCCTCACACCGTTGTCACGATCTCGGCAAACACAACGTACCTTCCGCTCCTGAACTTCGGTTTCTGCCCTCAGGTTCTACCCCAAGGCATATCCCTGGCCAGGATCTCGCCGTCGCACGATTACCAACTAGCAGCCCTTTCGCCCTACCCATCTCGCACCAGCTCTTCAGCCGAGTCCAACGTTTTTCCCTCAACATCTCATGCAACATGCGGCGACATCACCAAGATGATAGCCCACGACCTGTCGCCGTCCCAGGCAGCCGACCTTCGTGAGCTGCTCACCCGCTATGCCGACATTTTTTACTTTGAAGGTCGACCTTTGGGACAAACATCCCTTGTGCAGCATCGCATACATACGGGTGATGCAGCACCTATTCACAGACAGCCCTATCGCGTCTCACATGCCGAACACCGAGTGATACAGCAGGAAGTCGACAAGATGCTCACCAAGGGCATCATAGAGCCGTCCTCGAGCCCGTGGGCTTCTCCTGTTGTTCTGGTTAAAAAGAAGGATAACACCTGGAGGTTCTGTGTGGACTATCGGCATCTAAACAAAATAACCAAGAAAGACGTCTATCCGCTGCCACGCATAGATGACGCGTTAGATTGCCTACACGGTGCGACTTATTTTTCGTCAATAGACCTTCGCTCTGGTTACTGGCAGATTGCCGTCGACGACATGGACCGTGAGAAGACCGCGTTTGTAACGCCAGATGGCCTTTATCAGTTCAGAGTCATGCCGTTCGGCCTGTGCAATGCCCCAGCCACCTTCGAGCGCATGATGGACACGCTTCTGCACAGCTTTAAGTGGTCCATCTGTCTTTGTTATCTCGACGACGTCATCGTGTTCTCTCCGACCTTCGACACGCACCTTGAGCGCCTTTCATCTGTTCTTTCGGTGTTCCGTGCAGCTGGACTACAGCTGAACTCTTCCAAGTGCCACTTTGGTCGCCGCCAAATTACTATTCTCGGCCACCTCGTCGACGCGTCTGGCGTGCGCCCTGACCCTACTAAAGTTCGTGCTGTCCTCGATTTCCCTACACCGACCTCTGTCAAAGACGTCCGAAGTTTTGTGGGCCTATGCTCTTACTTCCGTCGCTTTGTCAAAAATTTTGCATACATTGCTCAGCCTCTGACCGATCTTCTAAAGAAAGGCGTACCCTTTTCTTGGGGCCCTGACCAAGCCGACGCCTTCGCACGCCTTGTCACCGTGCTGACTAGCCCTCCAATTCTTGCACATTACGATCCATCTGCACCGACAGAGGTCCGAACAGATGCTAGTGGGCAGGGAATTGGCGCTGTTCTAGCCCAGTGTCAACGCGGACACGACAGAGTTATTGCGTACGCCAGCCGTCTGCTTTCACATGTGGAACGCAATTATACCGTTACAGAGCGTGAGTGCCTTGCACTTGTGTGGGCGGTGACCAAATTCCGGCCATACCTCTATGGCCGGCCTTTCACTGTTACCACCGACCACCATGCTCTCTGCTGGCTTTCCACCCTTAAAGATCCAACGGGTCATCTAGGTCGTTGGGCCTTACGTCTGCAAGAATATGACTACACAGTTGTGTACAAGTCCGGTAGGCTGCATCAGGACGCCGACTGCTTGTCTCGCCACCCCGTCGACACTTCGGACCCCCATACTGCAGCTTCCGGGATCTTCACGCTCGATGCTTTTTTGAACCTCGGTCAAGAGCAAGAACGCGACGCATCACTGCGTGACGTCATCCACCGCCTACGCTCTGACCCCTCTGACCCTTCCCTTCGCATGTTTCTCATCGTCGATAACATCTTATACCGCCGAAATATGCGCCTCGACGGACCAGAACTACTGATAGTTGTTCCCTCTCATCTGCAGGCGACTGTACTCGCGCAACTCCATGATGCACCTACTGCGGGACACCTCGGTATTTCGCGGACGCACGACCGTGTCCGGAGACGATTTTTCTGGCCTGGGCTTTATCGTTCCGTCCGACGTTATGTCAATGCTTGTGAACAATGTCAACGTCGTAAAAGGCCAGCTCTCCTTCCGGCCGGACTTCTCCAGCCGATTGACATACCACCTGAACCGTTTTACCGTGTTGGCCTGGATCTGTTGGGCCCTTTCCCTACTTCACGATCAGGAAATAAGTGGATTGCCGTTGCGACAGATTATTCAACCCACTACGCCATCACACGGGCCATTCAGACCAGTTGCGCTACCGACGTCGCCGACTTCCTCCTGCAAGACGTCATCTTGCACCATGGAGCTCCTCGCCAACTCCTTACAGACACAGGACGTTATTTTTTATCCAAGGTTGTCGAAGATCTCCTTCGCTCTTGTGCCACGAAACACAAATTAACGACAGCATATCATCCTCAAACGAATGGCCTCACGGAACGCCTGAACCGAACACTTACCGATATGCTGTCTATGTATGTTTCTTCGGATCATCGAGACTGGGACGCCGCGCTTCCATTTGTGACCTTCGCCTACAACTCGTCCCGCCATGACACCGCTCTATAGTACTCCCCTTTCTACCTCCTCTATGGACGTGAACCGACACTCCCGTTCGACACGCTCCTGCCAACAGATCTAGCGTCCCCCTCTGAATATGCTGGCGACGCTATTTCTACAGCTGCCAAAGCACGCGAAATCGC
This sequence comes from Hyalomma asiaticum, assembly GCA_013339685.2. Classification (NCBI taxonomy): domain Eukaryota; kingdom Metazoa; phylum Arthropoda; class Arachnida; order Ixodida; family Ixodidae; genus Hyalomma; species Hyalomma asiaticum. The sequence goes on from CM023481.1 coordinate 194,241,722, forward strand.
CCATCGGCGGCTATCTCAGTCGCAGGCAAGACAGAAGTCGCTGTATGACAACAGTCATCGTGAGCTCCACTTCTCTGCAGGCGACCTCGTCCTCCTCTGGACTCCTTCACGGCGTGTCGGCCTATCGGAAAAACTGCTCTCCCGCTACTCCGGCCCCTACCGCATCGTCCGCCAGGTCACTGATGTTACCTACGAAATCGCTCCAGCCGATGCTTCACCGTCATCTGCGTCATCTGATGTCATACACGTGGGTCGCCTGAAGCCATACCATGCGATCACGATCTAGCAGGCACCGGGTCGGCGCTTTTGCCGCCGGGGGTAATGTCACGGTGCTACGACAGGAAGACGACGATTGCTAGGAAGACGAAGGAGACGACGTAGTGGGGCAGCCTCTCTCTCGGTCTGTGATCAGGGCTGGGCCGGCGATATCGTTTCCGCTATTAAAACGGCCTTCCCATTTAGCCTACTATCTCTACTCGTTCCAATATGTTCTCATCACCACTGTAATAGTATATGCCAGACTAGGCAGTTGCAAGTCATTTAATATTCCTGAAAACGAATTTCAAATATTTTTAGCAGATTCTCACGTGGGCCACACTGCGTTTTTGACGTTATTACTTTCAGCGCTGCCTACCCGAGCAGGCGGGCAATATGGTGATACTTCAGCACTCAAATTGTGGCTGTAAAGTTCAGAAAAGCTGGCATGATGCTCAATATATCATCGGAAGACATCATCGCTTTCATTTTTCTGGCCCCAGCTCCATATTTCTGGTGGCGGGGACGCTTGTGACATTACCACATACGCTGCAAGAAGCATCTACCTGTTTCGGTATTGGTTTGAACACATCGTTCATTCGGTTATTTGAAACTATTGGTGAGTTTCTGAGCAAACTGAACCACCTTGCCTGCTCCAGGACTATCAGGACCACTGGAAAGCAGTGATATCAGAACACAGTGAAAAAACCACCGGAGTCCCCCTTTAAGGAACCCTGGATTGTTGAAATTTTAGGAATCTTCCACTACAGTGTCTCTCATAATCTTCATATCGTGTTTATGAGATGCAAAACTTCAGAAATTATTATTAGAATATCATCACACTTTGCATATGCACATGGAACATCGTGACAATGACGAATATTCGCCTTGGGCGCCACTGCAATTGTTACCGAAATAACAAAAAAGAAGCATGGTACAGTACAAAGTGTGGGCACCTTTGGGCGGCGCCTCAACCTGTGGCAGCATGCTCAGGTATTCCGCCTCCTGGTCGTCGTCAACGGTCGGCGGCTCCGGAGCCGCGGGCGGTGCAGGAGGCAGCGGCGGCGCCAGCCCGTACGCTGGATTGCATACGGGTGCTCCACGGACGGCACCGGGACTTGCGTAGTGGCCACCCACAGTGACGTTCTCTGTGCAAGGCAAGCGCATTTCAGCAGTGTCTCGAGAAGGGCGGGCCGACATGAAAACAGTCTTGCCAACCTTTACTCGATCCAGTCTTACATATCACGTGCAAATAAACAAACATAAGACAGAAAGGAAGAGAAAAGAGAAACTACATGTTCTGCCCGTGTGCTTAAATTATATATTATGGAAATTTCCATAATATATAATTCCATAATAACACATATAATATAACACATATAATTTCCATAATAACACAATGCACGGTTAACCGTGCATTGTGTTTAATAAAAGGCAGACACCACCTCCTGGTCTCTTCCTTTGCTAATGTCTCAGCGATGGCCCCGGCACTCTTCAAGATTGTAAGCAAACCAGTGTGTTGCGCAGAAATGGACGAGTGCAGCATCACACAGCGACCCACATTTACCGCAGTTGCCCTCGATCCAGCTTAAAAACTAGCTTCGACGAAAGCATTCATTGGTTCCCTTCAAATCTGCGGAGCAATAATAGTCTCAATTACGACAATGCAAAAATCAAAATTCCTTTTTCTGTTCTCCTTCTGGTGCTCCATCCAGTGTGTTGTGCCAACATGCCCAAGCTTCAGCCTTAGCTCCTCTTTCAGACCTTATAACACAAAGGCTGCAGGACTGCTTCCTGGGCGTGTGCTTACCGTAATGCATTCGAGGTGGACTTCCTCTACTTGGGTTGGACTGCACTCGTGCTGGAGGGAGAACAGGAGCGTCTTCTTCCATCGCAGGTGTGGTCACCTTCGCCTGCAAGTTTTTTACTCTGTTTAACATACACATGTGCTTCGTTTCGACTTGCGTAAGTGATAATGCGAAACAACAAAACAGAAGAATGCACATAAATTGTGCATTAATACAGCGCATTTGTTTAACAAGTTGTGACTACGGGAAAAAAACAAACAAAGGTGGCATTGCACCCAAAGTGTTCTCTATACAAAGCTTTTAAGTAAACCATCAATGAAAGGTTTGCTTAATCCGACTACGGGCATGCTTTTACGGCTAATGTCTCCATATCCTGTTATGTTTCTCGGTGCAGTCAATTTGTAAAGCGATACATGTTTTTAACAAAGCACAGCATTTTGTCTTAATAGAGTCTGCTAGGAGGTCCGGTGGAAAGACAGAACATGTGCTTCTTGACGCATTATTTTATTTCACTTTCACATTAGCTAACGTACTACGAACGGTGAGAAGTTACATTTGAAAACAAAAGTAATCATAGATGGCTACATTTGTGGCCCCGTTTAAGCGCAAAGTCGGAAAAAATGTCAAGTAACGCTTAAAATGATCATTATATGCTTGTAGCAAATCAAATGAGGCTATTTCAGTGAACCGACTAGAAATCTCCTCTTCAGCATGACGTGGGCTGGTCCTCAAGATGTAACAGAAGCTGAAACGGTGTTATGGATGGCTGGCATTTTTGCTGGGCAGACTATGGTGAATCTCGAATTCCGATTACTTTCCTTGTTATATAGTATAGACCGAATGGTCCACGTACTAGAGGGGCAGCTCCGAGTAGAAGTGTCCGACCGTTAAACGAGTCATGACACACTGAAAAATAAAAATAATACCGGTACATCACGCTCAGAACCTCTAACGTTCAAAATGCACACAGCCGCTTCTCAGAACAATTAAGGGTCACATGCTGATCTCTAGGACATCGAGACATTCCTCACTGTAATCATGATCTGGAAAACTGCACGAAAACACGTGGACAAAGGGAGGAGAGAACCGCACAAGTGCATACTAACAATACAGGTTTTTATTACTCCCTCTTACCCTGTTGTCCACGTTTTTTTCGCATAATTTTCCAAACAATAAATCACCAACTCGCCCAACAGTCGATTCTTCTACGTTCTCTACTGTGTTATATTGCGCTGCATAAAACCTTCATTGGCTCCAATGAAGACCACAACCCAAAGTGTGAGAGTATAGGGTTTTTTTTTTTTCAGCTTACTTGGAAATCATTGATTATGGTAGAAAGACGGTGGTGTCCCGCATTTGATGCAAGTTGAGCGGGTGTTTGACCTTTGCAGTTCAAAATCTGACAGCAGGCGTTGGCACCTGGGCACTGCAGGAGTGCCTGGCTCAGTTCGTGAAGTCCGTAGTGGGCAGCAAAGTGCAGGAGCGTTGGCAAGAGTTCCTCACCTGCACCAGGGCATGAGTGGGCTATTTGTCACGGAGAAGGAGTGCAGCCTGAATATTAATTAGGGGTTGGGGAGATGGTTGGAGACGAGGTCTGACACCCTCATTCTGTATGTGCATGTGGTGCGAGTTTGTACACTTATTGATAAATGCACCGTCAAATTGATATTCAATTTCAATATTCCATTGATTATTGATAAACGCACTGACAAACGCACTGCCTCTTGGCTACACCCAGTTATCTAGTGTATATCAGTTTATGTTTTAAGAAGAGATACACAAACATTTGAAACTGATTTATAGTCCCAAATCTGCATTTCAGACCCTTTTGGACAAGTGTTTGGATCCAGTTCAATCCATAATGGTTCACTAACATGCCTTTTGTCCCACAATTTCCAACTAGTTGATCATACGCATTTGATTGCAGGGTGTCCACCAATTAAAAATTTTGAAATTACCCAGTTTTACCAGGTTTCGCCTGACGATTTTAAGCATATTCCCTGACCAGTACGCCTGCTTGGCAAACTCTGTGTACCAGAAATGAGTGCTCAAGTGGTACAAACAAAGAAACAAATGCACAAAAAAAACGCAGGGCACTTACATAAGCTGCTAACCATGTTGCTCTATAGTAAATACGCTGTTGTTTTACAATAAATGCACTACTAAAAGACACAAGAACTCCAGTGGATTCACAAGCAGAACAGCTCCTTTATTTATCAGGGTGACTATGTTGTGTTTGGGAATTATTCAAAGAGGCGACTTTCTCACTTTCATCAAAGGTTATGATTAGGGGTGTGCGAATGGTTATTTTGGCCAGCATAGTGGATAGTCATCGGGGTCCCATTATTTTGAAATTAGTACCAGCTCTCATGAATAGCTTATCAATTTCAATTTGTTCGCTGTAAGAAAAAATCTATATGCACTTACAACGTGCAAATACACCCAAAAGAATCACTTCATAACATATCGTACAGGGTCTTACAATAAAAGAAAAAAAATTACAGCATATCCACAGATTGAATGATGATGAGTGGGCGAAGCTCGGGAGGTTCATCGTAGATCGTGCCGAGTTCCGGATTAATTTAGTTAACGCGCACGCTACGAATCCTTATGGTTCAACTATGCACAAGTGAAATCTCCCACCGGCACTTCATTGCAAGTCAAGATCCAGTGCCTATATATATATATGGGTGACCGGTGAACAGTTCTCCAATGCGAGCAGTCGGTATTTCTCAGTCAAGAAACTCGCTAGGAGACACTGCCTGCGCCAACGTTGTCTCTTGCCGGTGAGGGCGCGTTCTCCTTCTTTGCGAGCTGGTAGAGCGTTCATCTAAGAAAGAGCGTTTCCATAGACAACACGCGCTCGCCCTCGCCCTCGGTTACGCCTGACATGGGACAAGGTTAGACTAAGAGGAGCTTCACCCCTAAAATACCACAGTTTTACCAATAGGGCGAAGCAGTGAATGCAATAGCAATGAACTGTAATGTTAAACGAAGTGAGGCTGGCAGCTATCTTCTGGATACAATCTCATGTAACCCGCCACGGTGGTCTAGTGGCTATGGTACTCGGCTGCTGATCCGAGGGTCGCGGGATCGAATCCCGGCTGCGGCGGCTGCATTTCGATGGAGGCGAAATGTTGAGGCCCGTGTGCTGTGCGATGTCAGTGCACGTTAAAGAACCCCAGGTGGTCAAAATTTCCGGAGCCCTCCACTACGGCGTCTCTCATAATCAGGGCTGGTTTTGGGACGTTAAACCCCAAATAACAACAATAACAATCTACAAAACATTGGTGTAAGAGAATACGGCTGCTCCAAGGAAACTTTGCAGTCTCTTAGGGTTGAGAGCAGCACATAGAAAGGTTTACGAGCTGCCCGCTGATGGTTGCCGAGATAGCGAGCGCGCCAGCGATGGCGACCGTACCAAGTCCACAGCTGCTGCTCGAGCGAATGCCACCCCCCCCCCCCCCCCTCCTCGTGTTTTTTCATGCTCGTTAAAGGTGGGCAGAGCGTTTTGACGGCAGGCATCCCGATCGAGGTGATGTCATCGCAAGCGCCCTCCGAGCGGCGGAGATGGGCCAGGCTCGTTTGATCTCTGCTTCAGCCGTGTTCATCACCCCCACTCGCGCATGCTTTTACTTACGGGTAGAACGTACGATGTGCAGGTGGTTGTCATTAATTTGGACTTTATACGGGACATGACGGCGATGGCAAAAACATGTTGAGACTCTCCATATATATTTGCTGTTGCAATAAAATGTTTCATTGTAGACTAGCTGGTCTATGAATAATACGAGAAGGTGCTCCATTCTGCAAGGGTAACAAGCTGTGACACACGTGGAACAGCAATGACATAGACTAGCTGCCCTGTATTTAGTAAAATGTGCTCCTTTCGAGAGATAATAACAAACGAAAGAGGAATCGGTTTACTGGGATGGTGCGAATATCATTTTCTGGTTGGACAGAAAGTCGCGGCAAATGGTGATCAGTATGGACCTGTCCCTGTTTGTCAGCAATGTGACGTCATGCAGAGCATCGCCATCGACATCGCCAACATCGCGGCGGACCAGTTTCGCTGTGGTTGGCAAAAAGCTCCGGCGGCTCTAACAGTTTGCTCGCACTTTGCACGCGATGGTGCTGTCCCTTCCTGAGATTGTGCACCAGTGGTTTGTCGCAAAGCTGGAAGTTCATGGAATACTGTATCCGTACCCCTACACCATTTTAGAATGGTAGAATGACCCTAAACCTTGGCCAAACGTTCAGTCCTATGTGTACCTCGCGAGCATGCCCGGCCCGTACAATGCAGAGGGCATGAAGCGTTACTGATTGCTCAAAGCGTATGGCTTAGTGAAAGGCCATGTGCATCTAGTGCTTGTCTCGAACTGGGGGAACCAATGCTTTCCGTCGACTGCTGTCATTTGGAAATCGAAGAGGAAAAAAGAAAACGAAGCCGCCGCCCTAATTTTGTCGCGTGTTTGGCACTTCCTACAGCGCAAAGCTAACCACCATGCCAAAGCGGCCAAGTAACGCGCACAAAAACCAGTACGCACACGGTCCATCCAAACGGAAGCATGAAACCACGCCGAACGCTGCAATCTTTTGCCAACCAGGCATGGAATGCATGTTTTTCAAAGCAAACACCGTCACAGAGAACCACCGCCATGCCCTACGAGCAGCAGGCAGTGTCCACACTACGCACTGTACCTGCATGGCCGGTTGAGTTGTAGCGCTAATTTGCATTTCCTTCTGTTCTTTCTGCTCAGGAACTAAACTTTTATACGGTCGAAAACAGTCGAGACTGGTACTGTCAATCACATCCGAATACACAACCAAACACGCTTTTGGAGTGCTAGCCCAACGCAAGTTGCAGCAAAGTGAGCGCGAAAGAGAAAATCTGCGCAACGTTCGCAACCACCACTTGCTGGAGGAATGCTTCCGTTTCAAAGTGCCTTCAAAACGCTCACACTTCTTCCTTTGTCTTTCAGGGCTTTTTCTCTTGAAAGCAAACACGTTGGCTACCCGCTCCGGGTGCTCAGAAAATCAAGACGGGGCACCCGAGTTGATAAAATATACATGCTCACAAATGCTGCGGAAGCACAAATAACAAAACGCCTAAAATCTCTAGGTAATGGGCTAGCACTTACCAGCGATGAAATGTAATTCGTAAATCCTGTTGCTGTCTGACGGCTGCTGTTTTACAGTTCGCACCCACGCCACGCTTTCTGTCGAATGTGTCGTTTGGAGTTCGGAAATCGAAGAAAAAAAAAACGATGCCGCTGCCTTTTATCGCACATTTGGCACATCCTCCAGCGCAAGAGCTAACCACCGTGTCAAAGCGGCCAGGTGCACGCGCACAAAACAAACGAGTAAAAACTCGATCCACCCGTGCGGCGGCATGCAACCACGCCGGACACTACAATGTTTTGCCAACCAGTTTCTTCGCACGTGCGCGGTAGGGTCACATGGCTGACATCGCCCTTTCGTGGCGTACCCCAGGACAGGTCTATTGAATAGAATAGTAGCGGAGCGCAAGTTATAAGCAGCTTAAAATTTACCATACTTAGCCCATATAGATCGCTCGTAGGCCAAAAAAATTTAATCGAGATGCAAATAGGCACATATCACTGTAAAGTGCGACTTCACGACACAGTATTTTCAAAATGCAGTGAAAAGGTGGTTTCACTTTCACGATGAAAGTGAAACCACGTTTTCAGGTGGGGTGGCATTCCTTGCGGAAAAATACTTCTATGCGTTCGTTGTGAACCCATCAAGATTTCGGAATTTTAAAATTCATGTTGAAGCGAACTAGAATGTCAAAATATTCGTTTGAATGCTCGCACACGCATAGTTTTGAAAGTTTTCGTGACGGTAGCGCACCTCACAGACTGCTGTCTTTCCAGTGTCCCTGACTTGTCCGAGTTTTTAACACGAAAGTGTTTTATCCCGGGTTACACCAAGAATCAGTGGCATACTTTCGTAACGGAAGTGGATGTCCGAAAAAAGGAACACATTTACAAAGTACCCCCCCCCCTCTCAGACTTGAACCCACATTTCCCCAGGATGTGATAAAAGGTAGCTGGAAGCTCTGCCTCCACACCATCGCAATATTGGTCATAGGGGGGCGGGGAGGGACAGACGAGCCTTATATCTTCACTACAGCGCTTTACAAGTTGCATATAACTAACGTCCGATTAAAGCAAATGTGTTTTGTGAGAAAAATTACACTTAACATCGCCTCCCTTCCACTGCACTCTTGGTTTGCTTAGGGTGCCTCGACACCAACGCCGCCGCGGAGCCGGACAATCGAGGCGCCCTAGGTTCGATGCAGTGGTACCGCCATCTAGGAACGATAATGTAAAGCACATTGTCGTGCTAATGCCGGCAGTCAGCGCTTCGGTACTCTTCACGCCTCGATTACCACGGTAGTTAGGGGCATGGAAGCGTCGTACAAATGCAGCCACTACAAGATTTGTCTTGTGTGGCCAGGTGTTGAGTTGTGACGCGCACTGCTTCGAGAATGCAAAGACGGCCGTCGACAAGCAAATGATGCGCCTTTAGCTGCAAAGGGCTTTGTGTTCACAAGATGATCTGCTGACAACCCGTTCGGTTTCGCTTGCAAGGTGTCACCGATTGTGGACGCACCTGGTTTATGGCAGGTTTGCGCAGGGCTCTGGCGCGTGCAGTTCACTGTCTCCGGAGCAATGTGAGTCGCTTGAGAACTTTCGCTTGTGTAAAACTGTCGAGGACCTCTGTGCCGTCTTGAGGAGCATCTGATGTCTACTTGTAACGTGTCCACAGCAACCAACCCATCTCCCTCCCCTCGACTCGCCAGAATTCCGCTTATGCATTCCACAGTTTCATGAAGCCAGGTTTCACTTTCGTGTTATAGTGATTCCTATGACAGAGCAATCAGCCACATTAAAAAAAAATCCCTGCCAACCACCTGAATTTTCCAGAGGTATCCAAATTCCCTGTCCATTAATGGTTTTTACCGGTTTCCTGGTTAAGACACCGTAGCTTTTTATCAGATTGAAATGATATAATTTGCGCCAACTGGGCGTATCAAGATTTGGGTATTTCAGTCCCTACAAGCATAACAAGGCATGCACCCCAATTGTAGCCCCAATATTATAAATTTTGTTGTGTCCTTACATAAAACTATATTTATTCAGCGTGTAGAATAAAAGAAGTGCAGATGCAGTTACAGGAGCAACGTTCACCAGATATGGAATTAGCATAAACTGTTCTTACAAAAAATGGTGTTTTCATGAACTTCACACCAACCACCTTAGCTATAAAAGAGAGTTTGAGCGTTTTCAGAAGCTCAACGTCATTCGGAAAGGCTGAGAATAGAAACTTTGCTGCAAGGTCATGTACGCGACTGCTGGCGAATCGTTTGAGCAGTTTTCTTTTTATTCCTTATCTTTCTCTGTCCTCCCGCGTGAGTGTTTGTTGGCAGTTGAAAGGTGCTTCCTCCTCGTTTTAGGACTTAAACGTCTCGAGATTTATTGCCCTGCGCGGACCGGGAGGTCTTTCCCTCGGTTCACAGAACCTTTTGTGAAAATGTGCGCGTATGTGCGTGTTTCTGCGTTTGTGGCAACGTGCGCCGGCGCGGCTGTGAGTGCCGGTGGACATGTGACATTAGAGGAGCGAGAGAGAAAAGCGCAGGAAAACGAACTGATTGCAAACAGAGCGACGAGATGCGGCAGTGCGCAGGAGACAATGTGAGTGCGTAGCCACAAAAGCAAGCGGGTGCGATTGACAGTGCAGGCTGCGGACGGTGCGATGCGCGAGCGATGTGCGAGCGGCTGTGTGACTGTGCGAAGAGTGTGTGTGTTTAACATTGTAATCTCGTCCTTGTTTAACGTTGTAATCTCACCCTTTTAGTTCTCCATGAAAATAGTTTTCATTTCATTCTTTTAAACTGTGCGTGTTCTTTTATTTACGGCCATCACTGCTAACAGTCAGTAACACTTTTGCAGCGCTCAGGCCAGCAATCCAATTACCGGACGTGCACATGCCGATTATGAAGTGTGTCACTTATTCAAACACACACCCAAAATATGTGAGAACACCCTTGCTATGGAAACGTGCAGCACAAGTCGCATCTTTGGGGACAAAGAACAGGACACACGAACCAAAAACAGACACCATACAACAACAACAACAACAACAACAACAACAACAACAACAACAACAACAACAACAACAACAACAACAACATGTTGAGTACTGCGTCACAAAAGTAAACTCAGGTGATAGACTACGAGTGTACTTTTGGAACCATTCAGAAGAAGGAGAATGGCCACTAACTGCGCTTCTTCTCCGGGGCGACCTGCTGTTGCGGCCCGAGCAAGTGGAAGCCCCGCGCGGGCAGGTTGCGGCGCAGGTTCGTCGCCAGTGCCGTATCCACGTCGTGCAGCGTGGCCAGACCGAGAGTGAGGCTGAGCATCTCGTACGGTGATGTAGCCGACTGGAGCAGAGAGTGCAGCTGCGACATTTGAGACTCGCACTTCAGCTGGCGCACCCCCAACAATGCGCCATCGCAGCGGAGCTGCACGTTCACCACTTTTGACACCTGCAGGAACGTCTCTGCAAGAACATCGCGGCCGCGATAGGTGAGCACTGGTCCTTTAGTACTGGGCACATCATCCTTTGATAGCATGTACTCTCAAAACAGATTGTATGCGAGGGCACTTTGCTGACGCTGTCTAGGCATGGTATGCAATGCAGCAGTACTGAATGAAGCTGACCTCTTTTTTCTTTCTAACCTGCTAAAGAGTTCTCATATTCGGTTGTGGTGATCCCAAAGGATAAAGACTGTGTGTGGAAGAAACTGACAGGTTCATGACATTTTCGTGAACATGTTCATGAACATGTTCATGACAAGTTCACGACCTGTTCAACTGACACATTTACCATTTTATTAAACTAAGGTACATTATGAACACCAAGGAGGCTGTATTAATAATACAACAATGTTATACAGGTCAACAAAGGTTGTCGTTCATATGCATATATTAATTTTTCAGGCAATAGTAATAACTGAAAGCTGAATACTAGCAACAGTGACTGCATCTTTTCTTTGTGAGCCAAGCCAGAGAACGAGCGCCAGTATGGATAAACTCCACATCACATATTTAATTTCGATGCAAAAGACTACTCTGTGATGGAGAAAATAACATGAGGTTCAGTTAACTATGAAACAGAACTGGTGGATCCCCTAAAAAACACTATCTCTACAGTACTCGTCGTACGGCGGTTTGTAGACTCACCTGGAACCGAAAACTGCAGAACATAAGGGTTCCTCCATTTTACAGGCAGCTCGTGCATTCCGGAGCTCTCAAAGAACACCTGAAACTTCTGGGTTTGTTCCACGGGCTCGTTGAGCATAGCAAACACCTTTGAGTTTCCCTGCATATATGCGAACAACAACGAGGTCGCGTCCTCTGTCGTAACAGTCGAAACACTAGGCCCGCTTAGGAGCAAAAGCAGCAAAAGTAACTATAGGAGTGAAAGTAACCGAAGGAGCAAATCTCACCTGATGCACCTTGCGGGGGCACAGGCGGAATTGGGGCGTTCCAGCTCCCGAGGCACGCATGCTTTGCTCGGTACGCTCCACAATTTCGCGAGCCGTCTCGACGAGTCGGATGACAAACTCACGGTCCTGGTTGCGTGCCTCCAGCTGCGGCCACGACGAGAAATTGGGGAAGGCGGCGCGGAGTGATGAACCCAGCTCATGTGGCTCGACGCCGCACAACATGGCCAGGCCGCGGTCCGCTTCAAGCAAGCGGCCCACCGAGAAGAGCTCGGCTCCACGCCGCTCCAGAAGCTCCAACAGGTCTGGAGACACGATCAGTAGAGAGACCTGCGGTCGTGGCACACGCATATATATATATATATATATATATATATATATATATAATAGCAGACACGACTTCATGGTTATCGCTTATTGCCAAAGGTTTCGGCCGCGGACCGGTCTTTTGTTTTGGTCCCACAGTCGAAACCGTTGGCGGTAACCAATAACCGCGAAGTCTTCCCTGCTATTTTACTCCAAATATGCTTTGGCCCATTGAGCACGTATCCTCAACTATATATATATATATATATATATATATATATATATATATACACACACATATATTATAATAGGTCGTGGGTTCGGTTCCCACCGAAGGCAGGTTTGTCTTTTCGTCCACTTTAATTACTTTCTACTTCAAAATTACAATATCACAATTAAAACTAGAAGAGAAGCTCAGGGGAAGATGGATGCTTGAATCGATGAACAAATCGCAAGGTACGATTTAAAACAGGGAATGTCACGGGAGCCAACGTTTCGACAAGCGGACTTGTCTTCGTCAGGGCGGCAACTGCCTTCTCCAGCGTTCGTTTATGTACGCCTTTGCACACTCTCCCCCGTCCTCAGAAAGAGAGGAGGAGAAGAGCAGCACGTGCGAACACACACACACAAAAGAAAAAAAAGAAAGGGGCTCACGCTCTCACCCTCCGTTCTCACTCATCCCCTCAAGGATGCCACGGAAGCCTTGCTGAATCAGTCATGGGCACGTTACCAGTAAAAAGTAACAGTGTTACAGTTACAGTTACCTAAGCCAGAAAAGTAACTATGTTACAGTTACAGTTACTGAGTTTACAAAAGTAACTTGTTACAGTTACAGTTACTGTTAAAAAGTAATGGCGTTACTTTTCCGTTACTGCGCTCCGCCACGGTGGTCTAGTGGCTGTGGTACTCAGCTGCAGATCCGAGGGTCACGGGGTGAAATCCCAGCCGCGGCGGCTGCATTTCTATGGAGGCGAAATGTTGAGGCCCGTGTACTGTGCGATGTCAGTGCACGTTAAAGAACCCCAGGTGGTCAAAATTTCCAGAGCCCTCCAATACAGCATCTCTCATAATCACAGCTGGCTGGGACGTTAAACCCCGCAAATCAAATGAATCCATTACTGAACAAGACTAAGTAATATGTGGAAAACCAAATTATACAGCTCTTTAATAGGAAGGTATGAAAGCATACGGTTAGTCAAAATCGCTCGTGGTAAAATGCCAGATAAAAGGAACGGAAAGGGGCTCACTGAAGGAGGAGGACAAAGGAATAGGAAAGGCAGGGAGGTTAACCTGGGCTGAGCCCGGTAGGCTACCCTGCACTGGGGAAGGGGAGGGAAAGTTTGAGAAGATAGAGAGAGAAAAAAAATAATAAAAGAATGCTGCAGTGACGCTGACGTTATGGAAAGTTGTTTGTTCATTTTCACAGACGGTTAATTAGCCAAGTAGCATTCAGAAAATGCAGCAACGCTTTTGTTGCTTGGCGCAGCCGAGATGCACAGCGCCATGGACCTAAGATCATTTGAACGGTTAAAATGTCGCTGTTTATCTTTTGCAGTCTTCCACGGAGTTGCCTTCTTTCGTTGTCATAGGTTGGGCAGTGGCACAGGGGTGCTCGATAGTCTCCTCCACAGCGCAATCGCTGCGCTCGCTGCTTTTAGCCATTTTAAGCTTAAAAGAATATGAGCGGGTGAATGCGACGCCCGTCACAAACGACACAACACTGTCTCTTCAAGTCGGGAGAGAGAAGCCCTGCAAAAGTAGCAGCTGCAATGATGGATGGGGCAAATGTATGTGATGATGCGTGAAACGAGGTGTGTACCACTGCTGCAGCGTCATATTGCGTGCTACCCTGCTTAAGAGTTGGGCTGCATCCATTCTGGACAAGGGCGTGCTGACAGGGTTCGTTCCTTCGTGTGCTTTCTTGGCAGTGTCTCACTCAAAAGCCCAACACCAGCGATTGTTGTGTACGCGCGCCATTTTGCCGTAACAGCTTTTAGGGGCGAAGCTCCTGAGGGTCGGGGCTTGTACCCCATCGCGCCGTTGTAGCCACGCTCGCGCTCGCTCTCGGCGCGTGCCTCCCGGCGCACGATCTCTCTGTCTTCGACAGCGGCAGTCATGAGTGCAGTCAGACGGTGCGTGTGCATGTGTGGGCCGATCCCGGAGGCAGTGCACCAAGACTGTGTCATCTGCCGTCATGAGAGGGCGAACGGCGCGCGTTGACTATGGAAACGCTCTTTCTTTGATGAACGCTTTACCAGCTCGCAAGGAACGAGAACGCGCCCTTGCCCGTGAGAGACAATGCTGACTCAGGCAGCGTCTGCTAGCGAGTTCCTTGATTGAAAAAAACCGACTGCTAGCGTGGCACAACCGTTCACCGGCCACCCCATATATATAGGCACTGGATCTTGACCTGCAATGCAGTGCCGGTGGGAGATCTCTCTTGTGCATAGTTGAACCATAAGGGTTCACAGCGTACGCGTTAACTAAATTAATCCTGAACTCGGCACGATCTACGATGAGGGAGCGCAGGAATCTCATAAAGACCAGGAGCATAAATGACGTGTGTAATGTACACACGCATTTTCACTCATTTATATGCATGAGTGGGCAATGTCACGGGTGATTTACAGTAACACAGAACGATCCCCAGCTTCGTCCACTCGTCATGGTTCACTTCATGAAGATGCGTGGAGTTTCTTTTTTATTTTAATATTATTAATTGTCAGAAACTTATTTACAAGATTAATTGAGACAACCTGGTGCCACAAAAGACTGCCGCACGCTCGTAAATGAAACAGCAGCTCATCCTGAGACGCGACACAGGGGATAGGCCCCTTCGATACACATTGCGGCTTTTTGGAAGTATCCCTGCTTTGAGAACTGAAGGTGCTCCACGCATTGCAAAGTGTCTGTTTCTGGGCGGTTTCAGCGCGGGTTGTCATGAAGAAATGGCTAGCCACATAGGCGGAGACCTTTAGGGGCGAAGCTCCTTAGGGCATAGGCTTGTCTGGCGTCGTTGTCGTAGTAGCCACCTCTAGGTCTCAGAATGATCACGAGATGGCGCTGCGGTGCTGCGGTCGCGCTCGCTCGCGCTCGCCCTCGGCGCGTGCCTCCCGGCGCGCGAGCTCTCTCACTCTTCCATCTGCTGTCTTGTGAGAAAGAGAGAGAGAGAGAGAGAGCGAAAGGCGCGCGCTGACTATGGAAACGCTCTTTCTTCCATGAACGCTCTACCAGCTCGCAAAGAAGGAGAACGCGCCCTCACCCGCGAGAGACAACGTTGACGCAGGCAGCGTATTCTAGCGAGTTTCTTGATTGAAACATACCGACTGCTTGCGCTGGAGAACCGTTCACTGGCCACCCACAATCGCGTGTGTGAGTGGGAAATGTCACGGGTGATTTACGGTAACACAGAACGATCTGCAGCTTCTTGTATATATACAGAATTTCTTGTACACATATACACACTGTTTGTCACGTCTTTGATCATGTACTGGGCAAGATTCACGGAAGATTCACGGTTTTTATCGATGAACCTCCGGAGCTTCGCCCACTCATCATTCACTCCGTGGATATGCGCGGATTTTTTTTTTTTTCATTTTCCGGGGGGGGGGGGGGGGGCGACGAGACCTTCGCTGCGGTCTTCTGTCCTCATTCTCCAATTACCCTTTCTCGTCCTTCTTTCTCTAATTTTCCTCCTCACCCTCTCCCGTATTTTTCAAAAACGCCGGGGCGCTCAGGCAACTTAACTTTCTTTTTCTGATGATGAAAACAGGCAAACTGCCACACGGCCGGACTGGAGGAGCGACGCGTGCGCACTTGCGCGCGTCGCTTCTCCAGTCCGGCCGCAAACGCATCAACGTCGCTGTAAATTCACACCTGACATTTTTATTGTCCAAGAAATGTTTATTTTACAATAAATATAGCAATGTCTTTCCAAATGATACAGGAAGCACAAGAGGAAAAAAAAAACGTCACAGCAAGTCACTTTCGTGCAAATAATTTTTGAACTTTAGATGATTATTTGCGCTTCACATTTGTTACTCACATTGTCATGCAATCATGACCCAGTGAATTAAACACCAGTTAAAGGAGTACTGACACAAAATTTAAGGCGATCGAGATAATTTGCGGGATAGATTTGCGTCGACACACACGCATCATCTACAAAATATCAACGGAGCTGATATAGCTTAGAACATATTTAATATAAATTTTAACGTGCGTGTCGCACCACTGCATGCGAAACGCGCTTTTGTGTTTCATGTAAACAACCAGTCGCCACCATCGTGACGAGTTCGTGTTGCTGCCATGATTCTTGGGAGTGCGCTCATCCTAGCAGACGTTTCCGACGGAGAGACGGGGCAGAATTGCACCGGAGTA
This sequence comes from Hyalomma asiaticum, assembly GCA_013339685.2. NCBI lineage: Eukaryota > Metazoa > Arthropoda > Arachnida > Ixodida > Ixodidae > Hyalomma > Hyalomma asiaticum. Next base: position 194,258,006 of record CM023481.1, read on the forward strand.
CAAACTGACGTCCTCGCCTCGGCAGCGCATTTTTGAGGGATCACGCATGTTTGAAACTTCCCAGAGGGGATTACAGCAGCGCCCAGAGAGCCTTCACTCAAAAGAGTTGTCCGCGTGGTGCCCGTGTGAACGCGGTTTTGTGTGCACATGTAGTCAGCTATGTTTACATGAAAACCATCATGGGTGCCGCCTCACTCATCGCTCGTTGAAACGGAAAGTGCGTCTGGGCTCCACAAAACCGTACACAAAATATTAACAATCGCGCACTCTTGCCATCGAGGTTTGCAGCCGGGGTAAGCGGGTCATTAGCTACTTATTGCAAAATAAAGAAAACAAGATGTAGAATTTTTGTGTCAGTACTCATATAACGCATCAACGCAATTGAAAAATGATTTACAAAACACCGGCTGCCAAAAGAAAGATTCCCCGGGCTAGTGTACTAGGTTCCGTGCGCCGATTGCCACGCCACTTACATCGGCGAGACAAAAAACTTAAATTTGCGGAAAGGATATACGGCAACACCAAAATGGCGTACGTAGCTTCAACGCTACGCGGAACGCGCTCGCAGAACACAGCGAAAAGAAAGACCATCACATCAACTTCGACGACGCCCGGGTCCTCGACACGGAAGGTAACCTAACCAAAAGGCAGTTCTTAGAGTCGTGGCATGTCCAAACAACAGCTGGAAATATCAACTGCTCAACTGGGACCCTGCCGGGTGTGTATATATACATGATCTCCGGAACCAATGGAGAAAACAACGCCGCAACAAGAAAGGCGGGAGGTACGACGCGGTGGAGATGAGAGGGACAGTCATTAAGAAAAGTCACTAGCTTCGGAGCCGGCCGGACAGTCACCCCCTGATGAAGAGACCGAATGGGTCTCGAAACGTTGGGTCAGTTTTTAATTTCAATATTAAAAACTTAGATTAAGAAAAGTGGCTGGAGAGTTTGTTTTTCGTATAGGCCAATTATTGGACTTCCGCCGCCGCTGTAGCGAACCGCTTTAACAAGAGGCCTCCCTTGGCGCCGCCATTATCCCCTTAAAAGTCGTAACCCCCCAAAAACCCGTTGTCGAGGCTGTGCAGCGCCGGCCTTTGTACTCCTGTGGTACAGTCCCGAAAGGAGGTGTTTCTCCTTTCATCGCGGGTCGTTGACACGCCAGGCACGTGGATCGGCGAGTGTGGCCTCGCCGCAAGCTGTGGTTGCTAGCCGGACCTATGCGCAACTCACATGGGGAGGAAAACAATGCATGCTTCCTACCCATATGAGTTCATCAGCTTCGCGTGTATTGGCGCATCATTTATCAATATTATTAACGCTTTGCTGAGAGCGTTCAGCGCGTTACGATTATGCTTCTGAACTACACATAACGATCCTCCTCTCCGGGCTCCCGCGGGGGCTATGCCCCTCTCCACCCCCCCCCCCCCTGGATAGTTCGGGGGGGGGGGGGGCTCGAGCTCCCGAGTCCCCCCGTAGTCTCCGCCTATGGCTGGCCACACGAAAAAAAAATTAAAGATGCTGCACCAGCCTCTCAACAACAGCGTATTTCGTCACTTAAGCCGCTTAGGCCGACCAGACGGCCGTGTCGCGCACCTTTCTCTGCATGGGGATAGGGGGAACACTTCGCCGCTCTTTTGTGTCGCCGACTGGCGGTGCTTTGCTTGGCTTCGTAGAAAAAGCACTTCACTTGCACCATGGGAACACGTCAGCCCATTTCCAGGGGGAAAAAAGCGAAAAGATGTCCGTGTCCTGCTCAGCATGGCGACACAAGCGATACCAGAGAACACCTATATGGCGATACATCGTAAAAGTACTCCACTAGTGAGATACTATACATTTTGTAAGTGTATCTCGATACAGAGATACAGATAACCAAAAGCATTTATGAGCAACATTGCGATATTCTTGTATCGTGATACTGCGCAGCCGTGCTTTTAAGGAGTGTTGCTGCTGGATATTTTTTGGGAAAAGGAAGTAACTGTAACGGTATTTACAGTTACAGTTACTGTGTAAAAAGTAACACTGTTACAGTTACAAGTTCCTCTAAATTAAAAGTAACTAATTACAGTTATAAGTTACTGAAAAAGTAACTAGTTACCTGTAACGCGTTACTAGTAACTAGTTACTGCCCAAGACTGTGCCGAATTCAATTCAAATTTTCCGCGAATGGATGGATGGACATTAGAGCGTCCCCTTTATAACGGGGCGGTAGCCGGGCCACCAAGCTCTAGCTTTATTTATTTTAGGGGCGAAGCTCCTCCTAGTCTAACCTTGTCCCGCGTCAGGCGTAACCGGCAGTATCTCCCGGGAGGCACGCGCTCGCCCTCGGCGCGCGCCCTCGCCCTCGGCGCGTGCTGCCATGTGTGAGAGAGAGAGACAGAGCGAGCGAGAGAGAGAGCGAAAGGCGCGCGTTGACTATGGAAACGCTCTTTCTTAGATGAACGCTCTACCAGCTCGCAAAGAAGGACAAGGCGCCCTCACCCGCGAGAGACAACGTTGGCGCAGGCAGCGTCTCCTAGCGAGTTTCTTGATTGAGAAATATCGACTGCTCGCGTTGGAGAACCCATGTATATATATATAGGCACTGGATCTTGACTTGCAATGAAGTGCCGATGGGAGATTTCACTTGTGCATAGTTGAACCATAAGGATTCGTAGCGTGCGCGTTAACTAAATTAATCCGGAACTCGGCACGATCTACGATGAACATCCCGAGCTTCGCCCACTCATCATCATTCACTCCGTGGATATGCTGTAATTTTTTTTCCTCTACAAACATTTCTTTTCCCGAATCACACATATTTTCACAACTAATTTTTCTCCTCGTCCACCTATTTATCTATTATCGTTCCGCTGGGATGTAACAAACTTACCCGAACTACCTTGCGCTTTTGTTTGATCCATACTTTTGCGCCACCAATACTCTAAGCGCCAATACTCTATCGCCGACATGTTCAGCTTTCCCGTGTTACTCCTGAAACCCATGGCCTCCTGTAGGGTAGTGTCCACAGCTACACCTGGGTGAACATCTGTACATTCAATCAAAATATGATCTGTCGTTTCCCTAGCTTTTCCACAGCACGTACATGTACGTGTCCCCTTCTTTATTGAATTTCGCTGTGTAACCTCGGGTTCTCAGGCAACTGGACCTTGCCTCAAACAGTAAAGCGCTTCCCTTTGAATTCTCGTAAAATTTTTCTCTCTTGATTTCGTCTTTCCCTTTTCTGTAGTTGTTCAATGTCGGCTTCTTCTCCATTCTTGCTATCCAATCCGAGTTCTCCGCCGCTCTGACCATGCTCTTAACGCTCTTTTTCGTCCCATCCGTTTCGTTACTGGCTGTATACTTACTGGTAAGCCTCCTAGTTCTCTTCCTCCATTGTGAGTCAACGTTCTTCCTATACAAATACCTGAATACTTTCGCTGCCCATCTACTTTCTTTCATATTCCTTAATCTCTGTTCGTACCTAATTTTACTCTGAGCTTCCCTTCCCTCAAAGTCAGACCATCCCATATCCCCCTTAACAGCCTCATTTGTGGTCTTCCCATGGGCGCCCAATGCGAGACGTCCGACCGTCCTCTGATTCACGTTCAGCCCTGATTGTACCTCTGACCTCATGCACACCAATGAGTTTGCGAATGTAAGTGCTGGCACCATTACACCTTTCCACAAACCTCGAATTACCTCGTACCTGTCGTAACCCCACAGCGCTCTATGCTTCATTATTGCGGAGTTCCTCTTTCCTTTAACTATCATAGCTTTTTCTTGTACTTCTGTGTATCTATTCCCATCATTTATCCATATCCCGAGGTATTTATACTCTCGTACTCTGGGTATCTCCTCGCCCTGTATTGATATGGTCTGATCGTTGCTGTCATTGAATATCATCCAGCCGCATTTTGTCGCACTAAATTTTAGCCCTAAATCTTCACTTTCCCGACCACATATATTAACCAGACCCTGCAAATCTGTTCGACTGTCTGCGAATAGCACAATATCGTCTGCATAAAACAACCCGGGGAGCTTTTGTTCTATCACTATACCTGCCTGTCTGTGCGACAGCTTAAAACCAATATTGCTCATCTCCAATGCTTTCTCCATTCTCCTCATGTAAAGCATGAATAATAGTGGGGACAACGGGCATCCCTGTCCCAACCCTTTACCTATATCGACGGCCTCCATTCTACCATTACTCGCCATACCTTCCCATTCCACACATACTGTATTTCCATTGTATATTTCCTTTAAGAGCTCTATACAGTCATCCCCTATACCGGCCTCTTTCATTATGTCCCATAAAATATTCCGATTTACATTGTCGTACGCACCCTTAATATCCAAAAATGCCAAGTGTAAAGGTCTGTTCTTTTTTCCGGCTATTTCTATACACTGCGTAAGCGCAAAAAGGTTATCATCTAATCTCCTATCGACTCGAAATCCATTTTGGAGTTCGCCAAAAGTTCCATTAAGCTCTGTCCATATCTGCATATTTTATTTAATTGCCTGCATCGCCAACCTGTAGAGTACTGATGTAATGATCAGTGGTCTATATGAGCGAATGTTATTTTTCTCTCCCTTGCCCTTATAAATGAACTTCATCCTACTTTGACGCCAACTGTCCGGTATTCGCCTGTCCTTTAAGCTTTTTTCAATTGCTTTTAACAGGGCTTCTTTGCTGTTTCTTCCAACCTCATTTATTACAGTAATGCTAACCCCATCTAATCCTGTGGCTGTTCGTTTGGGAATCTTTTCCTCCGCCTTCTTCCAATTGAAATTTTCCAGAACTAGTTCTTCCACTTGGTCTTCCTTGCTACTGTTACACGTCGTAAAGGGAGCCTCGTCATGCTTCTTAAAGGAATCGGCTGTTGCGTTTCGAATATAAGTCAATGCGTCGTACCCCTCCAATTTATTTCCTTCTTCATCCACAATATGCCTTTGCATAGTTACAGTTTTCTTCCCCAGCGATTGCAGGTGGTTCCAGAAAAGCCTAGATGCGTCCTTCTTTTCGCGAATGTCCGATATGGAACGTTCACTTTGGCCTTTAATCTTGGCTTCACCTAAACTCTGTACCAGGGCTTTTTTTCTCGAGATATGTTTCCCATTTTTGTTTGACTTCGTCTTGTGGCCTCTGCTCCTTTTTTGCCTGCCTATGTATTCGAGATGCTTCCCGTCGATTCTCAATTACGTCCCGAATTTCTCTGTTCCACCATCGTTTTGGCTTTCGCTTTCCCCTCCAGCAACTCTTTTGTTTCTCTTTCGTAATTTCAGTCCTTGTTAGATTAAGAAGCTCATTATAATCCCACACTTTGCATTTTGTTCTGCTCACTATATCCTCGATTGTTGCGACTACGTTCCTAATTTGTTTTTCACTTAGAAAAGAGCTGCCCGACTTTAATTCGATCCTCTCTTTATCCCCGCGTTCGCCCCACTCTCGCGCCATCTGTTGGCCAGCGCTGGCGGCGGCCCGCAATCAGCGGCGCTGCCGAACGGACGCTGCCCTTTCTTTCTCAACACGGAGGTGATTCTTAAAGATAGGAAGTGAGGACGATGAGCGCACGATAACTGCCTCTCCGCGGAAGCGAGCACGCACGAAGGCTAGCGGGCCCAGAAAGGGCAGGAGAGAGGGACGATAAGTGGCTGTTTCGCCATTTCCGGCTCGCGCGACAAGCAGTAGCTTATCTTCGACACCATTTCTAATGCGTTTAATAACGCAAAAACCAGCCCACTGCGTACTATTAAATAAATGAACGTTGCGGATTACGGTTATGTACATACCTCAAATAGGCCTGGTTTCCTTTGGGTGCTACGATAATGCGAACGGCAGTATATATATATATATATATATATATATATATATATATATATATATATATATATATATATATATATATATATATATATATATAAGGGATGTATATTTTACAGAGCGGGATGACGGATGGTAGGCTTATTGCCTCAGCCCACGATGATGACGATGATAACCTTTGGTTTAATGGCTCGTACCCACTCTGGGGGATTGGCCATGAATCGTTAACGATAGCTTATTAGGAATTATATAGGACTACCTTGCGCACTATAATATATTTACAATACAGTAAATAAACGGACAAATATGGACAAATATAAATTTATAATAAAAATATCAAAACGCAAAGAGGGAACATGATCGAGCGTCACTTCGTTGTTCTCTTTCATTCTTCATCGGAGGTACAGTATCAATATATATGTAAGGAGCCGCACCATTTTGCCCCTGTAGATCCATTCAGCGCTTTTCAGACGCATTTTACCACTGCTAGGCGGAATTTTCGCCCACGGCCGACGCACTTTAATTTAGGTGCGCGTTAGTGAACCCTGGTTGTCAAAATTAACCCGGAATTCTCTACTACGGGGTGTGCCAAGTGATCATATCGTCGTTTTGAGAACAACCGCCCCCCCCCCCCCCCCCCCCCAAGGTTGTTATCACAAGTGAATCGCCGAGCAGCGTCAGAAAGTAGAGAGCTCAGTGACGACGGAAGACAGTGCTCGTACCCGTCATTGAAATCAACCAGCCAACGAACGAATCAAATATTCAGTCAGTCGAATTAGTCCACACGTTCTCACAAACCGGGCGTCGATTGTCCAGTCAGGCTTAGAATCAGTGAGAACGCATGCTCTTTCAATATTCTAAGTTAAGGATCCCGTTCGCTGGGCCATAAAACGTATAAATGCGATCGCGAAAGTTCCTCTTCGCCGCAACGTTGAAGAAATTCTGCGGCAGCGCAGTCGGGCAAGATAAGGAGTGAATGTATGCGCATAGCAAAATGCCTTCGACACTAGCGAATGCAAGGAAGGCAGATCTAGGAATACTGCTCCGCGCCTCACTTGCGCGCAGGTATAGCAGCGCACGGGGCAAATGAAAACTGAGTCACGGAGTGAGCGCGCTTCTCTCTCGCAAGCATTCCATGGGTGCAGGTGACCGTAAAAGCGACGACGCCCGAACAACCACCGCTGTCATTCATAGAGAGAGAGAGCCGACTTTCAAGATGCCCGCATTCCTTGTGTACCCGCTCTTCTCTTGTACACAAAGCCGCTAAGACCGAGAACGCAAAATAACTTCTTCCTTTAATTTTGTCCACAGTAAGTACACGCTAACCTGGTGCAAAAGGACTGAAAATTGCGCGAGTTGGTACGAATTCATCATGAATGCTTACTTCAGCGCGCACAAAAAAGACGCGGACACAGGGCTTGTGTGTTTCAGCGCTTGTGTGTATTCCTCCCTGCGTCCGTGTCTTTTTTGTGCGCGCTGAAGTATAGCATTCATGATGCTAACCTGGTGCCCTCACTCAAGGAGCCACATGGAAACAACAACAAAAAAATTGCCAAGCTGAGGTAAATATTGTGACTCCGTGGCAATGACCGAGGTGGACAAGAGGCAGAAAAAAAAAATTCACAGCATATCCACGGAGTGAATGATGATGAGTGGGCGAAGCTCCGGATGTTCATCGTAGATCGTGCCGAGTTCCGGATTAATTTAGTTAACGCGCACGCTACGAATCCTTATGGTTCAACTACGCACAAGTGAAATCTCCCACCGGCACTTCATTGCAAGTCAAGATCCAGTGCCTATATATATATATATATATATATATATATATATATATATATATATATATATATATATATGGGTGGCCGGTGAACGGTTCTCCAGCGCGAGCAGTCGGCATTTTTCAATCAAGAAACTCGCTAGAAGACGCTGCCTGCGTCAAGCTTGTCTCTCGCGGGTGAGGGCGCGTTCTCCTTCTTTGCGAGCTGGTAGCGCGTTCATCGAAGAAAGAGCGTTTCCATAGTCAACGCGCGCCTTTCGCTCTCTCTGTCTCTCTCTCTCTCTCACAAGACAGCAGATGGAAGAGTGAGAGAGCTCGCGCACCCTCCAGCGCGTTCCTAGTATAAGGTAACGCGCTACTACAACGGACGGATAGACCCAAACCTTAAAGGGCCACTGAAGCACTTTTTAAAAAAATTGAGGTTATAATGCTATTTAATCATTTTTCGTGCGAGGAACGCGAAAATCAGGTCGAAAATGGGCATAAACTTGAGCAAATGACCCTATTTTGGCAAAAACGCGCGGCGCGCGTCATGGGCGGCAACGAAAACCTTCTCGCTGCCTGCGATTGGTTGAGGAGCTTCGTGACGTCATCGTGAGTGTCTCGGAGGGGCTGACTGCCACGGCTCTGATAGTTCGCGCGCGCCGACCGGCCGTGTGCGTTTTATCAGTTCTTTTTCGTGCTCTATCTAAGCATATCACTATTATTATGGCTAACTGTAGCAATTACGATGAGTTTGTGGTACAGCTACATGTGGTCGCCTGCATCAAACGCTGCAGACGACAGGCCACCATCGCAGTGGCCTAGCCGTACTGCGATACACGGATCGCGATCGCCTTGTATCCACGCCGGTCCACATGCAGTGCCGTGTGCTCGAGCATGTGCACATACCGCAATTCAATAAATGTGCTATGAAGCATCCGATCGAGTGAGCGGCGTGTAGGTTCTGTCCAGGTACAGCGCTCATCACGCAGTACATACACTCGCAAGACCTCGCATTCTCGACAAGAACTACAACATAGGCAACTTTTCATGACTCTCTTTGGTTTCGCACGAACATAATTCAATAAGAGCACCCCTTCACGTGCGACAAGCACGTGGGAACAGCGCGCCTTCATGAAGGCCTCGCTGACAGCCCATGAGTATGACGCGGGCATAGCTAGGTCGACGGTGCGACCAACGCTGTTTTCAATCTGGCATAAACTCAGCGCGTACATTTGCAACATGATTAATGCTTAAAATTTCATGTTGAGCGTCATTATGTCTGACTAGTTTTGACTTGCTCAATGTTATGACCAACGAGAGAAGCCAGTCCCTCTTATGCAAAAAAAAAAAAAAAAAAAGAAGACAGGTCCCTGGATTTTTGCGCTGCGATTTCGACCTCGCGTATGGTTTGGTACAGGACACCGCATTTGCGGAAGTGGTGTGCTTTTGACATCACCCTATTTAACTAGAAGGGATTACAGTTGTGATTATATATATATATATATATATATATATATATATAAATGGAAGAGGTCAAGGGCTCGTTTATATGTTAGAAACAATTTATTGAATATTTAAACTAGCGTGCCGATTATATTCGAGACGGTTTCTGCGCCTCGAACATAGCACCTCGAACATAGCGCCTCGAACATAGCACACTTGCTCTTGTAGGACTGAACTTTCTCTCTTTCCTAACAGCAATGACCCACTAAGTGGACATATAATCTTGAGAAAATTTGTGAAATGCTGCTGCTCCGCAAACGTAGATTTCGCAGCTGAAGGACACAGAAGCTCGGTATAGCAAGTCGACTTCGTGAAATCAGTACATAGGCCGCAGCAAAGGCAATATATGTGACACACTCGGGGAACTTGTTACTGAAAAAATATCAGTGCATGACAACAAAGCAGTGCGGTGCCCAGAAACCAACACAAGCTCCTCTACTGACACAGCGCTGTGCGCAAACGAAAGCCGCAAACCAATGCAGCTACCCTGCTCGCCCTCACGATGACGTCACTCCTCCGCGTTTCACTCTCTGTTATCCTCCTCACCTACTCTCCGCGCTCGCCGTGGGGCGTTCCCTCAGACCAAGTTTGGGCGCTCATATCGCTGTTGTTTAATTAAATATCGCGGAAAAAAACACCGTACGTATGTTATAAAAGGTCGCGGATTCCGAATTTTCATTAAATTCGAAAATTTAAAACCGCTTCAGTGTCCCTTTAAGGAGCTTCGCCCCTAAAAAAAAATGTTGGCAGCTTGAACTAGTGGTGCAAGGCTCAACTAAGGGCGGAGCTTGTGGCCGACCTTGCTCCTTCCAGCTTCTACAAGCTCGACTAAGTCACGCGCTTTGTTACGTGACTACCTATTACATGGCTCTGGCGGGAACATGTCACGTGAGAAGTTGTAACGTGACGGCTGACATGATAACTTGGCGGGCAATGCCCACCTCACCCTCACTTCCCTCTCCCACCATCTTGTTATACTATACTACCCAAGACTATTCTATGCTTTACTCTTTCCCTCATCGGCACTTTCACTTCCCTTTTCCCACCTCCTTGCTATACTATACTAATCTATGCTACATTATGAAACGGCTACGCCTTTATAGTATTGAGTTGGGGACATGAGCCCAAGAGAAGAAGTGCGGTTGCAAATGCCGCGCACATCATAGAGGTAGTGCACGCGCACATATTTCATGGTGATGAAAAATTTTCTCCAGACCGGACAGATTACGGCTGCCATAAAGGCTCCATACTTAAAGGGACACTAAAAAGAAACAATTAATTAGTTGAGACCGATAGATTATTGTTGGAGAACCCTTCCCCAGCGTAGCAGGCCAGAGCAAATTACAGCTTAGGCCGACGTCTCTGCCTTTCTGTAAATAAACATCTCTCTCTCTCTCTCTGTTCTCAAGAGAATTGAGTTTTTTAGAGTTCTTTGAGAACTCTAAAAAAAAAAAAAACGAGTCACATTTTCATTTTTAAATTTTGTACCGAAAGCTACGCACCCGAACGTAAGCGGAACGTCACGGATTTCAAAGTATTTTCTTCATATTTTGGTCCCATTGGCTCAATGAAATTTGATTAAACTTGCTACGGTTAATCTCTGGGAACCCTACAACCCAATGTCGTTGATTCTTTTTTTTAGCGGAAAATAAATTTGTTCTCCATAAAAGGCGCCTTCAAAATCTATAACGTCACGGCGAGTCGGTGTGGGAACGTGAATGCGACGTCGCCAATTTGATTTTCTTTTTGTGCGTTTTCTCGCTTAAAAAGCGTTCTGCGGTAAGAGTGGTGCTGTTGGTATTGTGACGGGGTAACTTAGCAATAAACGAAACATCGCTTTACTCTTTAGTGTCCCCTTAAAAATAACGTGTAATGTATGCCGCATATGAAGTTAAGACTGGCGTATATAGGAATCTGCTCCTTTTCTTTTCATTCAAGTTTAAAGTGACATGAAATACAAAATATTTTTCTCGCATTAGTAAACTTCCCTTTCACAATACCAAAAGGGCCACTCTTGCCGCGAGAAGACATGCGGCACGCGAAAGAAAACGCTGGTGAAGAGACGGCACTTTGTAGTTCCCGCTCGAATTCGCCGTGTCGTCAGGAATGTTGACGGGGTCTACTAGCGGCTACATAGTTATTATTCGGCATAAACGAAATTTAGGTGACTCAATAAGGCCGAAATACACAGAAAAAAAAGCACCTTAAAATCCGTGTTGTCGCCATGGCGTCAGGCTGACATTCATGTGGCGAGATTTCTGCGCGGAATTTAAAATTTTAACTTTGACCTTCATTTTCTTCGACTCTACGATCAACAAAGCTAAGTCAGAGACATTGACGACACTATTTATTTCTATCTTGTTGTTAAATGCAATTTGCTCTTGTGGTGATGATTATATGAAGCATGCACAAATAACTGGTTCGCATGCCATGCTGCTTTAGCTGTGCAAGAGCTATACCCTGCGCCGCCGCAGCTATTTCAAAGGAGAAAGGTTGACAGCCTGGTTCGGCAGTGTGACCTGCTAGCTTCGTGCCGATGAACAGTCAAGAAACAAGGACAGGAAACCAAATTGAGCATAATAACAGTAACTCTGCTTGGGAGACGTCCGCTATTTTACTTCATTTATTTCGGAAAAAGCGAGGCAACGCGAGAAACCCACACCGTCAAGCTGGGCCTCATTTCGGTAATCCTGGATGGTTCATAATGCAACACGTTATCGTTTAAGCACACTGACCTTGCAAGATAAGAAACAAGCCAGTGATTAATAGCATGAGCGCGCCAGTTCAGTTGGTGGATGGTCCCCCAGGACTAAGCAGCTCGACCGTGAACGTTAAAAGGTTACATAACCATAGATGAGCATTTATGAAACTGCGGCGACCCCAGTGCTGAAGGGGTTCCGATACATAAATGCACTTTTATTCACTTGTCCTGTTTTATGAAGGTAAAATTAAAAGCCAAAAACAGGGCCAATGTTTATTTATTTGTTTATTTATTTTTGTTACCCTCAATCGCCGAAGCTTTACAGAGGGGAGCGAGTTACAACATGAAAAATACAAAACAACGAAACAAAACGTGCTATTTGAACCGAAGCCTGGACCTCAACCACTATATTTACTTAGTTAAGATACCTCGAGGACTATACACACAGGGTTTCCCATTCTATAAAATGTGATGTAAGCAGCATGTTTTCTTCATGCGGCAACATTTTATTTCCCCTCACACCTGTCACAGACCGTTTGTGATTGTTGATCTACGGCAGGTCCGGGTGCACAATATCAGCCTCACGTCGTATCGGTTTAGGCAAACGTCGGTCGAGTGTAACACGAGCTATTATCGGTGCTTGTAACGACCTTTCACACGAAATAAAATTTTTGAAAGTTGTACTCCAGAGCCCACGTGTTCACACAAATCTCTCACGCTAGCGATGTCTGTTTTCTGAACGGCGCCAGAAAACAAGCTCCACGCACGTGGGAGCGGTCAGTACTTGTTCGAGGTTTTATACCAGTCGTAACAATTTGGCAGCTGACTGCGAGCAGCTGTGACAATCCTCGTTCTGTGGCTGTAATCGCCACCCGTGCACTGCACTGAATTAGGTGTCTGACTGGATCCGTGGCTCTAAGTTCCAAGAAGTTGCTCCGAGTTCACGAGAACGAGTAAGGATTACTTCATTGAACAGGAAGAAATTACCGACAGCGCGCGCTTACCTTAGCGGCGCCCAGTGCTTTGGCCCTGTCTTGAGGCAAGGGCAGAGAGATGGCGTCCAGGGCCTCCTGGGTGACGGTCAGTGCCTGCTGCCGGAAGCAGTCAGTCAAGTAGCTTCCCCACTCGCGGCCGTCGCTGCAAAACAGCATGCTCACGTCGGCCGCCATGCCCAGGCGCAGCAGGGGGCCAGACGCGTCCGCGGGCCCTGCAGTAGCGACGGGCACACATGTAGCCGCAGTCCATCACTGGTAGAAAGAAACTTCCCACCATAGAACTGTCTATTGAAGATCAACAGCGTGAAGTAACGAAGACATAAGCGGAAGAAACAAGAACACGAGGCCACTTTGTCCTCGTTTCTTTTTTTTTTTTTTTCGTCGTTGGTCTTCAATGTGCAAGCCTACCAACTCGCCCAACTTTCCCTCCTTCTCTGGGCGTGTCGGTGGTGTTTCAGCAGCTACATATACATTTTTTATAGACTCTGTTGTGAGCCACGCGGTGGATGGTTTGTGGCTAAGCCGTGACTCATTTCGGCACAGGTAAAAAAGAAGGAAAACAAATGAATGCAGTGCAATTTGTGGCCCACGGGGCGTAAATATGTCTTCCATGCACAAAGCTGAACCAGTAAATCGGCGTTAAGAAGACAAGCGTTTCCCGCGTGAACTGGGACAGGGAGGCGTGTAAGGGAAATGCTTACGAATGAATGTAATCTTATAAAAGGAAAGCTGAGGCAGTCAGCACAGTCCTGGCATAGTTCATGTGAAGACAAGTCCTTGCAAAGAGAAACGTAAGCGCGTAGTCAGCGATATCGTATCCACTTCTATAATTTATACTTTTAGTGCTTATGCTGTTAAGCGGGCCCCTAATCAGATTTTGCGCCTTCCCAAGTCAACGAAGCAGAACCCTTTTAGCAAAGGCTCTTTCTTTATCACCTTTTGAACACCTGCAATGTCGTTGAGAATATGAGTGGCATACATTTACACAGTTTCATCATCTCTGCGCGTCACGCGACATACGTGGCAAATATTAAATGAAACAGGAAAAGTCCGAGCCGTGGCGTGAGTATAGCTAGTTCAGCGAGCTCTAGTCAGCATCTTTTGTCTGTAAGGAGAACAGTAACTAAAAAAAAAAAAGAAAGAAGACGGAGGTTGCTTAGAATTTCCAACCATGTTCCCACATTTAACTAAATAATAGAAAACGGAACTTATCAAGAATGTGCAGGCGAACGCCTATAGTTGGACATTGCTTTGGGCTACTGCTCTTGCCATGCCTCAGCTTCATCCATAGCCACTTCCTCCCAATGGCGCTTACGACGAGCGGCATTTCGAGCTGCTCCACCTTTGATGCAAGATGAAGACGAAACCAAGTCAACGCACCGGCACGATCTGCTTAATCGGCTTCACAGCGAAGACAGAGAAGCGTTGTCCCACGTGCCTGATGTTCGCGTGCGCTTGGATTTTTTATACCTCGCAACGTAACCTTGAAACAGAGGACTGAGGCTGTCGCCTTATATAGATGACAAAAATAAAAGTTATTCACGATGCACTTACGCCTAATAAACATGCGCATACATTAGACCATATGATCTTTTCTCCTTTATTTTTCAAAGTACCATTACAACATCCGCGCAAACGGTGCGGCAAGGTTAAAACTTGTCAGCGTTGAGGCTTGGGCTAGTTGTTCACGGTTGAAAAGGGCAGGAAACAGCGCTATATTTTTGACCAGACGTGAGATGCATACAAGACTTGCCACTGTTTCCCCTCCTTCGCAAAGAATACACACGACAGGCGCTCACGTTGTATTATACAGATATAAGATAACGCTTTTTACCTTACGTACGCTAAACGCAAGTAGCTTTGCGAGACGTGAAGATGCGCTCTCTTCAATGCCTTTTGTTTGATTGATTTCTGGGGTTTTATGTGCCAAAACCACGATATGATTATATGACAGACGCCGTAGTGGAGGGTTCCGGAAATTTCGACCACCGGAGGTTCGGTAACGTGTGCTGACATCGCACAGTACACGGACCTCAACAGATCGCCTCCATCGAAATGCAGCCGCCGTGGCCGGGATTCGATCCTGCGACCTTCGGATCAGCCGGCGAATGCCATAGCCACTGCACCACCGTTGCGGGGCAAGGTGTTTTGTTTAACGAGCGAGAATGCCACGTGAGGAATGCATTAAAAAAAGAGAGAGAGAAAAGAAAAGAAAAAGAAGCAGCAGAACCTCCCAGGCCTGCGCACAGGACGCAGCGCACAATGGCAAGCGCAAGCTAGATTTTGCTGCGTGCTCTCACATTCTTTTCTTCGTTTATTCTGCTTCTCTCCCCCCTTTTCTTCATACTCCACTGCACTGAGTGCCTTTCTGTTTCCTCTTCTTCCTTTTTGTCGTCATCCGCTTCCACTTTTTAATGGTTGTGGTCACCTCTTTCTTGTTCTTCTTCGTCGCCGTATTTTTCCTCTTCCTAGTTCATGAAAGCATAGCCGGCGGCTGGCAACATATAATGACTTGAAAGACGACATTACTGATTAGAGACTTGGCTGTCAGCAAAAATGCTCAGCCATGCAGCCATGGGTGGATGCCACTGCATCAGATACCATATAAGAGCCGTGGCTGAGAATGCACGCTGTCCAACTATAGTGGTGGGAGTCTGGGAGGGTTGTAGTGGCACCACCGCACAGGCATGAAACATTTTTTCACACCGAAGCTGATCGCGGTTACGGGCACGGGCGGCCGACACCAGTTTCGGTCACTGTTACGAGTCCAGAACAGCTTACGCTGTATGGACTTCCAGGCCTGCGCCACGCAAGGAAGGCAGCACAGTGGCAGCGTATAAGCTAGATTTTGTGACGAGGCGTGTCAATATTTTCTTTCAGTCTTACTTTATTCCTGCTTAAAGAAAGAAAGAAAGAAGACTGCTAAAAAATCAACGACAGCCCTTCGGTAAATCCACGTTGCGAGCTCTGGTCACTCTGACATACGTTAATTAATACATGCGCCCGCATGATGCAGTGTTCCTTCAAGCGCAAGAACATTTTCCAGCTATCTGTGAGGGACAAAAGTGGGAATACAATATGTCTTGTCTCTGTTACGAACTATTCTTGCCGTATTGGTATACCACGGAATAAAAAGACAGGCTTGGCAAAGTACCATTTTTTCTTCCATTTGACCCTCTTCTGTGCGTGTTGTGAACAGTATGAATGCCCAATCCAGTTGACATACGGCCTCCCATGAAGAACTGCACCACTTTACCAGGCGGAAGGGGCCGTAACCTTTCAATGAACTTTTCCAAAACGTCTGCTTAATACTTAATATTTTCCAAAACCTACTTAATACTTTTCCGTTTCCCACAATTCGACAGCCATGTTGCATGTGTTTGCGGCTTCATCAAACGAGTGGCTCATTGGGCAAATTGGTGACTCATGACTACTGTTCCAGTATTTATCAAAAGGGGCGACAAAGTGTTCGGATTTCTCGAGCTTTTCTTGAATTTGAGAAAGCACCGTGGAACGCAGTGTACGACAGCGAGAGATAGATAGATAGATAGATAGATAGATAGATAGATAGATAGAGAGAGAGAGAGAGAGAGAGAGAGAGAGAGAGAGAGAGAGAGAGAGAGAGAGAGAGAGACCAACCTTTTTTCGTGCTGGCAAATATAGGGAGGGCGCAGCCTCCCTATATCGCTAGAAGATAGCCGATATCCGTTGGGTTTCAGGGGCTGCTTCAGGCAGTTTGACAGCCCACAGCTGATCTTGATGGTACGAGCCCATTTTCTCACCGCAGCAAAATCCATAGGCAATCTCGCTCACCGCGAGCTTGTATTGGAAATTACGAGAAATGGTTTTGGGAGAGTTGTAATAACGGTGAGAAGACAACTTCGTCGTCCACAACACCTCTGTTTCTGTGACTGCTAGGTCGCGCTTCTTAAAAGGGGTGTTGATAGTGGGACGCCGAGTCACACTATTCAGGGTGCTGGCGCGCTGTTGTTAGCACGAATAGTGTGGTTGAGAGTTACCCGGCCATGGAGGAGCCTTTTTCGGTGGCCGCCGAGTTAGACACATGCTTCGCACTATTACAGTGGATTTTCAGAGCCAACTCGCCCATTTTAGCGATATCATTTGTCTTTTGGCACATGGTACAGGAAGTACAACGACAGTAAATTATGTCCCCCTTAACCCAGTGACGGTACATGACATGATCGAGACAAGACTGTTGAAACGTGCATTCTTCCAGACATTTCAAAGCGCTGGGCTCAGAGTAGAAGCAATGACAACTACATGTCAACTGAAGGCGCGCTATAGATGCTATGGATCCATACTGAGAGAACAGCGCAACTGAAACCTAAACACGGAAAGCACAGAACGAAGGATAGCGTTCGTCCTTCGTCCTCTGCTTTCCGTGTTTGTGCTTCACTAGCGCTCTTCTTCCAGGACGGAACCGCGCGTTTCTACAGGAAAACCGCCGCGGAAAAAGCTGATGACACGCTCGCCTTTGGTCAATTTTTGCGACGAGTTAGTGTAGTAAACCACGAAATGCGCATTGCGGCAATGCATGCAAAGAAAGAGAAAGAAGAATACGAAAAAAAAAAACAAGAAAAAGAAAGCAAGAAAGGAAGGAAATTCGTAGAACCGTGGTGAACATGAGTGCCACAAAGAGGTGCGCAGGATGTGCCGAGGAAAAACGACGCTTGCGCACCAAGGAAACTGGGGCCGAATTCACAAAACTTCCCTTTCGTAAGTGCTTTTTGTCATTGGCCAACGGGCTTCGCTAATGATATGTCCAGCATCCGGATTGGCTGGAATTTTCTCTTACAAACATTTTTGTCGTAAGTTGCTTTTGTGAATACGGGCCCTGGATCGCATCTCCGTGCGCCTGGTCGGCGGCGTCTTGAGTTGTTTACGGCCGCGGGGGTGGGACGAAGCCACCTCACCGCCCTGTCCAAGGGGCATCTCAGTGAACGCAACGTAGTAGCTGTAAAACAGAAGCGCACAGGCGACAGCGACGAGGCGAAGCCGGCATGTCCAGCGGTGGAAAACACGACAGAATACGGGTGCTTCGCCGAAAGCTATAGCTCGAGTCGCTCAAGCGCGATCGTATCGCGCGGCCAGTTCACGTCGACGTCGAAGTGGGCAGACCAGAGTTCTAGCATACGAAATAGACAAAGGCATATGAAGCGAGGGGCCGCACAGGGCCAGTCCTCGCCAAAACGTCGGGCTGTTTTAAAGTTCGCAGATATATGCAAAGCGGCTTGCTGTTGTCGCACTGTATGCTTCTCGCCGCTTTTTGAGTTTACTGCCCCGCCAGATAGCGAGTGATCGCAGTTGCGCGAGCCGGCGAACGCCGTTATTCAAGGAATTCAAAGAGGGCATTCGTATTGAAGGAGTTTCGTGAGTCCTTCAATTTTTTCTTTTTTCAAATTCAAGAAGAGTCTTTAAGGATTTCGAAGTCATATCTATACATAAACAAATATACGCACACAATTGCACGCACTTTTGTGTGTGTGTGTGTCGGGGGGGGGGGGGGGGCGCAAGTAGCATGAAATTGATATAGAGAGCCGAGACGATGGTACAGTTACTGGGTTGCTCACCAGTAAGGCGCGGGTTCGCGATTATTACATTGCGCTACAGATATTAAAGCAGCATACTCATAGAAACTGGAGTGTTATGCGCACTATTACAGTTGACGAAGCCTTCGTGTAGCATGAGACGCCATGGCATGTAGGCTGTGACACGGGATTAGGTAATGTGCTAGTAATTGATTCAGTCTGTCGTTGTATAAGCGCTCAACATCAGGATTTCATATTACGTAGCGGAATTTGCGCAGCTTGATTTTCTTACGAATAGCATAATTTTGCCCGGCTGATAGCGATAACAGTAGGAAGCCTCTGAATGTGCCCTGCCATAGGAAGAAAAAAAAAATGCTGACGATGTATGTAAGCGCTAATCAATGTATCAGCACAAGCTCATACACTACAATAACCGATCATAGTAATCGAATTGCTCTTTTGAGGGATTTCCGTAAAGGGAGTTCCGGTTTCGTAAGTCTTTTAAACCGTCCCCGTGCTGCGGTGCAATGTGACGCGATGGCGGGCAACAAACAATGTGGAAAGCACCAACTCTGAAGAATAATAATATCATCAGTGGTTCATCCCGTTTATCCCCACCAAGCATGAATTATGATGGAGTTTCTATAGATGCGTCAAATCTTCACACAGTGAAGTTGGTTATTGCCTGCATTCATTACGAGACAATGAAAGTAATACTTTTGTCATCGCTGGTAATGCCTTCCGAAAATGGTAATGCCTTCCGAAAATTAACTGTCTGCAGCATTACACCACACATTGTATCGAATTAATGAAACACTGCGTATGCCGATGGTTCAATTCACGCAAAGCTCAGTGTTTCTTGCACATCCATGGCCGCTTGTTCACTGAACTGTCAAAGAGAAGTTGCGTACACAATTGGTGTACGCCGTTGGTGAAGGTTCTATATCAATACCACGTTGCTAAGCGCTCCGAACGATACATTGTTATTGACACACAGGCGTACTAAAATTCAGCAAACAGCGCCGCATTATCTTGACAAGAAGCTGTCAAGATGACACGACAAAAGAACGATATAACGCTCAGAATCTATTGTTAGATCAACGTCCATGTAGCCGTGTCTCAAACTTCCGTCGTTACCGCAGCCTGCCTGCGACGTTCCTTCACAAATGAGGCCAACATACGAGGGATACTTATGATATCTAAACGATGAGTTATCGCATTAAAGCTTCCGTTCCACAGCTGGCGCCTCGATATACACAACAAAAGCACGCGCTCGCACACTGGGAAATAAACACGTACCGTATCCGACTATGCTGCTGTGGCGCAGAGTAAGCGATGAGCTGCAGTATGCCGACGTTGTGCGCGAACCACTAGTCACCACTTCATCTTAGCGCGCACAGTGGACGAAATGAAAGCCGGAGCTGAAAGAGCTCCCAACGGCGCGGTTTCCGGTGCCTAGAGCTGGGCTCTTGGCACGGGATGTGATTGCGTCAGGGAACCCCAAGCATTGCGCCGCTGGTGAGACACAGTTGGCACGACTCGCAGCAGCGTTCCTGCTCCTGCGGCCAGTGACCGTAAGCGCACCAGGGATGCAGTGAACACCACCACGGTTCCCTATAAACACGGAAATTACGGTACACCAATATTGAAAAAGCGTGCGGTCCGGAGGGGCACCGGAAAGGCAGCATTGTGTAGCCTAGCTTGTCCAGCCACATATAGGCTATGCTCGTTTACATCTGGAGGACTGTGTCGCCGAGTTCCATCAACAGTGAATTCTGAACCAGACACGTAGGCGTCGCTTCAAGGAAAACTGAATACTTAATTTCATTCCAGTTAAAACATTATTTTTCGTTAACATTCTTTGTCTATCACTTTACAAACGCGGTAAAGGTCCAGGTTTTTCAGACCTATTATATTTATTATCTCTGATTACAAACTTAACGATGATTCTTTTTGGCAGGAATTTTAGGAAATGTTTATTAGGTCTTGTAAGCTTATGAATGTTGTGTCGCCACATGCTTGAAAACAGTAGCGAGCATGGGATAGAAACAAGGAATGGTAAATTACTACCTGTTTTCTACTTGGGTGGCCCGCAACATGTCACCCATTGTTGTTTAAACCGATCATATATATATATATATATATATATATATATATATATATATATATATATATATATATATATATATATAAGCAGGCAGTGAAGGAACGGACGAACGTGCAAGAACTTTTTACTTTCCAACGTTTCGGCCGGTGGTCCGGCCTTCATCAGGAAATACAATGCATATGAAAACTTGCTGCTTATATATTTGCATGACCATAAGAGGGGGCCCCCAAACACGCAACTATAGTATCATTGCTATCGCATTGACGACTAAACACTCGTGCATTGTGGATGACTGCATGAAAGCAAATCAACAGACAATGTTTGTAGTGAAAAATGAACCGTGCGCAATGACATACCGATTTCACAGGTGGGCACACGACGAGTACATACGGAAAGATTATACATGTATGGCAGAAGAATTGAACGAAACCGGTATAACAGTGAATATCGCCGATTAACAGAAAGGCAGGAATAAAACAACGAGAACCAGTGTAAAGTATGAAAGAAATCAACAACGATGAATTTTATGTTGAAAACAAGAATGCGCTAAAAGAGCTAAAAGAACAGACGTAAAACAATAAAAGTCATCATTCAAAAAATGGTGTCAAACAACGAAAAACGATGTCTAACAGAAAACAAGTGTAAAATATAAAAATGTAAAACCAAGAAAAGGCATGTCACAATATAAAATATATAAATAACTAGGATTGCGTCATAAACAGAGTAACTTTACTGACGAACTGTCAGTGATGTGGCAGTCCGCTACACGGGCAGGAATGTCAGTTTTCCTGCGCTCTTATTTATTCCAGATGATACAGCCTTAAATTTGTAGATGAGAAATGATTCGCGCACTTCTCGTTCGTGGTGGGATCTGAAGCCGGATAATAATATGGTTGTTGTTAGTTTGTCGAGTGAATGCCCTTGAACGGTGACGTGCTTAGATAGGGGTAGATCGGGTAGAGCAGTGACATGCGCCTTGTGATTATTGAAACGCAAACGAAATGGCGTTTCAGTTTGTCCAATGTACTGAAATTTGCAAGTGGAACACTGAGGCAGGTATATGCAGTTGCAGGTATCACAGTCGAAATCACCTTTAATTCTCATGACAAAATTGGACGCCGAACTCTGGACTGACTGCGAGGTGGTCATGTGTATGCACACCTTGCAACGTGGCTTGCGGCAAGGACGGCAACCGGTATACACAGACGGGACTGTCTTAGACGATGTCAGCATATTGCGCAGATTTCTTGACCAACGGTATACTAAGCTTGGTGGTTCTGCGAAAATGTTTTTCAGGCGCTCACTCTGCATGAGAATGTTGTGATGCCTTTTTAAGATACTGGCGAGATTCGGCGTCGGCGCGGAATGTGTCAAGACTAGATTAGTGTGCTGTGGAAGACTTTCATCCATCCATCACTTTTTCGCCGGTCTACTCAGCTTCTTCCGTAAACTTTCTCGACGTCACGGTGTGCCTTTGTGGAAACAGACTAACAACCAAACTTTACAGAAAACCGACCGATAGACACCGCTACGTTCATTTTGAAAGTAGCCATGTAAAACATAATAAGTCTAGCATACCGTATAGTCAAGCACTCCGTTTTAGAAGGTTGTGTTCTGCAGATTCAGACTTCCGGGATAATTGTGACAAGCTTCGTGACGCGCTCCGAGTACAGAAGTACCCGCCTCAACTAATTGACGACGCTATTAAACGTGCCACTGCAGCTGACAGAAGCGAGATTTTCAACTCGGACAAACGTCTTCCACAGCAACCTACCACTAATCTAGTATGCTACCACTAATATGCTATCGCGAATGGGTCAGCGGATCCACTGGCTGTTGATGCTCGTGTCTATTACAGTGAATAACTCCGAGCTCATGCTCGAAGGCGCGATGACTGTGCAAGAGTGGAAACTGCATACTTTTGCAATCAAGGGACCAACGTTTGAGAACTCTCGCCTTTGACGGCTGTCAGGAGCCAGCTATAGGGAAATACAAAACATTTAGCGTCGAAGGGTCCTAGTGATAAACATAAAGCCCTAAACCGATCCTTACCGTGAATTCAAAGGTTAGCTTACCGGCGCGCCCAGGGTGATATCGTGCGGTTAATCACGCGCGTCACGAGTGGAAGGGATGGTGGGTGCCTGAAATGCTAGTACAATAGTGTGCGTGTATGGCTTCCCTATTACCATAGCAAATGCAACTTTGCTTACCAATGCCGTGAACGCGTTTCAGCATGGCGTGGAGCATCCCTGTGAAGAGGCATCTCCGATTGTGTAGGCAGCATGGCCTCGTAAGAGGCGGAACAAGACAAAGACATTGACACAGGGTAACGTGGCGTGCCACCCCTTCATCCTTCAGTTTCGAGCGCTTTACACCTGTTTCTATACCAACAGGGCTTTGACCGACGTCGGTTTGGGCTGACACTTCTTTCCTCGCGACAATTCGATACGGCCGAACATGAGAAGCACCGCGTTATCAGACGCTTCAAACTGCCCTGCAGTCGTCATACACACGCTGCGCGAAGTCGCAACATGCGCAAGCTCCTTTGGAAGAAAGTGACGCACCTGAATGTTGCTCTCGGGCACGCATTGGGCGGATGTGCAGAACGTACCGCGACATTAAACAGCGGGAGTCCAAGGGGCTCCTGTAAGGTACGACTACTGACTGCAGGCACCAGCGACAGCGAAGAACGCGTCGCATTCTGTTCTGACGCCTCTTTCCGTTTCGCATTTCTTCGGTGCGTGTCGGTAGCTGGACGTCGCAGACTGCTATAATGTGTAACTGAAGAATCCCGATCTCGTTTCAGCGCGAATCTGCACGGTCGGTGTCAGCGCCGACTGACATTCCTCACTCGGCCTCGTGAACGACCGCGTGGACGCCGAACATGCCTAAAGGCTATTCAGGAGGTTATTCAGCAAGACGAGATCCTTAACAAGGTTGCCGATTAGTGCCGCCCAGCCGGGGACCAACAGAGTGATCGCATTTTGAAATAGCTTCTCTCACAAAGTGCCTATAGAGCTTCGAGTAAAATGTATCCCTGCGAGGTGTGAATTGAAAGCGCCCGCCAAGTGCGCAGCCAAGAAACAGCTCAGGTATCGAATATTCACATAACGGAGGAGGATGCCGGCACTTGCACGCTGCATTTGTCGAAAAGAAACAACGAGAGAAGGTCAGCTGCGAGGGCAGCCGAAATGAGCCCCGACGGGTTCACGGATACCCCTCGAACCTCCTTTCCTAAGCGTTCACAGCCGGGATCAAGGTCCCTGGCCGTGGTGGTGCGCGCATCGGACCCAAAAATAGTGCCGCCAACATCTGTGGCGAACGTGACAGTTTTCGTTACGCATACACACACAAAATAATGTCGAGACATTTTCGGCAGAGACGGCGCCGCAGGCCACAAACGTCCGATTGCTCATCACGAGAAGTTACTCTTATTTAATCATTGTCAAAAAAAAAAAAGGGGGGAGCGGGAGCACGAGGTGCAGTAAGAAATGGCGGTGGTCTAGCCATATTCTACAGACCGTCATAGTGGCGCAGCCTAGGCTGCGGCCTAACGTTGCTGCCGTAGCGCAGTAGCCACATCTTGCGAAACTGTCTTTAAGAAAGAAATTAAAAAAAAAGAAAGAAAGAAACCACGTGTGGCTCATGCCCGCGTTCGATAAGCGCACATGCGCCACACAAGATTGAATTCACCGGTAAGTGGAGATAGAAAGACGCCGTTTGCGCTTCAGATAGACCTTATATATGTCTATAGACGTTGATGAAGTCTCACAGGCAAGCTTCGAAACGTCACTTTTAAGGGAAGGTAATGGACCCCCACAGTTTTCTTACTTGCAACCAGCTGCTCATGGCCGGTCGATCTCGGCTCAGACTACTGATCAATATAAACGCAAAGTGGAATACAATGTAAAAATGAACTAAGAAGTTATTAATAGACAAAAACATTATTTGAACAGAAAGTGCTCTAATTCTGTCAAATAAAAAAAAAAGAAAGAAAGAACGGTGGTTTTCTATTGACCCCGGAGGATGGAATTTTTCAGACTTCAGCAGAAACGACCCAGTGAGGGCGAAGAGAGAATTCCACCATGAATATTATGGGCGAAATGGCTTTCGTTAGTTTATTTAATAACATAACTTAAGATCTGTGTGCTGATTCACCGCCTATACATAGTATATATGTGAGTGAAACACTCACACATATACCTTGAATCATCATCATCATCATCATCATCATCATCATCATCATCATCATCATCAGCCTGTTTAGGTCCACTGCAGGACAAAGGCCTCTCCCAACGACTTCCAATCCACCCTATCCTGAGCGAGTTGGTTCCACTTTATGCCCGCAAACTTTTTAATTTCATCGCTCCATCTAACCTTTTGCCTGCCTCTGTTGACTACGCATATACGTATACTTGTCCCCCGCCACGGTGGTCTAGTGGCTATGGTACTCGGCTGCTGATCCGAGGGTCGCGGGATCGAATCCCGGCTGCGGCGGCTGCATATCGATGGAGGCGAAATGTTGAGGCCCGTGTGCTGTGCGATGTCAGTGCACGTTAAAGAACCCCAGGTGGTCGAAATTCCCGGAGCCCTCCACTACGGCGTCTCTCATAATCAGAGCTGGTTTTGGGACGTTAAACCCCACAAAACAACAACACATACTTGCCCATCTTTGCGTTCCCCTTTCCCATTCCTCCAGCGAAGGGAAGGCAAGGGGCATTTCTGGTTAACGTCCCTGCATTCTGTTTCCTTCCTTCCTTCTTCTTCACTTGCCTATTTAACATTATAATTCTTCTTCAGGCTGATAATCATGCTGTTTCATTATATCAATGATTTCGTTCATTTCACGTCCCATATTTACTACTACTGTTCGCGATTAAACGTTAATTTCTTAGCCAAGGTAACACATACACAAAACATCTGAATACGCATCATAAATATTATTATACCAGTATACATAGAAACAATATAAAAGTTGTCGGTCTTTTTGAAGTGGCGTCAACGCTAAATTTTTATTTAGCGTATGAATCTTCTTGCTTTTTCAGATGCCTCCGGTCTCTGTAACGCCTAGTCGGCGCCTTGATTCCTCCAACACGCACAAAATCGTTGCTACAGCCCTTTAAACGGGTCGTGAAAAGAATATGGTGATGCCCGATTGTAATTTTCACTGCTTCAATATGCATTCGACAAGCCGATTCCAAAATATCTCGGCGAAATATTCAGTGCACATTTAATAACGCCCGTTTGAAACCCCAGCGTTATTGCGCTCCCGAAACGACTACGCGACACTACTGGCCGGCATGGTACTATTCGGTGACGTTGCAGTAAGATATTTTTTAAGTGCAAAGGTATAGTGAGTGAACTTGCGTTTGCTAACAGAATCGATTTACTTGAAAGCTAGAAAGAAAGAAAATACTTAGAAACCGTGCGGTGCCGCCATTCGGAAGCAAAGCTGCAGCGCGGTTTGTTTTCCCGTGGCCTCCGAGGGCGCGCCAATCTCGGAGGTCTGGTGGCTACTAATAGTGTCAGCTGCTGAGTTGAGGGGAACGCGCAGTGAAACCGAAACCGCATTTTATCGCTCTAAATCAACCCACACGATGCAACGGAGCAATGCATATTGTTGATTGGAGGGTCAGGATCCTGAATACGCACTTAGTAGAAAATGTTCAGAAAACGCTTCACAATTCAAAACGTGCGCCAACTATACTCGGCAGCAAGGCGGATTGCGTGTTTCACTCCATAGTCGAGTTGGACTCCATCACTGCGTCGTGAGATTTTGACACTGAGGTCGTGACGCACTGCAATCTGCTGATAAATCGCGCGCCAGCGTGCGTGGCCAGCCTTGTGCAAAGAGCTCATACCCACAGAATGACCGCGTCTCCAAAAGCCCGGTAGTTGGGCCACGTCATCTGAGTCACCCTTCCCACATTCACTTTGCTTGTCAACGTTCCTACGAACATTTTTTTTTAATGCTGGAGCGTGTTTCTCTCCACTCTCAACTCAAGGCCGAAATTTGAGCAAAAATGCACGCGACATCGATGGGCGACGCGATGAGCAACGAGACGGACCATTTGTGAGACGTGTCGCTTTGACAAAATCGCGCTATCGCTCGGTTCTGTAAATCTAGAATTTGTTGCCCGTCGCACGGAAGTGCTATGCCCAAGTAGCCAATAGCAAAAAGCCAGAACAGGATGCATGTATGTCAATGACACACTGCGGGGTGTCGTCACGTGCTTGATGCTCATGCACAGACGCAGAAAAAAATACAAGACAATAAAAAACATTTTTTGCACATTTGTGCAACAACACATATTACTTTACATTGCATACCGAAGGCAACGCGCCAGTTTTGCTACAAGTCGACGCCCTCATGCTAGCAACACTGGAGATCGCTCATCGCAGTTAGAAGTAAATGGACTTTGGTTATGTAAGCGACAGCTCGCGCGAGCGTCGCCCGTCGCTATATCGCGTGCAGGCCTTTGTACGAGAACGGGTTGCGACCGTTGCAAGCTGTTATGACCGACTTGCGCGACAGGCGACGACGATGTAACGTGGCCAGGACCTCCAATTTTCGTGACGTGCGCCGGAGAGCTACATCCAAACGGTTCATTTGAAATTTTGAAGTGGCTGCACTAAAGATTTGCAAAGGCGACCAGGCGTTTGAATGGCGCTAGACCCTATAGAGTTTAACGCACTTCTGGTTGACTGAGGTGGCTTTTGGTTGACATGGTTAGAGGTTTCCCAGAAATTAATATCAGGTGTTGTGTTTAAATGTAAAAGGGGGTGAACGGGATGAAGTGGCAAATAGTTTCAATTTGTTACGTGCTTTCACAAATTAAGGGGGTACCTTTAGAAAAAGAAGGGAGTATGTAACTGCCCTCCCCCTGGGGTGTGTTTGGGGAAATCTCTTGACTGGCTCATACCAACATATCCAATGCGCAAACGAGCCACCGTTCTTTCTTTCTTTCTTACGTGTAGTTTATGTCCGGTCGTTGCCCGCGTATGCAGAGCCGCGCGCATTTATCGTCAGTTAATTAATTTTCATTAATTAGCCCGACAGTAAATGACTCTTTTCTGTACTGAACTTATGCTCTGACATCAACGTCTACATCATACTGCTCTATAAACTTCATGTCTTCTATATAATTTTATTTTTCCAGCTTTCTATTTTCTTTTTTAATTCCGTAACAAGCTCCATCCGGAGGTGAATCGGAGGTGATGAGCAAGAAACACAATGTAACTAAAGGTGCTATAATGCCATAAGACGGTGGCACAATATTCATCGTTTGTTGCGCGTTTTAGGAATCGAGGACGCGTACCGCGAATGCAGACTCGGTCGAAGGCTGTTTCATAAAAGTAAAATAAAAAAATTAAAAGCGAAACCCAGTGTCTTCGTAAGCGTGTCCGATACGCATAATGTCGTTTTCTTCTCTACTTCTCTTAATGGGTGCGAAGTCTAGCTCAGGTACCCTGTTCGGGCGCTCAAGCTCGCTGTATTGTATAGCGCCTGCTTCGAATATTTTTAGCTGTTAATTCGCATTTGTAGTACGAACAGCCTAGGTGACTCGGGAACGACTCCAATCTCCAAGAGCTTAGACGCGTCGTGCCCGCGTGCTTCATTCGCAAGGGTATGCACAAAAGAGTGAGATAGATGTTCAATAGGAAAGTCGACTGGGCGGTCACGTCTTTCACGCATGCAAGCGCACACCGAGGCCCGCCTCTTTGGTGCTCATTGAAGCCGTGTTGTGCCGACCGCGACCGTAATAAAGGAACCCTAAACGCGCAAGGAGGTCACCAGTTCCCGCCAACCGTACGGCCAAAAGCGTCAGCCACGAATCAGCAGCAAAGGGAGTCAGGGCTGCGGCAAAAAATGGCACAGAATCTGCCGCGATTGGCATCAATTGGACACCACTGCGACGCGCTGTCGCTCGGGCCACTGGCGCCCTGGCCTTACGAAAAGCTGCGACATCTTCTCAACTTCCTAATCCAGGAAGTTAAGCTTGTTGTCGCCGACTATAAAGTTACGTACAGCTGAGATACATGCACCGGTAACGACAATGACAACACTGTTAGCCTCGACATCGGCAAAACTTACGCACTGATTACTGCGTCAGACACGGGCATGACGACGTTATGAAGACCACGTCTTCGCGCCGTAGCACCAACCATGAAAGCATCGCAACACCACAATATATTCGAGACATGACAAAGCACTGCATATCTCCAAACGTTCTCGACATATGAGCTAGGTATACGGCACAGTGAGCTGCTCGCTGGTACTCTGTCACTTAATATGCAGAATTACGTCTGTCGAAATCGCGATCTTATGGCACCACGAAGGAATATTTCCTCGTCAGCTTAGACACGTGCTCTTGCTAGGGTCTTCTGCATATCCTAACATCAATGCACGATAACCACCGAAGAATGATACAGCCCTGGAATTGATTGTATTTCTGACAACGTGAGTATAACGTATCGCCGTATAAATCGAATCCACTAGAGGCTTATATGGATTCGATTTACACCGACATTCGCCACGACCGCAAGCACAATCCGAAGCATCAGCGACGTCGTACGCCACAGAATAAAAAGAAATAAAGAAAAAGAAATGGGAAGATACGAGTTCGGGTGACCTGTGTCGCCACTCGGTCTCAATGGGGAGGCCCACGCTGCAGAGCAGACTCTTTTTCCTCACTTGCGATTTACTTCCTTTGCATTTTCCCGAGCATTCCCTATTTCTTTTTTTTTTTAACTAGAGCCAATCTGCTGGCCTAAACCTTGCAGTGTGTTCCTGACATTTTTTGAGGTCATCGTGATCACCTAACTCTATCGACAATTTACACCCTCATTACCTCACAAAGTGATCAGCGCTATACATTTACGGCGATGTAGTCAAGTCAATATATTAATATGCAGCATACCACGGTCAAAGAACCAAGCAGGGGACATAACGAAGAGTAATTGACAAAATAAATGCAGGGAATACCAAAATTAAAGAAACAAACACTGAGGCAAGAGAGCACAGTCTAATGAATAAATATGGTTAAAATCTTCAGTACACAGCAGAGCACAACTAAGTACATTTATTGGTAAAGCCCAGGTCGCGCTGGGGCCTGCCTAATGAACAAAATGATGAGGTTCAGGCAACACCAGTTAGAAGAGGTAAAGAAGGGCACTGACACGAACCCTTCCTCTTCAGCGATAAATTGCTAAAGTGAGTTTCAAGGCCAGCCTCAACGGAAGGTGGGGTCTTTTTGTGTGCGATGGGTTCGCATAGGGGCTTTCAAATATATGTGCCGCGATTAAACCACTGAATTTAAGTGGACCTACGGCTGCATTATACGCAACTTTTGAAGGACAGAATACCTCGCACTACAAATAAATATAACGCAGCAACTTTGTAAGTATCCTTTCTGTAATGTGCTGGACGGGTACAAAATGCCAGCAGTGTTTATCTTCGCCATTAAAAGTCATTAGAGACCGCGCGTGGGACGGAATTACATGAACATTCACAGACAGCGCAGATTCTGGAATCAAACGGAGGAAAAACGTTACTTGGTGAATTTTTCTCCTCCCTTCTGTAAGATAAAGGCGACAGAGGAAGAGCAGGTGTCCACTGTGCCCTTCCAACGCGGCTTTTCTGAGGCCTGTATACGTGAGCCCATCGCGGTCGGCAGCCCACACGGCCAAGATCACAATTCTTGGTTCACAGGGAGCGGGTGTGTACGCGCCACCGATGTGACGCACCAAGTCTCGCGCGAACTGTCAAGTGTAACACTGCACGTAGCGTATGCCTCCAAATTCTTAGCTAGCGTGCGCAAACGGCAAGCATCCGAGACATCACCGACACCCTCATCCTGTGCATGTCGGTGCTCTAACACATTCGGCTTTCATGCGGCGCGGCTGTGACATCGTATAGTCCACCTATCGAAAGCAAACGTTTTGGCACCGACCTTTCCGGAGACAAGCGGCCCATCCTTTGAACTGCGACCAGGTCATTCTACGAGGCTCTCGCATGGCGCTGCTCGATTCGGCCCCCGTGGAGCTCGCTCATGCCATGCAAGCCGGCGAGAGGACGCGGTCGTGTGGCGGCGCACGGCTTCCCGCGAGCACCACGTGCACGCGGGTGGAGTGTCGCGGCAACAGAGAGAGAGCGGGCCTGTTACCGACACTCCAGCTGCTTGCTGGTCACCAGCCGAAGGACAGGACAACACGCGAGCTCTGCTGGAGGCGAGAAACTCTCGTCGTCGCGGCGCCACCGAGATTCGAAAGGGCTGGGGTACGGTTGCTTTCTCTCCCGCGTACGCCTCTGAATGGGGTGGCCTGGGGGGTGAGAAGGAGGCTGTCTTCTTCCAGATGCGTCGCTTCATTGCGAGCACCGGAAGCGGCGAGGAGGGGGCGTTCGGAAGTGGTCCCATATCCGCTGCCGCCAAGAGCCCCAGAGCGAGGCCCCCCCAACCTCCTCTGCCGTGCTCCCCTCCTTCATGGCGGCCCTTTCGCGCGGTGGACGCCGCCCCTGGGCTTCGGCAGTGCATCCGAGCCCCCGCGCAAGGTAGCGGGACCGCGTCGCCCCCGTCGTTGTTGACACCGGGGCGGGGGGCCCGCGGTCGTCGTCCGCCACGGGCACCCGCACAGAAGGAGCGGCAGGGGAAGTTCAAGAACGTTTAAAAGGAACACCCCCGTCCCTGAAGAAATAAAATAGCACAACTGCGAAAAGAAGAGTGGAAGCCACGGAAGAGGAGTCAGGGATGCCTCTGGAGACGCGCTGTCGACCCCTTCTTTATATGTCAAACTTTTGCTTTTCTTTTCTGCTTCTGGTGTCTCAGAAAGCATAGTAAGAGCGGAGTTCTGTGAATATCGGGAGTCGTTTAAGGCGAGAAATGAAAAAGGAAAGGAAATGGAAAAGAAACAGACGCACACAATGGAGGCGAACGTAACCAACAAGCCTGTCCCTGTGGCATAGGTAGGTCGTACGAGTTTACGGCGGGAGTTTCTTTCTTTTTTCTTCTCATTATTATTATTATTATTATTATTATTATTATTATTATTATTATTATTATTATTATTATTTGCTGACCATAGTGGCTCGGCGTCCGCCCACTGTTGGTAAGCATAGGACTGTTTTGATTGCCGGCGGCGGTAACCGAACTACTATTAAAGCAGCGAAGTGGAGCATTTGCATGTACGCCACGCAATTACAGGCGATCAAATTTGATATGGAACCACTCTGCATACAAAAGAAAGCGTCGCAGTCTGTGGACATTGACCTATACATATTTACTTAACTGGATTTATGTTTCAGCTTTACTTTTGATAGTAAACGATATCATTCTGCTCGTGCTTGGAGCTCCATAAAATGCGAAATAAACGGGTCCCTGAACGTCACAGTTTTGGAGTTACGAGAAGGTAGCACAACAAAACGGTAAGCCTGTAGAGCAATGCCTAACGTTGAATACATTTACGCTAAGACGACAGGTGCACACCCAATGTTTCGCTGGACATGATACTCTCATAATCAGAAGCTGGTTCTCATTAGGCACCAACGGGTGTCTTATGGGTCAGAAAATATGTCCATAAAGCTGCCTGTAAGGCATTGCAAGAGTAAAAATAGACACTACAAGTGCACTAAAAAATCATTAAAAAAATGGGTAACTTTAGACAGAAACGTGCTCAGACTACATGCGCAGCAAAGTGTTGCAGAACAGTTTATGACGTAGAGGAGAGGCTACTATAGATCGAAGCGCTTTGAATGAAAAAGAAAACATTTTTAATACATCCTTTTCGTTTCTGTTACACGGACGAAAGTGAGCTCTTTTAGGCACTGCAATCTAAGATTAGCACTCACGGGCACTATAAAAGCGCCGTTAATGCACTTTTGCATTGTACTTATGTACCAGGAAAACATGACAGAATAAGGCATTGCCCGATGTTTACAAATCCCTTCCTGGTAAACAGTGATGGCACGAAAACGTGTATCAAAAACCTGCGACAAGTCGTTTGGGTCGGCGAGCGTTCTCCCGGGTCACACAAGAGATAAAATGTCCAGCGCGACACTATAAGCTTTAAAACTCGTCTGGTCAAGAAATTACACTTTTTGCCTTTCCGTTCAGACGACAAATCTACGCAGTGTCAAAACCGCCAGCAGCCCCGCGTCCACAGCGTTCACGCCGCGTCAAACATCGCGGATCACTTGTCTGCGGCGTGAAATTAGTGGCACCCTTCTTCACCGTACGTAATCATTTTATCCTAGCTATACCCCGTAATTAAACGGACTGCTGAAAGCGTGCACGCCCTGACGCTGCGCGCAGCTACAAGCAAAGCGATGCGAGTGCGGGGGAAGACAGCGGCCATTGCCAAAGTTGGGGGCGCGAGCTTCGGCTTGTACGAGGACCAACGTACCGTGGCTGGGCACATGTTGGGCTCCGTTGTCCGCCGAATCTGCTGAGTGCGTCAGCGGCGTGGGTGCCATGCTGCCAGCCGACTCACTCGCTGATCATGCCTCCCATTGCACGCACAGCAGACGCGGGATGGTGAGTCGTGCACGCTCGTACGCCTAGAGACTATTGAGAGCGTCGCCAACGGGCCTCGGCGCTATGCGCGGGTACGGTGGCGCAAAACCGAGGGCTCCGGTCTGTCGATGTATTTTTAGATCCAGAGCAGCGCGAAGAAGGAGGAGGGACGAGAAAGCGAAACAAAAGAAAAGAAAAACGTGTTGGAGACGTAAACAAAGGTAGCACGTGCTGCGGCAACACCGCAGCAGGAGTTCGGCAAGGGACGCCAAGCAAGCAACTTGTAAGCAATGCGTACGAATAGTTGGATTTGGCAGCTGACGGAGGCGACTTCGTCGGAAGCATACGCTAAGTGTGCCAGCGAAGTGCTCGCCGCCTTCTTCACTGTCAAGTTCAAGTCGGCTGTGGCTGCTCGCTGTAGCCGAGACATCTTGCGAAGTCCCGAGTGCAGCGTCGTCGTGTTTCCTCGAGAATGTGAAATACATCGGGAAGCAGGCATCGCTGGTCACGCCCAGCCGGGTGGCAGTAAGTGAGCGACAGTTGTTTACGTTCAAGACGAACTTCGCAGGCGTTAGCAGCCTTGTTTCCGCACCCGCGCAGTGACTCAACGTTTCTTATTTATTGTTTTCCTTGCTTCAAAGTTAGTTTACTTCTTCTAATACTAAAACCGGAGGAAGATTGATTGGCGATTTGAAGGCCGCAGCACGCACCCGACTTTAAAGAGAACCCCCGGAAAGTTTCATGCGCTGAGCGAAATCCTTAAACAGCAATGTTGTGGAATTTGCCGTCTCAGAACAGCGCCGTGGTTGCTTATAGACACCGCGGAGGACAGCTTCGGGTTTATTTTTGACCATATAGAGTTTTCAAACGTAAAACGAGAGCACGGCCTCCATCGGATTACAGCCGGCAATCGAAAGTACGATCTCATGATCAGCAGCGCAACGCCGCAAGCCACAGCCACTACGCCAGATGATCGCTTTTAGGCGTTACAAAAACTAACACACAATATAAGGACTGAGAAACGTTTGAAAATTTGTCTAATCTCAAAGGCGTAAATGTCAACCTTACGTCGGACCTGGTCTGTCACTTTAAACGTAGTTTCATAATAATAATAATAATAATAATAATAATAATAATAATAATAATAATAATAATAATAATAATAATAATAATAATCAGGAGGAGCAGCGTATTTTAGGTGCACTGCAAGACGAAGGCCTCTCCCAACGAGTTCCAATCCACCCTATCCTGAGCGAGTTGGTACTACTTAACGCCCGCATTCTTTTTTTTTTTTTAATTTCATCGCTCCATCTAACCTTTTGTCTGCCTCTGTTGCGTTTTCCCTCTCTTGGTATCTATTCCGTCGCTTTTACTGTCCATCTGTTATCTTTCCTCCTCATGACATGTCCTGCCCAGATCCACTTCTTTATTTTAATTGATATAATAATATCAGCTACTTCTGTCTGTTCCCTGATCCATTCCGCTCGTTTTTTATTTCTTAGCGTTACACCTGTCATTTTTCCGTCTATTGCAACGTTGCATGATCCTTAGTTTCATGTCTAGTTTTTTCGTTATCCTCCACGTTTCTGCACAGTACGTGAGTACCGGGAGAATGCAGTGATTGAATACTTTTCGCTTTAGTGACAGCGGCAAGTTTCCAGTCATGACTTCGTAATGCCTTCCGAATGCGCTCCAGCCCATCCTTATTCTACGGAGAATTTCTTTTTCATGGGTAGGTGTTCCTGTTAGTAACTGTCCCAGGTATATACGTATTTGTTCACACATTCTAAGGGTTCACTGTTAATTTTAAATTCCCGTTCTTTAGCTACGCTATTGAACATAACTTTGGTCTCTTGCCTATTCATTTTTAGTCCAATTTTAATACTTTCCCGGTTTAGGTCATCAATCACGCTTTGTGATTCGTCACCATCATTGCTAAAGAGCACAATGTCGTCTCCAAATCTTAAATTGCTGAGATATTCTCCGTCTATTCAAATTCCCTTTTCTTCCCAGTCTAGACGTTTAAAGACTTCCTCTATAAACATGCAGTGAATAGCATCGGGGAGCTCGTATCTCCTTGTCTGACACCTCTCCCGATCGGGATTTCTCTGCTTTTCTCATGTAGTAGTAGTGTGGCTGTGCAATCTTTGTATATGTTGTTTATGGCTTGCACGCATACGTCAGGTACCCGTTGTCGACGTAAAGCTTCTAGAACTGCTTGTATTTCTATGGAGTCAAATACTTTCTCGTAGTCTACTGTACGTAGTTTATTCCGTCGTATTTTAGATCCTTAAGTGCTGGGCGTAGAATGTATGAGAAAGCACCTGAGTGAAGCGGAAGGGTGCGAACGGGACCAATTTTACATGACTCCTATAAGGGAGAATACGTAACAATTAAACACCTGCTAGGTCATTTGCTGTGGCTTCAACTGCGTGTCCGTGACGATGGCATGGCAGGAGAGTGGGGACTTCAAACATTCCAGCCCCTGCCTTGCCCGGTGGTTTGTCACACAGCAGTAGAAACAGAAAATATTGTGATATGCAATACGCGACAATATCGCTCTACCGTCAGGCCTAATAACGTATATGGATTTATATTGCTTGGAGGAGGAAAGTAGGAAACGGAAAGGCAGGCATTAACCCTACAGGCGTCCCGTTGGCTACCCTATACGCTAGGGAATGGGAAAGGGGAATAGAAAGATGAGAAGGAGAGAGAAGGGGAAGAACTAAATACAGGTGTAGGTCTGCGCTATCAGTCATAGGCGTTTGCACAAACCCGTCGCCCTCAGTGCTTGAGGAATGAACAGTGTGCGGGGAGCGAGTCATCCACCAGTCTCCATAATAGTCCTCCTCAAATCAATGATCAGAATATGAATAAAAAAAAGCTGTAAAGCATTGGAAAGCATATTTTACTTCAAGGTTTAGAAAAGTTGACAAAAATATTATACAGCTTCGTTCATGCAGCTTCGCATATGCTGCATAAATTAAAACGTCACGAGCAAATAATAACAGACACATATTTATTAAACATACTGCAAATACTTTATTCGCTTGATGTAGTGAAAATCAAACAAACACTGAACTGACAAAAAGCAGTGAACAACAATAACAGCCGCAAACGAGAAGTCAGAAGACAGCGGCGAAACCTCATAAACGGTGACAAGTTTTCATACGGAAAATCCATGCGGTCAGCGATTGTGTGCAAGAAACGCGTGAATCAAGCTGAGCCAAACGTGACTTGAACTTGCTATACATACAGACGTTGACGCTAAAGGAAACTTAACTAGAAATTTAGTAGCTTCCACATGCCGCTACGACAGATTTCGTATATAGAAATAAATGACCCATTTGTCCACGGTATTTCGCATTTTTAATCATCAATCAAAAGCTAGATGCCAAAAGAAAGCTGCCATGGTCATAAAACCGACTTCATATCTACATGTAAGTTCAAGTTCATTGCAGTAGCTGAACTGTTCGTACGTCCCCTGGATGACATTCGGCATCGACTCACGGTGAGCTAACTCAAAAGTAAGGATAGAGCTAAACACAGTTCTCTCTTTCACTCTATCTCTTTCACACACACACGCACACACAGAAATAAAATCGAGGGCATTAGCCATTTTCCGTCGATGTCATCGGTACGCCCCCATAGATCTCGGAAGGCGTGTGTAAACCCCCCCCCCCCCCTCCCCTCCCTCCAGTTTCACCCGCAGTGTCAAAGTAATAACGGACAAGCATATCTCCCCTCCTCCGCCCCCTCCGGAGACAAGCAAGCGCGCAGACTCCCTGACTACGTTGTAGCCTCGTACGCACACGCCCCGAAGGAAACGCGTCGTTTCTGTATTTTTCTATGCACGCGACCAAAGGAAACGAGGGAGAGCGGTGGCCAGGGGGTGTCGCAGGGCGCGATCGACTCGGCCGATCTCCTCCGGCTGCTGCAGATGAGCAGCGTCGGGGCGGAAACCCGGGGCGTTTCCCCCGCCTAGAGTTGTTGGCCCAGCACTTATCAGACGCCCACGTGCCCACGTCAAAGCGATGCTGCAAATACGAGGGCCAGGTTCAAAACACGAACTGTATCGGATGTCTTTATACTCTTGTCGTTATTTGTTTTGCCCGTCAGCCGGCGCACGAACGAGCGTGATCATGCGCAAACAAAATGCGGAATCGACCGTCGGGTTTTCGGACAGCCGCTTTTGACTCCCTGCACCTTACCTCCTGCATCGTCCTGTTGGTTACACAATCGCGCGGCTGCACCGATGCTTTACAGGCTAGCGCCGCTCGCGGGAGGCCCGGACAGGCACGCCGATGTCAAAGTGTTGTTGCCGTACAGCCAGTGCAGTGTATGCGTTTAGGATCCGCGTTTAGGATTCGGCGTAAAATTTAACGAAAATTCAGTGTACAGAGCATGGAAACGTCTCTTCACGCTCAGCGTCTCATTACTTCATCGATGATAGCAGCAGAGAAAGAAGGCGAAAAACATGGCGAACAAACAAGGACAAAGGCACGAAGAAGGACGACATAATCCTGTGACGGTGACGTCATCGGTTGCTGCCGCTGTCGTATTTTGTTAGCATTGTCTTACATGCTCTAAATGGGTCTTCATTATATCTCGAGCTATCACCATTAAAAATAACAACTGTAATTAGACAAAAAAAGGAGGAGAAAGCTCATCATCGTAAATCATAAAGCAAGGAAATGGTGCGTGGGTGTCGGTACACACAAATACGATGTGCCGCTCTACCATGAGAAGAACTGCCATATTAAGATGCGAGAGAGTAAGATGCCTACGCAAACTGAATTTTTTTTATTATTTTTCTTTTTGACATTTCCCCTTTCTACGCAGGTACATGTTGCCAATCAACGGAACGCAGTAATGCTTTTATCCGCTAGCTTCGTCTGTTGTCTTCACGGGTCTCGATGAAAATTCATGAAGCCACAATAGCAGAGGAAATTGCTTCAAAGGAAGCAATACGCATTTGTCACTCTACTCTACTTCATCGCCTCCCACCCCCTTCCGACCTATATTAGTACATTGCCTTCCCAATAAAAGATAAGCGAAACGAGAAGGCTTCATATCCGAAACAACGGTGCAGGTACGTTGCATCACAAATGGCCGTAGTCAGACGCATACAAAGGACGCAAGCCTGTTTTACGAAAGTCTGGGTTGTAAGCGTGATCTCGTGTTGAGTCCTCGACATAAAGCGACACATTAAAAGACGTATTGCTTAAGTCTCGCAGACCCACGTTTGGCTTTTAATTTTAAAAAGTTAATTAGCAGCTGATGATTTGACAAGAAAGGAAATGGAATAGTTGCATCGCTTATATGAAAACTGCATCTCAGTAAACTGAGACTAGGTTTATGCTGGCTGCGTTGCATCCACTCACACGAAAGCTTGTACTTGGAGTAGCGAATGCACGCCGTGATTACCAAGAAGCTTGATAGAGTGCTTTGTAGGCAATAGCTCTAAATTAGGGGCTAAAATTTGGACACAGAGATGAATAAAATAAGGGAAGCACCACTAACAAATGGTTTCTCAGCCGTCGAAATGACTCCGCAAGATGCAAGCAGACGCGTGCAGAACAACCATATTTGAGCACATAAGTTAGATAGATAGATAGATAGATAGATAGATAGATAGATAGATAGATAGATAGATAGATAGATAGATAGATAGATAGATAGATAGATAGATAGATAGATAGATAGATATGGTGTCTCTCATGTTTATGCGAGAAGTTCAAACAAGGAACTTTATGACCTGTGTAAGGTCATCAATTCTTATGCAGGATGTGCGAAAATACCCACTTTTCTTCATGTGCAAGGCTTCAAAGAGCTCTCTTGCAAATGCGTTTTTACTGCTCTCAATAATTTATGCCTCAAAAGTACGGTTCGGATCCGCAGGAATTAGGATACGCGGGCGTGCCCATACCATGCTACTTTCTTTAATTCTGGTTGCTTTACCACATGTTTCTGTGCCAGGCGGTTTACGCGCTTCATGTGTATGTTTCATATGCTAACCCAATATGTATTCCAACAACTTGTCGGTATGCGTTCGGCAACTTACTGGGACGCACGCACGCACGCACGCACGCACACACACACACACACACACACACACACACACACACACACACACACACACACACACACACACACACACACACACACACACACCACATTATTTCCATCCAGTGGCTGCTTGAAGGAACATGCACATAACAATGTCCACAGAAATTGTCACTCCCGCCACTCACGAGGTGTGTAGTGGGATTTAATTTTTCTGTGCGCAAAGATCATGAGGTGCCGGAATTCATACAGAGCTGCGTTTAGTTTATAGTCTCGTAGTATTGAGTAAAGGAGACGCTATAGGGCCCCACACGGTGGTCTAGTGGCTGTGACACTCGGCTGCTTTTCCGAGGGTCGCGAGATCGAATACCGGCCGCGGCGGCTGCATTGAGTCCTTGAGATCTTTAGCAAACTTAACCTTGAAAGACAAAGCTGTCTGTACTAGAAGTGCCGAAAAGTGGACCCTTCCCTATACGAGAACTGCCTACGGAAATCAAACCCTCCAATTTATCCTACCAACGATTTTAAACTAATATGAAAAAGACGATTGTCGCCTACTCACACTAAAACCCAAAGAACATAAAGAATATTTTGTAAGGTACAGTGTATAGGTCTTTTGTTTGTGTGCATGTTTTACTAGTAGAGTACAACTTTTCTTTTTTTTTTCTTGCCATTTGTATAGTTTTATTCCTCTACTTATGTATTATATGTGACGTTCCACCTGTATGTGCAATGTTTTTCAATTTTTGCTTATTAACTGCGTTTTTATTTCCTTCTGCCATGTGTGTTACATGAATGTATTTTTGTTGGGCCTCAGGCGCACTCAAGCTACAGTTTTGTAGCTTTTGGTCTGGGGTCCCTTCCCCCCTTTTGCACGGGAAAAATAAAGACAATTATTATTATTATTATTATTATTATTATTATTATTATTATTATTATTATTATTATTATTATTATTATTATTATTATCTCGATTGAGGCGAAATGTTGAGGCCCACGTACTGTGCGATGTCATCATCAGCCTGTCTACGCACGCTGCAGGGCAAGGCCTCTCCCATATATCTCCAATAATCCCGGTCCTGTGCTAACTGCGCCCAATTTATCCCCGCAAACTTCTTGATCTCATCTGCCCATCTAACTTTCTGCCGCCCCCTGCCACGATGCGATGCCAGTGCACATCAAAGAAACCCAGGTGGTCAAAATTTCCGGAGCCCTCCACTACGGCGTCTCTCATAATCACAGCAACAATATGCTTGGAAATGTTCGACCCAGCGTGAAGACAGCGGGGAATAGCGGAATAACTGGTTTGGGGCAAAATCGGAAGTGTGGTATGGAGTTATTAAAGTGTTAACATGCCTGTACGTAAAGTGCAAGCTACCAGTCATGCACCGCACCTGCAATCGGTTGCTGAGAGGAGCCGATTTCAGTGGCACGTTGCTACTTCGTGGGCCAACCACCGCATGCAGTTCTATGTTTTCTAGAAATGATATCAAAATCAGCCAGTTTAAAGGTCCCATGACACCAAAATTTCAAACGCGAGATGCTTGCGTTAATTGGTTTTCCTGCATACGAAGGCAATCATGACCAAGTATTAGCGGCGAACGTCGCCTCTAAGTAATTTTAATATGGTTTCAAAGTAAGCGGGAATGCTCATCCGAGCTTGCAGCACCTCGCGACATCGCCACTAGTGTGACGTAGTTTGTGGGCCATCTGTGACGTTTCACTTTTGTAAGTTGATATCGTGACGTCACAGAGAGACACGGGCGCGCCGCGCTATGGCCTCCGAGCGTAGCCTCCAAGATCGGCTCTCGCAGCCGATCGCGGAGGCCACGCCAAAAGCCGTATTTTTCTGCTCCCTCTCCGTGTTGGTCGCTCAAGCGTACATTGTACACACGCTATGATGCAAAGCGAGTGTGGCGAGCTGGTCTGGCGCTCGCGCTCTCCGCAACGTCACCGAATCTTGAGCTCAAGTGATCAGTGCATGCGCTCACTTCCGACAGCCGCCGCGCTAGCCCCGCGGCGCTAGTTTCTTGCAGTTTTTGGCGCGCGTTTCGAAGCTTCATTAAAACTGAACAAAATTAACGATGCTGTGACTAATTATACTTCGCGCTGGAGAATTTGCCACTCCATGCCGTGATTACAAGACACTGTTCTACTCATTAGAACATGAAAGTCTCCAACAAAAAAATAGCTGTCATGGGCCCTTTAACACACACCTAAGAAGGTCCCGCTCAACGTTGTAAAGAGGTAAATAAATAAATAAATAAATAAATAAATAAATAAATAAATAAATAAATAAATCACCGCCCAAGCACTCCGTACAAATGGTTAACCAGCGAAGCTGAAATGTGCGGTCCCGGTGTTTAGCAGTGGGTTCAACCTGACACAGACGTCGCAGCCGAAGCCAAAGTGCCGCTGGAGAAACTCTCGCTGAAAGTGGGCGTTCGCCCCGGCGAACGCGCTCTCGCAATCATCACGTCGACGCTGTTCTGCCCGCAACGCCGCTTCTTCGGCGCGCCGTCGTTGCAAGCGTTTGACATCGCGAGCTAATATCCGTGGCTTACCCATGTGGAAGCTCTCAGTCGAAGCTGATGCGCGCGTGCTCGGCGCCACGGCTGCGACGGGATGGGCAACGTCACTCACGGGCCAGCCAATGGCACGCGCGCTTTGGTACGGCGCAGAGAACGACGTCACTAGAAGGCGCAGCCAATGGAGACCGCTCGTGACACAGATGACGAACGGTTTTTCGTTTCTCTTAGCCATATACAGCTTTCGCTGTAATAAATCAATTGAAACACAGTCCACAGTCCCCTGAGAAACTGCACGCTAAGCAACAGAAATGTCATGCACCCCTCTGCGTGACCTGTCATGAGCCATCCCGAGAATGATCGCACATTGTTTCGCGAAAGCAGTGCTAAAAGATTATTCTTCGCTGCAAGGCCTCTGTACATTAGTCAGCAACTGCAGTCACGTTTTCACCCACTGTGGCGGTTTATTGGCTGTGGCACTTCACTGCTTGCTGACCCAAAGGTCGTGGGATCCAATCCTTGTCGTTGGGGCCACATTTCGATGGAGGCAAAGTGCTAGAAGACTGCACTGTGCGATGTCAGTTCACACTGAAAGAATCCCAGGTGGCCAGATTTCCGGAGCGTTCAACTAGGGCATCTCTCATAATCATACTATGTCTCTTGGGGACGTAAAATCCCAGAAATTATTACAGTTGTAACTTCGTGCCTTGGACAAGCAAGATTTCGTAAAAACGAACGGTAGCAGGAGTTGGCGTGGATAAGTTGTTTTAAATACATAAAGCGTTCGAAGAAGTGTTTATTTATTTATTTTTTTTTTTGCAGCTTGCTTTCTATTAAAACTCTATTAACGCTCATATATTGCCTCATTTGAATCCACACGAAGCGAAAGCTGGTTTATAAGGACTGCAATAGCGTGTTCGCTCAAGTTTACCTATGTTTGCTTCTTTTAAAATCTTTCATGTTGAAATAGTGCGCTTTTTGAAGCAACTTTAAAGGTGCGGTTTAGTACTAAATATACAGCGGAGACATGTTCCTAAATTCGACGCTGTCATTAATATGTCTTAAAAGCAACCCGTAATAGTCGTGAACTTCAGAGGCCGCTAACTATATCTAAATACATTTGAATAAAAGAAATTGTCTTTCGCGGCATTCGTTACATCGAATTCGATGTGGCGTGCTGTAATCAAAACAAATCGTTGACGTCTACATGCTGTAGTAGGTGCACACTTTCCTTAAGGTCATCAATTTTTATACAGGGTATTTTAGACGATAACAAAGAAAGGTTGAACTGAAAAGCGTGCTGTCAATATCACGATTCGGTAAACTGCATTGAATGGTGCGTTTGAAGCAGCGCAAATTGGCGTTGTTAGACATCTAGGCCCAGAAACTGCGGCGCGGTCGTCATAGGGCGTATCACCCGCGTCCTGACGGGATGAAAAGCTGTAATGGAACAAGAACAAAAGAAAACAAAGAAAAAAAAAAGGGGGGGGGGGGGCGAGCCGGCGCTTCCATGACAGCACGCGTCAGCTAGTGAAAGGCAGAAAATTATGATGATGATTAGTGTCTTCTGCTACAACAGTTGATGAAAAAAGTCACAAGTTCTCTGATATATTCCATCTCTGAAATATTCCCGTGGTATCTGCGCGGAGAAGGTTCGAAAACTTTGCCAAGATTGTAACGCTTCCACGTAAGCTCAGATCTCACACACATCTCCTGCTTACTTGATCTGCTCTACGTCATATGCTATTTACGGCACGATTACTTCTATTTTTGGCGCAATGTTATCGAATTGTGCACCTTGTGTTACTTTTAAGAGCGGGGCCCTTTTAGCCGGCCATTCGGTAATACGTGCGAGCAGAAATTTATGAGCATCATGAAATACGTGTGCGTGCATTTCTATGAAATGCACGGCATCTACGTGCGCACTTCTTTCTTCTCTTGTGCTCATGTCCTCAGCCTTCTACTACATAAAGGCGGAGGCGTTTCATAGTGTAGCATAGATTGATATAGTATAGCAAGGGGGTGGGAAAGGGAAGTAAGGGTGAGGAGGAGGGGAACGAGTAAAGCCTATCATAACCTTGTATAGTATAGCATAACAAGGGAGTAGGAAAGGGAAATGGGCGTGAGGAGGAAGGAAAAGAAGGCGGGAGAGGGCGAGGCACAGCGTAGGCATGTATAGTATAGTATAGTATAGCAATGAGTGGGAAAGGGAGGCGAAGGTGAGGCGAATCTTAGATTTTTTTATACCACGCAAAAAAAAAAAAAATCGAATATTCTGCTTCACGTAGCCGGTGTA
Organism: Hyalomma asiaticum; assembly: GCA_013339685.2. Taxonomy (NCBI): domain Eukaryota; kingdom Metazoa; phylum Arthropoda; class Arachnida; order Ixodida; family Ixodidae; genus Hyalomma; species Hyalomma asiaticum. The sequence continues at coordinate 194,301,827 of CM023481.1, forward strand.
CAGAATTGAGTTTCATTCCTCGATATGGAGGCGAAATGTTGAGGCCCGTGTGCTGTGCGATGTCAGTGCACGTTAAAGAACCCCAGGTGGTCGAAATTTCCGGAGCCCTCCAATACGGCGTCTCTCACAATCAAATCGTGGTTTTGGGACGTTAAACCCCAGAAATCAGAGTTTCATTCCTTAAATGCGGCAAAGTTGCTTCGTTCGCATTGTGCAAGCGGTTCTCTAATTAGTGCAGTTCTGTTTCTGAGATGTACCTGCAGTCGTTTCTGAGATGTATCTGAGATGTATCTGAACTCTTGCAGTATTCGCCTACAGAGTGAAGTGCCCGCTGAAGTATCCATAGCTATAAAGCTGCAGCATCTCCGTAGCGTCAGCGTTACTCATGCCTGGGCGAAGTTATACGCAAAGATAATTTTCCCCCATTATCCTGCCAATTCCAGACTAAGTTAAAGAAACCTGTGTACACACATATTTATTTTAGACAGAAAGTATTGCTACATGTCCCAGGGCTGATTTCTGAGGTTTTACGTCCCAAAACGAATATATAAGAGATGCCGTAGTGGAGCGCCCCGTGACTTTCGACCACCTTGGGATTTTTTTTTTTAAGTCTGACATCGCACAGTACGCGGGCCTCAAAATTTCGCTTCCATAGAAATGCAGCCGCCACGGCCGGGTTTCGATCCCGCGACCTTCATATCAGCAGTCGAATGCCACAGCTACTAGACCACCGTCGCGGGGCAAAACTTTGAGACGTAATTCCCCCTTGAACGATTCAAAGTTCTAGCAGCTAAAACGACTAATTGTGTGTTTGTGTGTGTGTGTGTGTCTTCGGGGGTAGGCGGGTGCGTAAATGCGTGCGTGCTTAGCTAAAAATGGGATGGCAGACTATTCAGTAACCCCACTTCTCATACTGTTACCTACGCTAGCAAGCAACAGATGTGTCCACACCTCAGTGGTTTGGAGGCTGCGTTACGCTAAAGACGAACGAAGTTGCGGTTTCGATTTCTGGCTGCGGCAGCCGCGTGTTTGGAAATTAGGAAAAAAAAAAAAAAGTGGCCATGTGCTTAGGTTTAAGCGTACGCCTACGAACCTCAGAAGAGGATGAAATAAACGTGGAGTCTCTTACGCATAATCGTGTTATTTCGGCGCGTTGTGTTGTGTTCGGCAACGCAATATCCCATTTAGCAAGTGCATGGGAACTGACCGTTTATTTAGCAAGCCACCGTAAAGTTTTGACTATTATAAACTGTATTTTACATCCGCTTTCTGTTTAGCCCACCGTAAACTAAGCGAAAAAACGTACAGAGTCATCAGGAAGGTCACTGCTGACAATACCACCGTGACCAGGCAGTATTGGCAGACGACGTCACGACTACTAGAGAACATTTGAAAAGTTATCTTTGTCTCGCAAATCATTCGTTCACGAGTCCTGCTATAGGGGGATTGAGTGCGAAGTGACCGAGCACTGCACTAGAGTAAAAAACAATAGCCGTATTCGAGGCTCGCAAGACGTAATTAGGAGAACCACGCGTGCGGCAAGCTGTATTTGCGAGGGCATGGTCATATATGAGACCCGTATAACTCGTAACAGTGCATGAATATGTGACGTGAAAGAAACGGTGAAGTAAGACAAGAACAGAAAAGAGCGTCATGAAACTTGATTACAATAATTATGCCCAAGGTAATGATCGCTGTTTGGGGTGACTGACACATCGGCGTCAATGCACGTTCTCTGTTCGCGCCCTCCATAGCGTTGAGTGGAGAGAGCTATAAAAGGCGTGTGCAGCAATGAACGGCGGGCTATGTATTTCAATACAGCGCGTCTGTATAAAAACGCCGGTCATTTTGGGTGGGAAGACGGAGGCGCAAGTGTACTATCAGTGACGCTTTTCTACACAGCAGTACAAGTGGGCTTCACCTACTTGGAAGGCATCTCGCAGAAAACTTTCAGTGTGTTAAACGGACTCGAGTGCTTCACAGTGTGCACATAAGTGGTGTCGCTGTAATGCACCGGTGCGTTGCTGTGAAGACATCATTAAGCAAAGCTCACTCTGCGTACTTACACAGTAAACGCTCCAAACTCCTACGCTAGTTTCCTAAATAAGGGTAAAATATGTATCTAGCAAATACATAAGAACCGACAAGAAAGCTCCTTTTCCCAAAGAATTATCGTGACGGAGAAAAAAAAAAACGTATGCGAAGAACACATCAGGCTCTGAATACCTAAAGCGAAGTCAGATAAAATGCTAAAATATGTGCTCGCGTTTATCCCTGGACGGACTCAGCGTGCAGAGACAAAATATTACAATATGTCTTGGTCACGTGAAGGTATAAACTGAGTTTGGACCATCCACACGAGGCCTGAATGGTTCTAACTCCAAACTGAATGAATAAATTTTCTTAAATATCTTGATGTCATGAGCATACGAAAGAAAAGAAAAATTACGAATGGGAAAAGAAGCGTCATTAACATAAATTAGAAAGAGGAGTGGGCCTAACACCGACCCTTAGGGGACCCCGCTAGTCGCTTTGTACGAAGACTTTTGGCCATTAACGGCAACATAGCATGATCTAGCATGAATATAGATGTGCAGGAGATTCACAGATGAAGAGTCAGAACCAAAGTGTAGAACTTTATAATAATAAAAACCCCCAACGCACATTATTATTATTATTCCGCACTAGATAACTAGACAGCATAGAACTTTCCATATATCCGCCTGCTTCGGCAAGTACTGAACCGTCCACACAATGCAGTCTTTTGGATGCTTACTTTTTGGACCCTGATAGTTTTCGTGACTCTCTGCCATTGTTTTTCGTCTGAGATTTGTACTGCTGCAATGTAGCGTCACCCATTATACAGATGCTCTCTAGCTTACGTTGCGCACTGATGTGAAGTGTATATACCGTTGCCAGTCTATATTACTCATGTTGTATTTTCCCCTGTCGTCGTTTTGTTGTTTTAACACGAAAGTACTTTATGTCGTGGTGCGCCAAGGTTTTACTGACGTACTTCCACCAGGGAAGATATACAAAAAAAAAAATGCGCAAAAACACTTGACAACGACAACAAAGCACCGTCATAGCTCGGATTCGAACTCGCAACGTCCAGGGACGCGACAACAGCTGCGGGGCGCTCTACTCACCACATCGCCGAGGAACTTGAAAGACGCGGGACAAGTCGGCCTTATATCTTCACAACACCGCTTTACAATTTTCACCTATAGCTCATGTCTGGTTGAAGCAAATCTGTTTAGCAGGCAAAATTACTCCTAAATTAACATCACCTCTCTTTCACTGCACTCTTTGTTCACAGTGGTGGTACCGCCATAAAGGAGCGGCGGAGAGAATAGTGCATTGTCATGCTAAAGCATTCCGACAGCGAGCGTTTCGGTAGCCTCAGCGAAGCGGAGCTTCTTATACTACTGCGGTTCACAGAGCTTTATTTGTGAGTGGTCTCTCGCGTTGCACTAGCATAATGCGCCCCTTCGCCTATCTTGCGGCTTTCACGTGCATGCAGTGTTTCAACGCCGTCTTCTGTGTCGTGTATGATGGCATAGGATAGGAAACAGCTGCACTAAACGCCGCAAAAAGGCAACAACGTCGATGACCGAATGTCGTGCAGGTCAATATTTTGGTGTAGCAAGAGACGCCCCAGCGGGAGCAGACACATTCGCACGTAGACGGCTCAAATTCCGCACACCGCTTCTCGTGTTCACGGAGCAAAGCGCGTCGCAACACAACTGGCCGCCATACAGGGTGTTTTTTTTTAGCTGCAACACATTTTTAAAATTAGAAAAACATGAATCGCGGGAATGTCTTGTGTACCATTCGAGTGTACGGGTTGGCGGCCTCTAGATACAGAACAATTACCGTACTTGTATGCATAATTAGCGAAATTACGCTAATTAACTTTTTAATTATCAGCAATTGGTGGCTATAGTAAATGAGTACTTTGGAGCCCGTCCTCGGCACTACCTATCCCAACGATCAAATTTTGAGTAGCGGAGTGCATGTCGGAGCTACGCGAACAATTAGTTCCCCGTGGCAGGCTCCTTGAAACCGAAATCGGCCGGGGAAAGAGCGCCTCTGACGTCGATGTCGCCGCGCCCACGGCTTTCGTCACTCGCCTCTCGCCCGTGGTCACCGCCGCTCCGGCCGCGCAAGCAGCTTGCGTTATCTCCTTCTTATCTGCGGCGTTGGTGGCCGCGGGCGAGTGACGAAAGCCGTGGGGGTGGTGACATCGACGTCACAGACGCTCTTGTCCCGGCCGATTTCGGTTTCAAGGAGCCTGCCGCTGGGAACTAATTGTTCGCGTAGCTCCGACATGCACTCCGCTATTCAAAATTTGATCGTTGGGATAGGTAGTGTCAAGGACGGGCTCCAAAGTACTCATTTACTATAGCCACCAATTGCTAATAATTAAAAAGTTAATTAGCGGAATTTCGCTAATTATGCATACAAGTACGGTAATTGTTCTGTATCTAGAGGCCGCCAACCCGTACACTCGAATGGTACACAAGACATTCCCGCGATTCATGTCTTTCTAATTTTAAAAATGTGTTGCAGCTAAAAAAAAAAACACCCTGTATACGCCACACAGCAAGGCAAATTGTAGTACGTTGGTATAGTACAGGACGCCGTGAGCCGAGCACATCCATAAGACGGCCGCCGACAAGCAAATCCTGCGCCTTTCGCTGAATCGGGCTGTGAGTTCACAAAATGATCCACTGACAACCCGGTCGGCTTCGCTTTCACGGTTTCACCCATAACGTTTCATACGATAAAGTAGAGGGCCATCTGGCGCTGCGATCGCTCAACCACCATGGGAATTATGGGAAGTACAGGCTTCGGATTGGTTCGCGTCGGCTTGCGAACTGTGCACAAGCAATTCACTTCTCCTGTTCTGGTTTCGTTTCCCACGTACACGGCCGCGAAGTTGTTGGAGGCGTGCAACGCACTCGGGAGAAACAAAAGCTAGAAAGAAAAGCTAGAACGCTGAAGCCCCGGCTACAGCCAAAGCTAGTGCAACGCTCAATAGCGAAAAACCAGCGTCGCATTGCCACATGACGTGATTCCGCCAGCCTGTTTTGTCACTGCTCGCCATTCACTATTTTCTCGTAAGTGGTAAGGCGCACTCTCGATAGAAAGCCTGCGCGAAAAGCTGTCTTTCTAACGTGGACGTTCAAGCCGTGTTCGTGTACTTGCCGTGGTGCGGCGGTGTATTGAAAAGGGAGGTCAGAGCATAGAGACGCTTGCGTCGACGAATCCCATCCACCCGCTAGGGAAAAGAATTCGTTTTAATTGTAAATACACACTTACTTGTCACATGAAGGGCTGCTGCATCCAAGCCGCAGCAGGCTGCAGCATAGCGGATACGAGCGAATCACAAGCGGCGCGCGCTTAACTCAATAAGTAATCGGTGACGAAAAAAAAATATCAGGAGGCTATAGGCATCCAGCTGCCGCCTGAACCGCTGAAACAGACACTTAACCGGTCATCTGCAGAAACCGTGATAAAAGACCAAACACGTGCAGTTCTCAATAGCGTCTGCAAGAGACGTTCGCGTTTCCCGAGCTCGGACGGAGCAAACGCCGAAGCAGACGTTACGTAGTGTTTCTCTTGAAAGCTGACTACTTCTCATCCCATATAACTTTCTTTTTATTTCCATAAATGCATGCTGCGTATTTTTCAGAGGGAAACGCACATGTTTGTTTACACTTATGCAAAAAAAAAAAAACACAGCTAATTTCTTCGCGGCACCACATCTAGAGCACAATCGTCGAACGATGCATACCCTGGTGGCAAAATTTGTCTTTGCTTTCCTTCAACTTCACAGTTATGCAAACTTCCGTGTATCAGTTGTTACATGCGAATGAAAAATACAACTATTATAGCAAATATTTCATTTTCATTTTGTCTAAAGCTCAAAAAACAAACGTCGCGAGTCTCAAGAACGAAATCCATCCGAAGCAGATCCGAAGCCTGTACTTCCCATAATTCCCATGGTGGTTGAAGCGCCGCCGAACGAGTTGCCATAGACACTAGCGCCACATTGCCCTCTAGTGTGTAATATTAAGAGACTCTATGGTTTCACCCCTTGCGAACGCTCCATGGTTTATGGCAGCTTTACGCACAACGTAGGCGCAGCGCAGCGTCTCGGAGAAATGCGAATCGTTATACAACTTTCGCGTGTGTGCCCATTTGTCGAAGACTGCTGTGTAGTGTCAAGGTGCCGGTAATGCCTACTTGCAACGAGTTCACGTGTCCACAGTACCCAGCCCCTTTCCCTCCCCGTTTGCCGCTTATGCATTCAGCAGCTTCCAGGAAGACACGCTTCACTTTCGTGTTATGCCGAGCCCTATGATACAGGCAACGGAATCTTCCTTTTTTTTTTTTTTTCACACTACTTTGTATTTCTCCTGTAAGGTGCCTCGGTTTAGTGTTCTCGGTTTTATTGTTTTTCGTCCGTCTGTATTTCTCACGTTCCATTTTGCCCTGCCGTCGGACTCTTTTTTCTTCTTTTTTAGATTTCCGTGTCTGTATTTCTCTTGCATATTGCCTTGATTTTATGGTCTATTAATAGCAATTCCTTGCGTGCGGCAGCACCTACAGTTTCCGTTGTTCCTGGACACGTTCAGTAAATTATTGATTGGTTGATTGATTGATCTTGTTATACAATTTGTAGTGATCGGCGAGGTTAAGGTATTTCGCAACGTCCGCTCGCGCTTGTTACGTCGATGCAAGGCGCGACAACGCCAAGCTACTCGCGCCTTCCATGTATTAAAAATTCTTAGATTGAGGAACGCAAGCGGCCTGCGTGGCCTCAACGTGTGCATTGCTTTTGCTGGAAGCTGAGCGTCTTGCGTACTCAAGGGGGACGCAACCCCCTCACGTGTTTACGTGCGTTGTAACCAGTAAGGTCGCTTTTGGACGGCATTAATCTGCATCTTTCCACGCGACGACGGCCGACCACCGACGCGTTTGGGAGCATATCGCAAATTATCCATGAGTACGAATGAAGCGCGCACGCACGATCCGACTGGGCATTTCGGGCTGAGATGCGTTCCACCCACCGGCAACATTGACACTAGACAGGGCTGATAAATGTTGCGTAAAACGACGTTGTTTGCAGCTGCCACGCCGCAAATGCTCCAAGTAGAGGGTACATGCAGTCACGGGAGATGAAGTTCGTTAAACTAAAACAACGGCATAGCTGTAGTTCGCTAAATCGAGGAAATAAATTTTATATTTTTGCGAAATGAAGATCAAGAAATAAGAAAAGAAGAAAATTCACCTTCTGATTTAGTTCGATCAAGAATCACTATGCATACAATTTGACGGCAGAAAACTGACCTAAATAATTCAGACGTTCTTTTTTATAGCGACAATAAAAAAAATACAGTTAGTGTTGACCAAATTCCGCTAATTCCTTAGTTTACGAATGACACAAGGGGGCGTGTTGCAATTGAACAATTCGAGTTGGCCAGTATTTAAAGTGTGTACTCGAGAAACTTTCTCACTATATGTAGGAGCCGCTTCCAGAATAACTCACTCAGGATGTGCCGTGCAATCCACTGCTATTCCGATCACGAATTTTACGTACTGCATTCTTCCACAATGCGTGAAACTATATACTCGTATTGGTTGGACACACATCCGATGTATTGAAGCCTTCATTTATCGTAATTAGCGCAAGGCAAGAACTTCTAGTGAAAAGTTATCTATGTTTTGCGCTTTGGCCGACTTCAATTATGCGATCGCAGCACGCAAATTTATCAATTAAAAATTATTTAGTCGTACCTTGCCGGTAAATCACACAGACCACCATTTCGGAGATTCGGAAGTCCGTCGCGTACATGGAGGTTTGGTCAGTAAGTATACTGACTCGGTCTTAAAGCCAGTATGTTTCACAATCACCTCGGACAGCCATTGCAGAAACTCGTGGGATATGAAAGTAACAGATTGCATCTCGTAGCTGCGAAAGCCATTTGTCCTATAAGGAAGCAATTGAGAGTCATCTAAGCGAGTCCGAGAAGGAGAGGAACACCGGTCGTTTTTATTTTTGCGCAGTCTACGAGCCACGCTTCTGGACGATACCCGCGCACATAACCGTCAGACGCATCGTTCCGTTAACAGCGTGGGTATCGACCCAGGCGCCAGCTTTAAGCGACCACATTGAAATAAAGTAAGAGGTAATAGGATGAGCTCCCTTCTTTAATGCTTTTAGTACTCTTTCGGAGCTGACGCTGGTCCATGTAGAGACGTTTAGCAGGGGAGGGGGCGAACTCGAAAGGAGGGATGAGGACATGCAGAGAGATGAAATAGACGCGCTTCCTGCCTGCTACGACCTTCTACAAAAATAAATAAATAAATAAATAAATAAATAAATAAATAAATAAATAAATAAATAAATAAGAAATGCATTTTTGTTAAGCGAGCACGAATACAGTGAAGCGTAACGCGACCATAGGAACCGTATGGTGGTATAGCACCCTTGCCGAAGGGCAGGCAGTTTTTTGCACTAGAGGTGATAGTGATGGTCCCGGTGGTAACTGTGGTATCGGCAAGTTGGTGCCCTCCAAGGTACTCTACGGCACCCCACGGTAGCAAGGGGAAGACTTTCTTTCGCCTTCCTCTTATTAGTGCAGCTACGCCCCGAGACTATGTCGTTGCATGCTGCGTCTCTGATCGCTGACGCTATATTATACGTAAACATAAATTTCCAAACTAGTCCACGAAGAAGCGTTACTCAAAGTACTTGCTGTCTTTCGCAAACGAATAAGGTACAGTATAGGGAGTCTACGTGCGAAGCAGCGCTTCTATATTTTAAGCTCCCTCACATGGCGGAGGGCGCCACCTGTAGCACAACGTACAATGCCACAAACAAGCACCGCGCAAAGCATGCTAAGCGCGTTTTTGGGCCGCAACATCTAGGGATTCATTATGCGTTTTCTTCTACTTCAAGTGTAACTGCAACGTTGCAATGACATGTCCATAGCACTTTCTGTTGGTTCGCCATATGCAAAGTTTTTAAACAAGGGGCTAGATTCACACAACTTCGCTTTCGTAAGTGCTCTTTGCCATTGGCTAGCTACCTTCGCTTAAAATATATGTTAATGCAATGTGTTCAGCACCACAGTTCACTGAAGGTTACTATCACGAACAATTCTATAGCGTAAGAGCGCGTCGTGAATACGGGCTAAAGACCGGAGTGGAGTTCTTCGATCGCCGCCTGCGGCGTTCATTGCTCGACGCTTTCTTTCCGAGCCACTCCAAGTAAACAACCGCCAGTACCAACACGACATCATGCACTATCGCACACAGATGATTAGCATCAAGCGTTTCGCTACGCCGGAGGTCGCGTCGCGCTTGGTTGCGTCATTTCCGTATAATGCAGCCGCCCTCTTCCGTCAGGGGCGAGGCAGCTGTTGCTCGGTGTGATGTGACACATGCATTCGAATCGAAACTTTGACGCTCCATGCATATCGAGGCGCACGCGGGGCATCGATAAAGAAAAAAAAGCCAGAGAGAGAGAGAGAGAGAGAGAGAGAGAGATGTAACCACGACCATCACGAAGTTTTATATTAGTTTTATTTTGCGTATTGACAGCGTTCTCGAGGAAAGTATTAATCAAGCACACATTAAACCGTGTCGCATTCATTGGCACCTCCACCATTCAGTCCTTGGAATGTCTGTGCTTATTACTACTTTTCACGTCAAGACCATAATGATCATAGCGGTTACTGCACTTCCATTTGTTTAAAGAGATGACAATAACCCATATTAATGCAAGATGCGTGCTTTACGTTTAGTGTGGGTGAACCCACACTAAACGACAGAGTTCGTTATTCAGTAGATAACCAGCGAGCACCGTGCTTCGGTGCCATATCTCTCCCGAGAGACGATAAAATTCTTATTTTCTTTCGAGCCTCGACTGCTTGACCGTGTGAGTGCCACAGAGGTGAAGCTCCCTGCTGCTCTTGATCCGCAATGGAAAACAAATTGCTCGCTTTCACAGTGTGCATAATTTTGCCGCATATGGAACAATGCGCACAAAATAAAATGTACAAGTTATTGCTAAGGAAAGAGGCCCTTTCGTAAAAAAATTGGCGAATTGGTTCACCACACCCCCCTTTTATTTACGAAGTTAGAAAAGTGGTAAAGCCAAATAATAATACAAGAAAATGAAGATAAACATAACAAAGGAGACAGGATCGTCTTATTACTCCCTAATAACGCAATGCCAAATGGAAACTCAGCAGCAGTACGGGGCAGAAATGCAAGTTATCAATAACTCTCGTCCATGCCAGCCAGATCCCCATTGCTATCAAATGCAGGCGTTATTTGTGACGCGAACCTTATAAGATTTGTAGGGGTAAGCGGCGCGCCTAAGAACGAGGCGAGATAAGAATAAACGAAGGGAAACTGAAAGAATGAGAACCGCGAGGTCAGAGAGGCTCAAGAGAAACAAGATGACACTTGTGTCTCGTGTGCGCGCTTCTTGATCCGATGGCAGCCAGAAGACCCTGAAGGAAGAAGCATGCAGTGACCACAATTTTCTCTCCGCGTAATAAAGTATAAGTACTCACTGCAGGCCTTGCAGGAAGAGCACACCGTTCCCAGAGCTGTCTGTGTCGCACGACTCGCGGTGCAAGGTTGAAAGCCCGCTACGGGCTCAACGGTGACAGTTTGCCGTGGGCACTGAACTTCGCCCGTCAGCGCTGACGGCGGCGACCCCAAAGCGGCGGCGGCGCCGCAACTTCGCTCCGGACCGAGCGAAGATAGATCCTCCGACGAACCTTGGCCGGCCTTCGCGCACGCGTCGGGACTTTGGGCGTAGCAGTCGAAACACGGCGGCAGCACGAGGAGCGTCCGCGCGCAATGCCTCAGCTCACGACATCGATCGGTGAGCTGAGCGAGCCAGGCAGCGGCGATGCTCGCCGGATGCATCGGATCGCAACGCCCGGATCGGACAGCGTCGTCTGCTGTCGTCATCCCTCGCCGGCGCTCTCGGGATGCAGCCACGATGCGCGGGAAAAGCCCCCGGGGTGACTCAGTCCTTGAGAGAGCCTCTCCTTCCTCCGATGCGACTACTGGGGCGCCAACGTAGTTGCGACTCGTCGCATCTTCCTAAAAGGACGCTGCCACGAGCAACGGGTCCGCAGATCTCAGCGGACGCTGCTCGGAATGCCAATCAGGCGACGACGGCGTTTTCCGGTCAGTCCCAATTATGCGGACAATGAATGACTGCCGTTGCACAACGCTGATAAGCAGCGTGCAGCGTTTATTACGCGCGCTACCTACGTGCAGAGACACGGGCTGTGGAGATCGGCGTTGTTTACCCTCCTACCCCCCTTTTCTAATTGCTCTTTGTCCGCAAAGAAGCTCACGCTGCAGCCATTTTAGGGCTGAAGCAATTTCCTCGTGACGTGGCTCTTCGCGCATACCATGTGAAAGCTGTGACACGATCCCTTGCTTTACAGATTGCTCGTCCGGTACGCACGCACGGAGGTCTTAATTTATTCTTTCAAGCCCAAATCAACGAAGCATACGTAAAATAGCTGCACTCTTGCAGCGGTGAAACTTGTTTGCGTAATTCCGTAGAAAATCTCTCTAATTATCAAATGTGGCAGACAAAGGAGCGCTTCGATTCACTAGTATGACTACTCTTCATGGAAGAGGCCTCATAAAAAGGTAACAATAATGACTCCTAGGGTTTTACGCGCCAACACCACGATATAATTACTAGGCACGCCGTAGCTAGTGAAGAAATCCAGATTAATCCAGACAGCACCGTCTACACACACACACACACACAGACACACACAGCACACACACACACACACACACACACACACACACACACACACACACACACACACACATATATATATATATATATATATATATATATATATATATATATATATATATATATATATATATAAGCCCCATTAAAGATATATGTATATATGAATGTACGTCAAATAAAATCGCCGATCAAAGCGAATAATACATTCGTAGAGCGCCTTGCTTGTACGTGTATCCAGGAACCACGTCGATGTTGATGCCGCACTCTTTATCACATGGTACTCAATGCTTTAGCGTTAATGTTAAGCAGTACACGCTGCATAATACATACAAGTTCGCACGCGCGCCGCTTTCGCAAGGGCATCGTATTTCCCAGAGAGGAAATACGTATATAAATACCACGAATCGTCCACGGCGCGCTGCCATTTGTGCTCTTCAGCCTGTGTGGTGCCACCTCTTATCTCCGAATAACAACAAAGCCGCCGCGCTACCTGTTGCGAATGAAAGATCTCGGTTCCGCTGGTTCCGTTCACGAGAAGAAAGCGTTTCTCAAATATGGCGATACCGGCACTTCCGTGGTACGTGGCTTGCTGTGTGGTAGAGCCTCGATCGCAGTATATATGAGTGAAAGTTCACGGTCAAAATTCATTCACCATGCGCCGGTTACACTTGTGGTCTCCGCTTCGACATATGCGAATCACTTTTAGGGGCGAAGCTCCTTAGGGTGTGGGTCGTTCCCTCCTCTGTCGTCGTAGTAGTAGTAGTAGTAGTAGTATGTACGTAGCCACCTCGCGCTCGCCCTCGGCGCGTGCCTCCCGGCGCGCGAGCTCTCTCACTCTTCCATCTGCTGTCTTGTGAGAGAGAGAGCGAAAGGCGCGCGTTGACTATGGAAACGCTCTTTCTTCGATGAACGCTCTACCAGCTCGCAAAGAAGGAGAACACGCCCTCACCCACGAGAGACAACGTTGGCGCAGGCAGCGTCTTCTAGCGAGTTTCTTGATTGAAAAATACCGACTGCTCGCGCTGGAGAACCGTTCACCGGCCACCCACCCACCCACACCACCACACACACACACACACACACACACACACACACACACACACACACACACATATATATATATATATATATATATATATATATATATATATATATATATATATATATATATATATATATATAGGCACCGGATCTTGACTTGCAATGAAGTGCCGGTGGGAGATTTCACTTGTGCGTAGTTGAACCATAAGGATTCGTAGCGTGCGCGTTAACTAAATTAATCCAGAACTCGGCACGATCTATGATGAACATCCGGAGCTTCACCCACTCATCATCATTCACTCCGTGGATATGCTGTGAATTTTTTTTCCACAAGTGTCTCACAGACGCACACTGTTCATCCCTCCGTTCGATTCCAGTTCTCTCTGTGTTCCACCTCCTGCTTATGGTATAGCAAAACCGTAGGCCCTTCTGGTAGGCCTTCCTACTTTTCCCCTATCCACTCCTACTCCGCCGATGCTTCAAATGTTTTATTATACAATTTACGTGTAGCTAGTGTGAAGAGATTTCCCTTTGTACCTCCGTTTTTTTTTAAATATTTTTCTTTTTTTACTTCTGCCGGTGGTTCGACGAAAACGACGGCCGTTATGGAGCAGACACAAGCTCGCCACGCGCAATACTTTCACGAAGCGTCGGTTCGGAAAGAGCAAAACTTTGGCGGTTTTTCTGTTGGGAACGAGTCGACACACCATGACGCCAGTTGAAGTACTCAATGCGGGCCCACACGGACGCAGTAGCCATGGGGTCGTTCGCCGACTTTGTGCTCTACCGGTATTTTTCGAACGCCTACGTACAATACATCGTCGCAGGGCTGTAATAATAAGTGACAGTCTCACGCTCGATCATTTGCCATCATCCGTGCAAACGCATTTGTGAAAAACAAAAACAAAAAACTTTGCCGTCTTGTTTGTAGAGCCCGCGATCGTGACACTCAGTGAAAATTTTTTGTGAAAGGGAAAATTTGCATCCACCCATTTGTAGTCCAAAGCTGCAGGGAAATACATGCGGATTTCTCAGAAATGAAAGCTTCCTAGTTGCCGAAAAATTCGTCCTGGTCCGGCGTTCGAACGCGGGACCAACGCCTGTCCGGGGCGCTCGCTCTGCCAACTGAGCTAACTAGGAGGCTAGCGATTGACAGCGCGAGGACGAATCCATCGACAGCTCGAAGCACATGGGCGCAAGATGCCTTTTGCTTGCTCTCTTATTACCATCCAGACAATGCCAGCCAAGAAAGTATATCGTATCGTCATGGAGCCGTTTATGCCTAATATATAGGTGCGGGCAATGTGTCAGGCGTGAAGAATACGTGAAATCGACCTTAGCGCCCCGGTTAAATATTCAAGTATGACCACAAGACGAAAGACGAGCCCGCAATTTGGTGGCGTAAAACGGTCCCTCGTGTGCACTGCAGTAAAGAAAAGAAAAAAAAAACCCTCAGCGATGCGGACAACTATGGCGAACACTTCGTACAGAATTCTCCCTGGCGCCTCCACATGGGGACGACGTAAAGGTTAGCAACCTCGCTAGCATTAAATTGGGCGCAGCGGTCTTTGCGCTCCCCTCTTCAATTTGCCCTAATGACGTCTCAAGTGGAACTGGGGCCTCTCACAGCCGCACAATCACCGCCCATTTTGCGGATGGTATGGCGCCACGCACCAAACTGCGCTTGAAGCGCCCATACCAGCGCACGAAAGCAGGAGATGTTAGCCACAACAAAATGAAAAAAAAAAAATCACTGCTGAGGTAAATATAGCAACCTAGAGCGCCTCAGAATGTCTCGATTAAGACTAATGTTATTTTGTCCCCCAATAATACTTGTACCTGAAGATAACTTAGATCCTTTCAGAGCTAACAAATAAACCGAAACCAGAAACAGTTCTTGCGTTCATAACCATAATACACGTAAGCAATGTTTCGAAGCGCACTTTCCAATGACTGGAGAGGTGAAACGGGGAGAACGTCGGTTTTTATATGACGGCGGTTGCACTAAAGGCGAACAATCAATTGACCTCAAACTGAAGCATACACCGTCCTTTGAAAATGGACAAAAGAAAGTAAGGCTGATGCCAAAATGTCGCAAAAAATGACGAAGAAAAAATCCAGCTATTTAGAAGTGTTTCCCTGCCGTCAGTTTATCGATCCACTGCTTTTAGCCATCAGTTGTTTTCTTATCACTTAACCGGATTTCAGCGCTAATACAGATCATCGCGAGTGTATACACCACGACTGTCGCGTGAAGCACGCGCTTTTGCAGTCATGTACGGTTATGTCGAAAAAAAAAAACAGAACAGAGAAGTCTAAGTGGTGTTACATGCACCCACCTCGGAAAAACTGCTCTCCCAAGAAGAAAGAAAGAAGAAAGAAAGAAAGAAAGAAGAAAGAAAGAAGAAAGA
>CM023481.1:194317196-194429423 GCA_013339685.2 Hyalomma asiaticum
GTCCGCAAGAAGCTCACGCTGCAGCCATTTAGGGCTGAAGCAATTTCCTCGTGACGTGGCTCTTCGCGCATACCATGTGAAAGCTGTGACACGATCCCTTGCTTTACAGATTGCTCGTCCGGTACGCACGCACGGAGGTCTTAATTTATTCTTTCAAGCCCAAATCAACGAAGCATACGTAAAATAGCTGCACTCTTGCAGCGGTGAAACTTGTTTGCGTAATGCCGTAGAAAATCTCTCTAATTATCAAATGTGGCAGACAAAGGAGCGCTTCGATTCACTAGCATGACTACTCTTCATGGAAGAGGCCTCATAAAAAGGTAACAATAATGACTCCTAGGGTTTACGCGCCAACACCACGATATAATTACTAGGCACGCCGTAGCTAGTGAAGAATCCAGATTAATCCAGACAGCACCGTTACACACACACACACGCACAACACACACGCACACACACACACACACACACATACACACACACACACACACACACACACACACACATATATATATATATATATATATATATATATATATATATATATATATATATATATATATATATATAAGCCCCATTAAAGATATATGTATATATGAATGTACGTCAAATAAAATCGCCGATCAAAGCGAATAATACATTCGTAGAGCGCCTTGCTTGTACGTGTATCCAGGAACCACGTCGATGTTGATGCCGCACTCTTTATCACATGGTACTCATGCTTTAGCTTTAATGTTAAGCAGTACACGCTGCATAATACATACAAGTTCGCACGCGCGCCGCTTTCGCAAGGGCATCGTATTCCCAGAGAGAAATACGTATATAAATACCACGAATCGTCCACGGCGCGCTGCCATTTGTGCTCTTCAGCCTGTGTGGTGCCACCTCTTATCTCCGAATAACAACAAAGCCGCCGCGCTACCTGTTGCGAATGAAAGATCTCGGTTCCGCTGGTTCCGTTCACGAGAAGAAGCGTTTCTCAAATATGGCGATACCGGCACTTCCGTGGTACGTGGCTTGCTGTGTGGTAGAGCCTCGATCGCAGTATATATGAGTGAAAGTTCACGGTCAAAATTCATTCACCATGCGCCGGTTACACTTGTGGTCTCCGCTTCGACATATGCGAATCACTTTTAGGGGCGAAGCTCCTTAGGGTGTGGGTCGTTCCCTCCTCTGTCGTCGTAGTAGTAGTAGTATGTACGCAGCCACCTCGCGCTCGCCCTCGGCGCGTGCCTCCCGGCGCGCGAGCTCTCTCACTCTTCCATCTGCTGTCTTGTGAGAGAGAGAGCGAAAGGCCCGCGTTGACTATGGAAACGCTCTTTCTTCGATGAACGCTCTACCAGCTCGCAAAGAAGGAGAACACGCCCTCACCCACGAGAGACAACGTTGGCGCAGGCAGCGTCTTCTAGCGAGTTTCTTGATTGAAAAATACCGACTGCTCGCGCTGGAGAACCGTTCACCGGCCCACCACCCACCCCACCACCACACAACACACACACACACACACACACACACACACACACACACACACACATATATATATATATATATATATATATATATATATATATATATATATATATATATATATATATATATATAGGCACCGGATCTTGACTTGCAATGAAGTGCCGGTGGGAGATTTCACTTGTGCGTAGTTGAACCATAAGGATTCGTAGCGTGCGCGTTAACTAAATTAATCCAGAACTCGGCACGATCTATGATGAACATCCGGAGCTTCACCCACTCATCATCATTCACTCCGTGGATATGCTGTGAATTTTTTTTTCCACAAGTGTCTCACAGACGCACACTGTTCATCCCTCCGTTCGATTCCAGTTCTCTCTGTGTTCCACCTCCTGCTTATGGTATAGCAAAACCGTAGGCCCTTCTGGTAGGCCTTCCTACTTTTCCCCTATCCACTCCTACTCCGCCGATGCTTCAAATGTTTTATTATACAATTTACGTGTAGCTAGTGTGAAGAGATTTCCCTTTGTACTCCGTTTTTTTTTTAAATATTTTTCTTTTTTTACTTCTGCCGGTGGTTCGACGAAAACGACGGCCGTTATGGAGCAGACACAAGCTCGCCACGCGCAATACTTTCACGAAGCGTCGGTTCGGAAAGAGCAAACTTTTGGCGGTTTTTCTGTTGGGAACGAGTCGACACACCATGACGCCAGTTGAAGTACTCAATGCGGGCCCACACGGACGCAGTAGCCATGGGGTCGTTCGCCGACTTGTGCTCTACCGGTATTTTTCGAACGCCTACGTACAATACATCGTCGCAGGGCTGTAATAATAAGTGACAGTCTCACGCTCGATCATTTGCCATCATCCGTGCAAACGCATTTGTGAAAAACAAAACAAAAAACTTTGCCGTCTTGTTTGTAGAGCCCGCGATCGTGACACTCAGTGAAAATTTTTTGTGAAAGGGAAAATTGCATCCACCCATTTGTAGTCCAAAGCTGCAGGGAAATACATGCGGATTTCTCAGAAATGAAAGCTTCCTAGTTGCCGAAAAATTCGTCCTGGTCCGGGGTACGAACCCGGGACCAACGCCTGTCCGGGGCGCTCGCTCTGCCAACTGAGCTAACCAGGAGGCTAGCGATTGACAGCGCGAGGACGAATCCATCGACAGCTCGAAGCACATGGGCGCAAGATGCCTTTTGCTTGCTCTCTTATTACCATCCAGACAATGCCAGCCAAGAAAGTATATCGTATCGTCATGGAGCCGTTTATGCCTAATATATAGGTGCGGGCAATGTGTCAGGCGTGAAGAATACGTGAAATCGACCTTAGCGCCCCGGTTAAATATTCAAGTATGACCACAAGACGAAAGACGAGCCCGCAATTTGGTGGCGTAAAACGGTCCCTCGTGTGCACTGCAGTAAAGAAAAAAAAAAAAAACCCTCAGCGATGCGGACAACTATGGCGAACACTTCGTACAGAATTCTCCCTGGCGCCTCCACATGGGGACGACGTAAAGGTTAGCAACCTCGCTAGCATTAAATTGGGCGCAGCGGTCTTTGCGCTCCCCTCTTCAATTTGCCCTAATGACGTCTCAAGTGGAACTTAAGACTAATGTTATTTTGTCCCCCAATAATACTTGTACCTGAAGATAACTTAGATCCTTTCAGAGCTAACAAATAAACCGAAACCAGAAACAGTTCTTGCGTTCATAACTATAGATACACGTAAGCAATGTTTCGAAGCGCACTTTCCAATGACTGGAGAGGGTGAAACGGGGAGACGTCGGTTTGTTATATTGACGGCGGTTGCACTAAAGGCGAACAATCAATTGACCTCAAACTGAAGCATACACCGTCCTTTGAAAATGACAACATAAAGTAAGGCTGATGCCAAAATGTCGCAAAAATGACGAAAGAAAAATCCAGCTATTTAGAAGTGTTTCCCTGCCGTCATTTTATCGATCCACTGCTTTTAGCCATCAAGTTGTTTTCTATCACTTAAACGGATTTTCAGCGCTAATACAGATCATGCGAGTGTATACACACGACTGTCGCTGTGAAGCAAGCGCTTTGCAGTCATGTACGGTTATGTCGAAAAAAAAAAACAGAAAAGAGAAGTCTAAGTGGTGTTACATGCACCCACCTCGGAAAAACTGCTCTCCCAAGAAGAAAGAAAGAAAGAAAGAAAGAAAGAAAGAAAGAAAGAAAGAAAGAAAGAAAGAAAGAAAGAAAGAAAATGACGGACGGACGGAAACAAATAAGAGCTGGAGGTCATGAGTGTTGTGGGATGAACATCAGAAGATGTGCCAGAAGGCAGGACTTTTGGTAGTCGAACCCGGAACCTAAGGTTTAAAACCTGGATCCTTTGACAGTCGAACATCACGTGAGTTAAATTTGACATGGACTGCGAGCGTTAACACTTAATCATATGTCTTATACCCCCATATCCAAAGCGGATATGAGCCCGTACCCAAGGATTCTTTTCCGTCAGGTCTGTGTGTGGCCGCATTTCTGACACTAGATAAACCGAAGAAATATTGCCGCTTGACCTAACTGCGGAGAGTGGCCTCCACTGCTTAAAGCTTGCTCGTATGGCTGAATTTTATTGCAAGTCAGATGCACAGCCCGCGCGAATATATTTTTTAAGAATGCGTGCCCAAATTTGTTGAAGTTCAGAAAGGACAAGAGTGTGCACCTGGGCGGTTGTCGAAAACGGAAAAAGGAGACTGACACGGACACGGACAAAGGTCAAGAAATTTTAAAGCAGGGTCCGTTCATTAGGATTGATGCTACTTGGTAGTCACTTTTCTACTACTGATGATGCACATAATCTGCGCAAAACAGGCAATAAAGCAGGAAACAAAATAGTGCAAGCCGTACCGGTTGGATTATTGGACTTACGTGCACGAGGTCCTTTGTTCATAACCCGCGGAGACCACTTTTATTATTTATATACGCGCAAGCGTGCATGCCCCGTCTGTGAAATCACCACTGTTACGTATGCTTCCTCGCGAGGAAAGCGAGCGCCTAATGAGGCAGGTGCACGCAGAACAGAATTGCGCTCCAGTGAAAGCAGCGCGTCAAAGCAGGAACGCTATCCACTGATTTATGGGATTTTACGTCCCAAATCCACAATATGATTATGAGCGACGCCGCAGTGGAGGTCTCCGGAAATTCCGACCACCCGGGGTTCTTTAACGCGCGCTAACATCGAGCAGTACACGGGGCTCAACAATTCGCCTCCATCGAAATGCAGCTGCCGTGGCTGAGAGTCGATCCAGCGACTTTCGGATCAGCAGTCCAGTGCCATAACCACTAGAACAATGTGGCAGGGCAGGAGCGCTATCGAGAAGAAAGTCTATGCGGAGTTGAGTGAGGCGGGGAAGATGAAAGGAGACGACGCGACGAAGCTTTGCGCAGGAGGTGGGTGTGGGCAACGATTTGTAACGAGAACAAGCAGTAAAGAGCGAACGTTCAACTTTGCAGGAGGTCACTCACACACACAATGCTCGTATCCGAACGGGTTATCGGTGAAATCCCTGTTATAAACTCTCGAGGCTCCGGCGTGAAGGGCACTCCGTTACAAGTCTCGCCCTTGCGGGCTTCGTGCGAAACACTACGCTGTGCTTGCACAAGGTAGTCGCGCTGCTCAGGAGTTTCTAACCTGCGACGCCTTGTTTAATCGACTCGCATTGTCGCAAGCCGCCTAGCAAGTCCCTCGGAAGTCTCCTGGTCTTGAAGACATCATCACTTTTACACACCATCTGAGCACACTTAAAACACTCCGCGCGCATTGCATGATAAGGGATATCACACCTACGTCAGTGCGTAGCCCGCGTTCGCCGAGTGAAACATCACCGTAATGTTTTCAGATCTCTCGTTAAGGTTTTTTTTTTTATTTCACGTAAATTATGCTTTAATTGTGAACTTTTTTCATTTTCGCATTCATCATATACGCCAGTAACCCTGGTACGGTGGGTGAAAAACACACGCACGCTTCTTCCGCGCTTTTCACTCATCATGAAGCTCGTAATGTTTACGGATTAAAAAACGGCGCTCACGCAAAGCCTTATTTCAAGTTGAACAGAAAGAAGATGAACCGTTTAAAACCCGCTGATTATGGCTCGATATTGCTACCCGACGGACAGCTTCGACGTTAAGCTCTTTCGATGTGTATCAAAGTCGTGCTGTGTGTGTGTGTGTTTTTTTTTTTTCGCTCCCTTTCTCTGTCCACTTTCTCATCCCGTTTCCCCCACCCCAGCGCAGGGTAGCGAACCGGATGCAAACTTCTGGTTAACCTCCCTACCTTCCTTCTCAACTCTCTCTCTCTCGCCTTGTGGTGTACAAAAGATGAGATCGCGCGGGACAGTCAGACAGGAGGAATGCACCCCTCGCTTCGCTGTGAAGCGAGTTAAAAGCAGCCCGGGCGGGTGCATTCACTTGGTTTGGCCTTCGTTTTGCAGACGAATTGACCGCGTCCCACCAATATCCGCTTAAAGAAATAGACGCGAGGTTTTTGCAGTTCTCTGCATGGCGTGCTGTGTGCGTGCGAAGCTGCTTCATTCCACGTCGCTATGGGTCACGACGCGCCATGGCCATAGCACGGCCAGACTGGAGAGGCTGCGCTTCTCCATTCCGGCCGTGGCCCCAGTCGCGGGCGAGGAGGAAGACCGGGGATAGGTACGCCATGATGGAAGAGGCTCTGAAAATGCCGCTCTTCGCAGCGATTTCCCTACACAGCCCCTAGGGACGGTGTACACCCACCTTTATAATTGCAAATATAGTGATAGTTATGTTGTGGCTACAGGCGGTGTTAGCCTGGCAGACCTGGCCGGCAATTGCTCCGCCCGAGCGCCTCTGTCCATGTCGCAGTAGTCACCACGTGTCACTCAGTCCTGTCTGTCTCTTGGAGAAATGTTATAAGCAGGGCCGACAGCCTCTTGGGAGCCGTCCGTGTACCTTTCGGATATTTCATTTGTTCACTGCACGCATGTGGGAACCCCCTTAATTTATAAGTTTTTGTACCAAAATTCTAAATATCAGCCAATGGACCTTGTACCCGCTGCTTCACCCCCCCCCCCCCCCCTTAGACAATAAGACATTCAGACACACCCCCTAATTTCAACTTCTGGGAAACACCAGCTGGCTCGTCGTGATCGCCGTCGCGAGGAATTGGCTGTGCGTGAAGCTACGGTAGCGGCCCGACGACACCAACAGATCGACAGAAGGTCAAACTAGGCTTTAATATTCACATTAACAGAAAATTACAAGCATCCCCATTTGTTTATTTAAAGCGGTCGTAACCGGGCATCACACCAAAGAGAAGTTGTTATTCTTGAATCCAAAGCCGTTTAACTTTCCGCACAGCCTTGTGTATGAAACCAATGACGCAAGGTATATCAATTGCTGTCACAAGACAGCGACTGCAAATGCTAATGTTGAACGTGCTCTTTGAGCCTTCCACTAACTTTCAACCTTCGTGGGCGGTAATCTGATAGCAGTGAGAAAGGGGCGAGATAGGTGGACGAGGGGGTAGAGGAAAACTGCATGGTTTAGATCTGGATCACCGGAAAGAAAAGAAAACAAAAAAAGCGCAATTCGAGCTTGGCGATTTTCAAGTAATTGAAGTACACGACAAAGAAAAAAAAATGGAAAAGAAAAAAGAATACTTTAACAGCGACTAGGTATATGCAAGCGAACGAACATTTTTCGCGGATTTCCCCATCGGTGGTGTATTTCGGATTACAATGTTCCTGGTATTACCTGCCCCGTTACTGAACTCTCTGGGCGCATTTTTATGGATTGTCGTAATACAGTCGTAATCCAGTTGTTGAATTCAACTTTGCCGTTGGTCGCACGCGTTCGGTGTATATGATTGCGTATGTGCTGGTTTCCGTGATTTACATGCGGTCTTCGTCCTGAACGCGCAAGCGTGTAAAATGATTCACGATTGATTTCTGAGGTTCAACGTCCCAACACAACGATATCATCACGAAAGACGCTGCAAAATGATTTATGAACGCACATAAAAACGGAATCGCAACAACGACCCATGGAGGGCCCGCGTACCCCAAGTATTTCGTGTGTATATATATATGCCTGCTATCGCCAGAAATTTGCTGCGGACCATCGCGCGTTCAGGTCACGCGGCGCGGAACGTGGGCGCAGCGATGTCGGAAGCGGCCTTGCTCTTCGCCGCCTGTTCGGCTGTCGTTGTTTCGGCTCCTATCCAATTCTAGCTGCAGCCCCAACGTCGCACCTCTTCGCGCTCTTCCCAGCTAGATGTGTAAGACGCTATCAATCCAGCCGAAGGTCGCACGGTCCTCTAGAGACACCTCGCACGCTTCGTATATAGAGGTTTCCGCTACCCACCTTGTTTTCGCTTCTTCTCGAGAAAGTGTTTGCGAGGGACTGAGAAAGCGCAGTAAAAAATATATATATTAAAAAAAAAGCTCACCGATGAAACTGTAGAAAGCAGAGTAAGGGGAGCTTAACCTGTGGGCAAGAAGTGTTCCCAGAAATGTGGCTCGACCGTGGGCGAGCGGAGTCAGCGTAGCTTTCGGTATTTATCACCATTTGAAATCTTTGTGTCTTTAAATGTCGGTTTCCTTTGCTTTCTCAGTCAAATAATTAAAAAAAAAAGGCACATGTAGAGTAGTTCACCCTAGAAAGGGCATCAAAAGTACAGAGCATGCACCCCTGAATGTCTCATTTCGCAATTATTTTCACGTAGGCTGAATGATTAGATTAAGGAAAATATATTAAGGGTTATGTGGGGATGTCATTTATCTTCAGGGTTTGCGAACCCGTCACAGCTTGCTTACAGGGCACTGGCGGGCTAGATGGTTCCACATGAGAAAAAAAGCACCAACTCATTTTTTTTTAGGAGACAAGGACACGCGTAAGATACACACAACACAGGCGCTTAGACAGATAAATCAGGTGGAACTAGCTGAACTGTCGAAATTAACCCAACAAGAAGGAAGTGATGCGGGAAATCATGACATTCGAAGTCCTGCAGAAGCAGTAACAGAAAGTGAAAGCGTGAAATTGTCAAGAAAGATACTTATCGTTAGTAGAAAGATGACAATCAAATCAAATAAAATCAGGGCTTCATTCGCAATTGCGATGACATGATAAAGGTGTGCTTCGCCACGGTGGTCTAGTGGCTGTGCCACTCGACTGCTGATCAGAAGGTCGCGGGATAGAATCCCGGCTGCGGCGGCTCCATTTTCATGGAGGCGAAACGTTGAGGCCTATGTACTGTGCGATGTCAGTTCACGCAAAAAAACCTTAGGTGGTCGAAATTTCCGGAGCCCTCCACTACGGCGTCTCTCATAATAATATCGTGGTTTTCAGACGTAAAACCCCAGAAATCAATCGATCAGAGATAAATGTGTGCACTAAATATAAACCACGAACATCTACGACTACAGATGCAGTTGCGAAAAAAACAAACAAATACAGCACTTTCGCATGAAAATAGGGCTGAGCTATGAAAGGATTTGCAAGGTATGTGCAGAATGGCAGCTCTTGAGATGATCGAACATTCTGTTTCGTACGATAATGGATGGAGAGGATATTTAATTAAAATTGGCTACGATCCCTACAGAGGATGCCTCACGGTTATCACACACACACACACACACACACACACACACACACACACACACACACACACACACACACACACACACACACACACACACACACACATATATATATATATATATATATATATATATATATTTTATGTTTGAACGAGGAAAATATTTTATGCTGAGCGTTCCCCGCGTCTCCGGGCGCCAACCTGTACGTCCGCTTCACAGCACCACACCTGCGGCGTGGTGTCTCTGCGTTGGATGTTAATGGCATAGGACTTTTTCTTTGTGTTTTTGATTTCCTTCAAATTTAGTATCAACTAGCCCAAGAAGAAAGCGTGCTGTCCTTTGAACTAGTGCCACTTAAGTAAAACGACGTTTCCATCGACACACGTACCCTTATGAGCAAAAAAAAAAAAAAGCAGAAAGAGAGAGAAATAAGGAAAGAATAGAAGATCGGCACGTGCCTACAGCAATACTGCATACGTCGTATGTCGACTATGCGTGCATACAAAACGACAGTTTTAATCGTAGTGCCTACTGTGGCTCTAGTACCACAACGTGCGGCATAAAAGCGATCAAGACGGAAGCCCCCTCCCCTATCGCTGTAGTGTGGCACCTAATGCTATCATTAGGAGGTGATGGCCGACTGCGGATGGGAAACTGTTACAACACCGCCTTCATAATGCGAGACCTTTGTGCTCTGAACCATGACATCATACAGCGGGCCGACGACACACATAGTCAAGCGGGGACGGCCAGAAGCGAGCAGCGGAGCTCATCGCCTCCATTCTTGTGTCATGTCTTTGGTAGAGGTGCGGTTCCAAAAGCATATATCATGTGTCTATCTGTTGTGGAGCGTCGGTGAAGTCGGGCTGCGGAGCAACACGGTCGCGTTTTGAACAACTGATCATTCGGGTCGTCCTGCGAACCAACGACTCTTTAACACCGTGCATGAGTTCGGCTAGATGACAGACAACGGTCACTAAACGGTCACACACGCACGGTCACACTAAACGGTCACACACACACACACACACACACACACACACACACACACACACACACACACACACACACACACACACACACACACACACACACACACACACGCACGCACGCACACACGCACACACGCACACACACACACACGCACACACACACACACATACACACACACAAAGAAAGAGACGAGGCACTGCAGTGCGCGTCACCTGGTGAGTTGCGCCGGCCTGTACCATCTGGTGCCCCTGCCGGGAAATACGCTTAGTGTGCTACTCATTTCTTGAGCTCCAGCCTCAATAAGGCTGCATGGTTTTCATGTGCGTGAGACGAAACCAAGGTCAAGCACCACAAAGGGTGTCGTACAAAACGTAGCCGCTTTTTTTTTTTTTTCGCGACGCGGCGTTTGTCTCAAATCGCCCAACCGAATCCTGCGATTCCCCGAGACGCAATATATACATGCCGACAGTTGCCACGCATTACGAAACGCCGTACGCCGTTCGCGGGCAAAAGCGAATGCCGGCACTCGGGCGGTGCTATATGCTGTAGGAGTGCGCGGGCGACACGAAGATGTAACTTTATTTTTTCTTTTCTTTTTAACATAGCATACTAGGCAGACGAGGCCGACCGGTGCGCCCACCCCTCGAGCGGAAGTGTACCCGCGTGCCACCCCGCTTAAACAGCGCCACGTGGGCCACTCGCGACCACACTTGGTCCGATGGCAGTACCGAAAAGCGTCGTCAAACGGAGCGTCGTCGTGATCTTGGGCGGGGACGCACAGATGGGGACGAGTCGTCGCGCCTAAGCAAAATAACGAGGGTGTGGAAGCCGTGCGATAGTGGTGCTTTTTTTTTTTTTTCTTGTGGGGCGTTTTGCGAGAAGGAGGAGGGGAGGTAAGCGGGTGAAATTGGTCTCGAATACCGCTATCGCAGCAAAGCGGACCGGGCGAAGAAATAATAACAACAAAAAAAGGTCCATATGGTTACATCTTTGCTGTAGATAAGAGTCCGAAGGCGGCGCAGCACGTGCCGTAGATTGACGCTCCGTTCGCACGCTATTTTGAGGCCGGACATTCACACGATGTAGTATGAATAGGCCTAGGTTGGTGAGTCGGCAGATGATACGCACGTAGACGTCATTAATAATAATTGCTGAGGTTTTAGTTTTCAAAAGCGGGACACGATTATAAGAGACGTCGTAGTAGAGGGCGCCGGAAATTTCGACCACCTGGGTTTCGATATGAACCAACTAGCTTGCAAAGAGCTGTTATTGCACCCTGAGGTACTTTAATGCGCTCTTACATCGCACAGTAACGGGGCTCGACATCGAAGCGCAGCCGTTGCGGCCGGGACTCGATCCCACGACCTTAGGATCAGCACAAGAGCCATAGCCACTAGATGACCTTGGCGGCGCACCACATTAATGAATGGAGTCACAATTTCGCGAATAGCGGAATCTCCACAAGAGCAGTACGTTAAGGTAGCCTGAGCCACGGCCGGGCTGAAGGAGCGACATGCGCGCACTTCCAAGTAAGTGCGCGCGTGTCACTCCTTCAGCCAGGCCGTGCCTGAGCACGTATCGTGAATGCCACATTGGCCGATCCCCACTAAGTTTAGCCAAGCTTGAAGAAAGAAAAAAAAATAGCGAAAACTGGTGCAATGTGCGCTTATTAACCCTATAAAATGTTCGGTCATATGTCCACTTTCACTAGCAATGCCTCGTTTGTGCAGCGGTCGCTCATTTGATTAGAGAGAGAGAGAGGGAGACAGAGAAAACAACGCACTAAAGCAAATACTTCGGCTAATGTTAGCTCGGACACCATACGAGAAGTTTTTGGTGACAAGAGCACCGAGTTGTACTCTTGTTTCTTGCTTAGCGCCTCTAGTTCGCCCCCGAAGTAAAAAAAAAAAAAAAAAAAACTCTGCGAAATGCGTTACGAAATGAAAAAAAAAAAAAAGAATTTATACTCTATGAAACAGGACACGTCCAGAGTTGCATGTCATAGATATGGTATCAGAACAAAGGTAATTTGTTCTAAAGAAGCATTTAACCATCAGGATAATTAATAAAAATTGATTTTCGTTCGCCTGGGGCATTAAAAAAGTTACTAGACTAAACAAAAAAAAAAGCACAATATAAAGTGTACGAAAGAAGGTGCGCAATGAGTTATGTATGACAGATATGATATCGGAACATGGGTGTTTCATACTGAATACGCATTTAACCATAAGTATAATTAATGAAAATTAACTTACAAAAAGAGCGCGGAAAATTAGACTATATTCAGCGCTCTTCGCAAGAAAAGAGAGAAGTGCGCGCGCAAGCGCCGCGCATTAGGTTTAGAATCGTCACCATCATGCAGTAATGGGTAGAGGGCAAGAGTGGATCGAGCGCTCATTCGCTTGCTCCACCGTGTTCGGTTCGCCCATCACGTTCGCTATGGAATCGGACGACGAAGCCGCCGGACCAAGCGTCACAGTGCCCACAAGTCGAGGACGATGACATTGAACAACAACGAACAACGTCCGATGGAGGACCATCGGATGTGCACATCAACGCCGGAAGGGGGAGAGTGCGACTACCAGACAGCTAAGTCAAGGATTAGAGTCGCCTCCAGTTTTCTTTCTTCTTCTAGAAGAGCCAGATCCACTTTAAACGGAATCGATAAAAGCACAAGTGAATGAATGTTATTCACAACACAGTCGATCCTGTTCCAACAACTTTTTTTCAATCAGATAGTGCCACCAAATCATCTCAAACTTGCATTGCAATTAAAATGTACCATAGCTGATATTCAGGAGCAAATGTTTGATTTGGCTCGTTCTGATGCTACTGCTCTGTTTCGTTCCTGTTTCGGCCCACAAAATGTCTAAGTGGCAGCGCATGCACAGCTTCGCAATGATTTTCGACAAAATTAAACTCGTAAAGTGTGCTCAGTACCACCCTTTGTAGGACGGGAATTATCCGCGGCGGCAATGTTGTTTGTTTTTGTCACGTGTTGTTCACACGCCCACTGACCAAGAGCGGATCTGGCACATTTCGATCCAAACAGGACCAGGATTTGACTCATTCCTTACTTGAGAATAATCTATCGTCCGGGCACTTGAATCTCTCATTGACTAATTTGCCCAATTTTCCCAATCTGGACGGAACAGTTTTGACAAGAGATAAACCTAGACGTTCGTATCACTGTGCCTGCAAACTTAGGCCAGTTTAGGTTTCAGAATCAGGATCTCGCCGAACAAAAGAAAAATAAAAGAGATTCTCCTTGTATATAGCGACCGGCATGTGCTAGATGAACGCATTGTTGTAGTATTATGCTCGCTACACTAAAAAAAGGCTGTTCGAAAGTACGCCATTTTCAGTGGTGCTCCCGACTCCCCCCGACCTCTTCGTCCTCGGAAAACATCGGTCGCTAACTGCGATACATCTCTTGAAAAGCTCTGTGGGAAAATGATGTAGTATAATAGAACAGGTAAGCACAAAGAACGGAGACAACTAACATACACGAGTCGCCTTTCAATAAAGAAAAAAAGAAAAAAAAAAACCTCCTGAATGAGCACATATAAGAGCTGCAAAGTACACCGCCATCGCGTATTCTGTTCTTCACGTTTGATTTAATTAATGTCATAATAATCGCCTTGCTCTGTACCCGCTCACTGACGACTACCAGAAGGCTTAGATTCCGCCTCAACCTATTGGAAGTATTAGAAAGGCTATCGAAGGGAGGTATGAGCAGTATTATGCGACACCTTACCTCTTTTTGTCCCCGCGGGCACGTTAATTTCGCTAAAGCGAAACTTGACGGACGAAAAGTCGGACCCTTTCTACAGGACCTGGCATCTAAAAGTGCATGTACAACAGTTCAGTAAGGGGCCCGGTCACATGTTATCATAGCAGATTATCTGTTGACTAAACCGGGAAGTGAGGCAATCCCCTCGCTTGTCAATAATGTGCGGTGTGACCGGCGAACGTCAAGCGCTTATCAGGCTGCCACCGGAAATAGGAATGTCGATGCAGTGATTAACCAACATGTGAGTGAATCACACCAGTGGCAAAGTGACACCAAGAGGGGATGCTGACAGCATATACTTGTCCACGCACGCAAATAGACCGGAAGGCACAGAGGTGCCCTCTGTTGTCTTTAATTTCGGGCGCATTAGAAACAAATATGTAAACAAAACGCTCCACATGTAATGTAACAGAATGGCTGTTTCAGGAGACTACCGATTCGGGGGTTTAATTGTATTGCGGGGTCTCGAAAAAAAGTCATTCGCCTTGTAAGTGATCAAACGCATAGAAACTATAGCGTCTGCAGCAGTGATTCAATTATCTTAAAATTAAAGACGATGGGTGAGAGGGTACATGCGATTAACACTTCATTTATGCAAGATTCCAACCAGGATATTAATTTCTTACACCAGGGGCCTGTTTGAATTGATATCATCAACATGTCATATAAGTCACACAAATGAAGATTTGCTGCAGTTAAAGACGTGGCTGTAATGACATCTTTTCATTGGACACATGCAATGTCACGACGTTCATATAACGACATTTAATTAATTACCGAATGTTTTTCACCTTTGCACATTCTGGTATATACCGTGGTAATAAAAACGACAATGGCGGCTTCACGACGTACACGTCATGCCATTCGAGACGTATAATGGTATATATGAGGCGCATGTCATGAACATGCATGCCATCACACGTCACACACTTCTCTCATAAGCGCCCGTCATGTCATGCACATTCTAGTGCACAGCAGGGTAACGAAACGACCACTATGGCACCACAATGGCACCTTGTCATGCATTTCGTGACGTATATGACATGCACGTGGCGATATTCACGCCAGGAATTATCATTTTTGTTCACCATATAAGGTTGTGTGCTGCCATTATAGATAGATAGATAGATAGATAGATAGATAGATAGATAGATAGATAGATAGATAGATAGATAGATAGATAGATAGATAGATAGATAGATGTACGCCAAGAAACGCTTCGAATTTGGTATAGTTCGTATTTCATATTCTTACGCACTCTTCGTTATCATGCTTTGACGTGCACTGCCTTAGTACGCTTTAAAACTCGAATATGCATCTCTTGCCTGGAACACCCATCCAGCACCAAGCAATGATAATTAAATGAAAACGGAGTCTGCAAAATGGCCGACTTGATTAATCAAACAAATCTATTCGAGATAACCAAGAGCCATAAAATAAAATCGTCAATAAACGCCCAATGTTACTGGGAAAAATATACACAACCGAGTTTCCTTTCCACAAGTTTTACCACAATCATTGGTCACCCCACCACGAACGCATTAAATGAGCTCATCGTGGAAACTCTGGCTCCTGAGTGGATCATCAACATGAACATGAGAAGTATGGAACATACCCTCGACTGTGCAAATCTGACATCGAATTCACACAGCTTCACGGTCTCTGAAATCACGGTCTCCCCCAACACACACACACACACACACACACACACACACACACACACACACACACACACACACACACACACACGCACACACACACACACACACACACACACACACACACACACACACACAACGATAGCGTTTGCACGTACAATGGATCGTGCATATCGGCCTATAGTGGTTTCTACTTCTACTGGGAGCGTCGGTTCCAGTTCAAGGACCTGCCATCGTCGGGCAGAAGGGCCCCTGTAAGATATTGAAACCAAGTGGCCGTCGACTGACGAATCTTCTCAACGTTCTACCGAAGAAGCTGCAGCTGAAGATGCCAAAGGGGCTCGTTGTCCCGTCTTGGATGCGCTACACCAATGCCATATATGATTCACCAAGAAGCTGAAAGTGCAAAGTTAGTCGATTTCTCGCTCACTCTGGTTACGAGTAACACTGACACGATTTGTCATAATACTAGGACTCATCTTGGATCCTTTGAAATGTGTAAGCAATCCATAAAATGCGGCCACCGCGGTGGTAAATCATGCCGAACGATTATTGTATTCTTTTACGATGCAACAACACAGAACAAACAGAGAGGACAAACAACACCGATGAGACATGACACACACTGCTATGTGCGGTTTGCCCTGGCTGCTGTTGGCGCTGAGTTTCATCGTAAATTATTATATTATTATGCACCAACTAAAACTGAGGGCTTGCTCTGGCAACAAGCGACGGGACAGTGTGTGTGTGGGAAATGATGTAGCACTCGTATATATATATATATATATATATATATATATATACGAGTGCTGTAGGGAATTAAATGAACAAGCTAGCAAGCTGAGCGAAAGGACTGCCTGTTCTTTAGCCAGATGAGAATGCAGGCATACCCCACGTATCTAAGCCAAGAATCAGCAATCAGAGCAGGATCGAACAATACAAAGGAG
This sequence comes from Hyalomma asiaticum, assembly GCA_013339685.2. NCBI lineage: Eukaryota > Metazoa > Arthropoda > Arachnida > Ixodida > Ixodidae > Hyalomma > Hyalomma asiaticum. The sequence goes on from CM023481.1 coordinate 194,333,667, forward strand.
ATGCAGCTTACTAACTTGCCATCGTAGAGTCCCGTCGTATTCCGTTAGTCATATGGCTGAGGCGGGAGCCGCAGCCGGAATGGGCGACAGCGGCTTCGACCGACCGGAATTAGACGCGATGGGAAAAACTCGGCAGAGAAGCAGCGTTATGAACGAGAGAGGAAGTCAACGAGGAACGAATGTCCCGGCTGGGTACGAGGCGCCAGACTATCGCGCTCTTCGCTTTATTTTCTGCGTGCTCATAAGTCTTTCAAGGCTTGTTAGTCAGAGGAAAAGGGCTCTTGCTGTTGTGCTGCGTTCGCAGTGAATGCCTCTTTCGATATGCGAGGTCCCGCCATACGCTCCTACCCTGTGCCAGACATAACTTACTTGAATCTTGCTCACTTATTTTGGGATAAGTTAGCGTAACTGTGAGTAACTCTCGTCAAAATACACTCAGTTGTTATTGAGGCCCAGTCACGGTTACTTGTCGGGCCTCAATAAAATAATGGATACGATTCGTGGGCTCAAGCTGATTAAAGAGTGAGGCCTGAACCAATAGTGAGAGGAAAGGCATCCGCAATGCGAGAGAGTGTAAAGGTGTTCGCGAAGGTTGTAAGAAGAAAAAGAGAGAGCGAGATTGCACCTTTCTAAGGACAATAAAAGCTTGCACGTTTTTAACATGGAAGGAGCCAGTGAGATTGAGCTCGAGCGTGGAGGAGTATTGGCGTGGCACGTGAAACAACAGGGATGATGGGGGCGTGCCTCAAGTATCTTCGTTTCCGAGATTGTGAGATATGGTGCAGGGAAAAACTATCGCAGTAACGCTATGGTTCGCCGTTATCGGCGGGCCTGCAGCGACCAGCAAACCCAACAATGTTCTCTTTAACGTCATGGATGAGTCGTGTTTGTGAAGATAGTGCAAATGAAGAAGGCGTGCAGACATGACACAACGACGAGGGTATGAAAAGGAGAACTCGAAACCCTTGTGTTGCAAATGGAGCGAATCAATACCTCTTGCAGGAAAAGCGAGCCTCTGTCAGCAGTGCGCTTGTGTTTTGTCAAGAAGATGGTGACATCCCTGGCGCCCTTCTGGTGAAAGAAAAAGTTAGCGACGAGCAAGGAAAAAAAAGGACCGGGCGCCAAATGCGCAAACACGTTACTATGCTAAACCTGCGGGTAAAAGCACTTGACAGCCAATCGCAGTTTTGGGCATAATGTAATAAGCTAAAGGGTGTGTTCTGCAGTATTCACGGTGGGCGGCTAAAGAGACAGCTACGCGAACAGCGGCCATCTTGAGCCCCATTCCACTTCTCCACGTAGACGTCAAATTAGACGGGGCCGCTAAGAAAGCACCCGAAGACAAAGATGTTACAGACTACTTTGCTGTCCAAACAAAATGGCGGATGAGCGGATTGCTTCGATGTACTTCGATCTGCCGGGATGGTGGTCTGCTCGAATGTACGCGCTTTCTTACACGCTTAGAGAGAGCTACGTAGAGTTTCCCGTAGACTGCGATGCGAAATAAGCAAAAGAAACGGAGTTCTGGGAGTTTTACTTAGCTTACATTTATCGATGCAAGGTGGCGTCACAATGGCGCAAGCGTCGTTCAGACACGTTCTATTACTCGGACGGCAAGCGTGCGAAGCTGTTTTCTAGCTGTCCACGTAGACTGTCTACGATGCTGTCCAGAAATGCGACACAGCCCTAGTTTAACCAACCAACACGTTAGGATGACCACTATATAGTGTAATAGACTGCGGGAGAGACGACGTAGTGGGAGAGACGACAGCACACAATGCGCAAGTTGGTCCTCGCTAAGCATCGCGACTGCGTACCGCAGTACTGCAGTTACACGCCGACTCGACACCGTGTTGTGCTACGGTGGTTGTCCACAAGCCATGAAAGCTAGGCCAGCGTAGATGGCCAACGGCTAACATTTGCGTAACTGCAAAAAACAAGGCGTTCTTTTTCTGGGGTTGATATGCCCAAGTATAAGTAAACATTTGTTAATTAGCTCTTTTGTGCATTTAGAGATCACCTGAAAGTTGGGCTCTTCTCTTCAAGTAGAACAGCTCATGGAAGAAGGGAAGGAAGGAAAGAAGAAGGAAATAGGAGGGAGGAGGGAAAATACAGGGAGGTTAACCAGTTCAGAATAACCGGTATACTGCCTATACACTGGAGGAAAAAAAAAGTTCGGGGCAACTGAAAGTTCGTAAGAGCGTAAGAGAGGGAGATATGGGGAAGGTACACACACAATGTCACAGTCAGTCGCTCTAGCGCGGTAGCAGATATCGCTAGTGCGCAGCCGCTTGCAAGTCTGTCGTCCTTAAAATCTTCAGCAGAACCGTAGTTGAGAACTGTGCTATATGCCGCCAGGCGTACAGCCTTCAATTGAATAACAAAATGCAGGTGGTGTAGTTCGCTTCTCTTTTGTGAGTGTTCGCCACAGGCGTATACACTGTTGCTTGACGCAGACGAACATTAAATATGCATTTAATGTGTAACTCTCCCTGTGTCTCTTGTTGATCAGAACGCGGGAGAGAACCATAGCTATATATATATATATATATATATATATATATATATATATATATATATATATATATATATATATATATATATATATATATATATATATATATATATATATATATATATATATATATATATACTTGGTGCACCTTGTATGCAGATCTCTTTACCAATATGCTCCCAATACACTTCGTTGCGCTGTCGTCGCTGACAGCATATCAAACCCATCCCTCATGGATATATATATATATATATATATATACACACATGAGGGATGGGTGTGATATGCTGTCAGCGACGACAGCGCAACGAAGTGTATTGGGAGCATATTGGTAAAGAGATTTGCATACAAGGTGCACCAAGTATTTGTTCACTCGACTGAGAGAGAGTACCACGCGTGACGGTATTATTTCTCAATCGGTAAACAAGGTACTCACGCAAACGGTGCCTGTTGATTACTGTGGTTGGTATCAAGCGCCGAAGGAAAAGCGTAGCAACCTCAAGAGCGCAGACGTCTTCCTCCTTCCTTATCGTTTTTTTTTACCTTCTTTTTCCGTACACTCCATATATGTTCATATCACACACGCCTTTCCAGGTCGCACATAGCACGCTCACTAAGCCAAACGTAGTCAGTTGCGGCAACCCCGTAGGTTTCACTTTGGCACGATAAGCTTACTAAAAAAAAAAACAAAAAAAAACTTATGAATGTACCCGTGCAGGCAAACAGGACGAGCTGCAGTTGCGCAGCACATAAAGTGATCGAAAGAAGAGTGGTTCGTTAGAAAGGAAATAGGCGCATGTTTCTGCATGCCATTAAAGGTAGCACGGCTCAGCGCCATGATCACCATAAAGTGATGCGACCACGAACATGCGGTCGCATCGCTTTGGGCACTTTAGACACTTTAGGCAACAGACTCACAAATCTACCTTTCTTCTCTCGTAAAATTTGCTTGCGTAACAACAACAACAACAACAAAAAAAACCCTCCTGGTTCATCTGGTTCGTTTGCGCGCCCCACTAAAGAAAATTATAGCAAAAAAAAAAAAAGGAGAACAGGTTTGCAGGTTCGAGCTAGTATTCCCAAAGAATTTGTCTCGTTAGGCCAGTTCTCACGAATAAATGACAGCCCATACTAACAGAGAAGCACTTAAAAACAAAATGGTCTACTATACCGCATGACCGAATTCGCAAAGCTTTCCGTCCGCGCGTTTTCACGTTTTCACCTCAATCTTTCTAAGTTGCAGGGAATAATGGGCGGAAATTGCGCATGCCAGCCGGCCGTCCCCAAGGAGCGTAGCGCCGCCAAAAAAAATTAATTTCAGCCAGTTGGCTCGAGTTGCGCAGTATCCCCGTTTGAGGAGGTCGCTTACCTCAGCCCACAAGGCGCTAAGAGATGAACAGCATGCCGCAGCAGCGTGACAGAAGCACGTGGCGCGCGCTTACCCTGCGACAGCGGCGTCCCTCGGTGCCGACCTAGGGCGCCATGCTCCATGCGCGTGTGCCGTTAGCAGCGGCGGCGGCGGCGGCGGCACGGGTGGGAAGGGGACGCGCGCGCGCGTCGGGAAGGGCCTTCGGGCGTGGTGTTGTTCTTCGCTGGCGGCCGCTGTCACCAGGCCGACGCGCGTGCAGCTGCGCGCGGCCGCGCCGGATGCGCAAAATAAATATTAAAAAAAAGGGAACACAAAATAATGACAGCTGGGGCGGAAGAGCCCGAGGCGGAAACCAGAGGGCGTCTGCGGCGCGGCAAGCGACGGTCGCGTTAAGGTCGTCAAAAGTCAGAGGGCGTTGTGGTCTCACGACCGATCTGCTGCTGAGAGGGCTATTATTACACCGCCCGCCCATTAGCGCCAACTCGACGGGACGGGCGGGCAGAAACACTGCTGTGCGCGATGAGTGACGTCGACGAGCGGGGCGGCCTTACGGGCGCTGTCCTCTGGCCGCGCACATTGCACCCTTTTTATGGGCTACTTTGGACGTCGTTTCATGCCGGTTTGGTGACCTTCCACATCCCTCACATAGGAGAGACCGTTAGTGGTGCCTACGCCAAGAACCCGCAGTCCTAGCACCGATCTAATGTCACTGGACCAAGGGGTTGGTTTGGTATCTTTGGGACGCAGGGCGAAATTAAAAGAAATATTCGAGCGAAAACATGCAACGTCGACGGCGCATCATGAGTCGTTTCTTCCTGTATGTAGATGAAAGAGTCCCGACATGTTTTCTCGCCGACAGGGTTGCATATAAGAGCGGCGTATTTACTGCCGCTAAACTTGGCCCGAAATTTATTCTGTGGCGTAACCGCTAGCCTTGCTCCGTACCAAGATAATCGATTTTTGCTGTGGTCGTTTCCGAGTGAATGACCGCACAGCCCGACTTGAGACTCTCAACCTACAACTTCGATCAGGGAGGAAGTATGAACACGCTGCACGGCTTCCCGGGAAAGAAGGATGCTGATATTCCGGGGTCCTTACGTTTTATTTTGCTCTGTTAACAGTGCAGTGGTGGCAAGCGCTGGTAGGATATTAGCGCTCGACTTTATGTGGCTTCTGGTGGCTGCGCTTTCGTTCTTCACTTCGGTGTTGTTTTCAGTGAGTGAAACGCCTTGCGGCAAATCATCGCGCATTGACTTCACATGCTCATTCTCGGGCGGAATTAATTGATTGGTGACGTTCTAGTGCAAAAGCCACGATATGATTGTGAAACACGCGCCGTAGGGGAGAACTCCGAAGTAATTTTGACCGCCTGGTGTTCCTCAACCTGCACCTAAATTTGAGCACACAAGTCTTCTTTCCATTTCGCCCCCATCGAAATGCAGCCGCCGCGAACAGGATTCGATCCCGCGACCTCGAGCTTCGCAAGCAAATACCTAGCGGCTAAGCTGCCACGCACGGTCTAGTGTAGAATGAAGCATCGCAAGCGGTTCTCTCAAGGCAAGTTCTCGTTTATCTTTCCCCTAAAATGAAAGCGCCATATCCAAATCTTGTAAAACGCAGCTGCACCGGGCTTTTTTCTCCGTACATAAAACCCTCGGGGTTCAAAAGCAATCCCCAGCGCCGCACTACGGAGAGCCTCAGAAACGGACTGCATGTGTGTGCTTCTCTTTCAAGTACATTCCGAAATTTAATTAAAGTGGCACGTGGTACACATTCGTGCTTTGAGATGGTACATACCGAAAGAAACAACTCATTATGCACTCCCGCTCGATCACTGTTCGATAAATGAATATTGTATAAAGGCCTCGAATTTATCAATGCATGAGCTCTGAGATGTTCGATAGGTGGTCCTTTGAATTGTGTCGCGCATGAAGACAGAACACGTGCAAATTAACGCCGTTTTGCGCAGGCTAGTTGGATATGTTATATGCTAAAGAAATGGAAGCGAATTTGTCTGAAACACGAAATGTAAGCTTCTGCGCAGGTATTATCACTACATTCTTTTTATCGACTTTCTCTGAGTGAGCGGCGCATTATAATGTTATGCAAATCAACTTTTGCATAGGAGAGCCTTCAATATAAAGTAAGACACGAACCTCTTTATTAACGAGTCAATAAACAATAATAATAAAAAAAGAAACACTGCAGAAGTCAGGTTAGGAAATACGTACTACAGGAGTGAAGGCTATTTTTGAAACATTTAAAATTTGGCCCCCTAGCGGCAGGAAGCGGACGCTTGGCGGGCCATGTTTGCTCCACCGCGCGCCAGTCTTGCGAGCTGTGTTGCTTTGAGTCGGTCACAAATATATGGCACTGGTTCGAAGGAATGGCGAAATTTACAAATAATAGATGCCTTGTTGGTTGCAGTAGCACCTATAATTATTCTCCAGGTATGCGATTTTACCGGTTTTCTACCGCAGACTACGAACAGAATCGACGTCTACGGTGCACCGCACTCGTTCGATGATAACATTTTTGCGAAAAGACTACGTGTTTCTTGTTCCTCAGATATGAATGCTGTCTTTTTTTTTTTACAGCACGGAAGGCGTCATGATCGCCATTCGCTGGTCTTGGAAGCGGAAGTTATTTCGTGCACACACAAATGAACTGCCACAATATTTTTGCATTCACTTGCGACGCCGGCACGGCAGTCGCAGTTCACCGCTCGCATGTCCCTGCTTTCGTCGATCTAAAAACATGACATGAACTAGCTCTATCAAAGGAAGATCTCTGCTTCAGCCGCGTTCTGCGGCCCCTCTTGCCTGCTTTTACCCGCAGGTAGAACGTACGATGCGCGGGGGGGGGGGGGGAGTTATCAATTTGGACTTCGTACGGGACATGACGGCAACGGCGACGGCAAAATCCGTCGAGACTGTCCATATAATTGCTAAGAAGCAGGATTGCGCAGATAAGCAGGAGAACACGGAAAAGGGCTCAGAGTGCTAGAAATGAAGCTCAAGAGGACAGAAAGTTGAGCGAGTTGGTAAGGATCCATAGTCAGCTATTGTCAGCTATTGTTAGCTTCTGTCAGGTATCGTATTTTTTGCAGTATTTGGTCTCAAAATGTCCGGGAGACCTCTATGTAACGTGACTTACGCTTCTAATACGTGATAAGCACTATCATAGCAAAACATATGTTGTGCTACCATTCGGCATGCTTTTGTGCACCTTTGCTCGATCCCGAACGACGCCTATGAAAGCACGCAAATGCACCGTATAATGAATTTTCCTTCGAGAAAACTTATGTCTGTAGTTTAAAAGAGTTAAATGCTGGGCTAGTTGGTGTTCAGACTTCACATTCATCGTATTTAGCGCAAAGGTAACACAGACAGCATACGTCCGTACTTTGGACTAGCGTGAGTGCCAACGTTACGTCGTACCATGAGATATATCATTTAGTCGCCACAGTGCTGTCGACGTTCCTGGTTTGCCCACGGTAAGCACACTCATGAGTGGGTACTCATGCACTTTGCACGACCTTGATCTTACTCGTAACACTGGCTGAATGGCAAATAATTCGAAACAGACAATTTCCTCGCTGACTGCTTCGCATTACACCGATTCCCACAATACGTGGGATCGGCAGGATTTTGTTCTGGATAAGTCTTTCCGAAGATTCCTGCGTAACAAGATTTTTGTCAGACCTTTGCACAATATCCGCAAAGGGTCAGCAGAATTTCTCCAGAAAGACGTGCTTCAATCGGTAACAAGACGATGACACATGAATATTATAACGTCCTCTCAATGTGTGTAGAACTTGCAGTTAAAATACAAGCGCACTAGCATTTTCTTACTTTTTAAAAATTTTCCGCCATTAAAATGCGACTGCCACGGCCATTAGTCGAACGAATGACCTCGTGATCAGCTGCGCCGTAGCCGACAAGTCACTGTGATATATTGGGACATTCTCATTGCGCATCGTGATACTAGTCATGCCTACCATGGCGACACAGAAATCTTGATAACACATAAATCTTGATTATTTATTCACAGACCTCTTATTAACACGTACAGGCGCAAGCAAAAGTATACGGACCACGGTATCGCGTGGCTCACAGGCTCTTCGCGACACTTCCGTTACGTCAGCTGCGATCGACAGCAGCGCTATGTGCAAGAAGCATCCCTCCTTAAATCTAGGGCCTGTCTGTTTTTCCAACTGTGAACAAGTATTTTCCACCTTTCTCTTTCTAACGCTAAGCGCCCTTCGGTATCCGAATCCACGGGTTCATATGACGATAGCGCTTCGCGAAACTGATATCTCTTCATCAGCACACCGGTCGATGCAGGCCGTGACGGCTGTGATACCGCTATCAAGGCAGATATGTGGCGTTCTTACCGCCGACGAGCGCTGTGCGTGGAAACAGCAAACTAACAATGCGGTGCACGGCACTGAAAAATTTACATGCTAGCGGGTAGCGAGTAGACTAATTTCCGGTTGAGCTCTCCGGTGGCCGTTAGGCGGCGTTCCGCTAGGTGGAGCGGAAAGCCAGTTTGGCACGCGCTCGCGTGGTCCGTATACGTTTGATCGCGACTGTACCTGCTGGTATCCGTTACGGCTTTCCATTTCCTGGAGCTCTTCCTATCCAGATTTTCATATAGTCTAGGAATAGCAGCGACAAAATCCACGTATTGCAATAAATCGACACATGACAACTTTCCTATACTTTCAATGCATGATAACAATTTTCCCGTAATAGCATGAAACATACCCAACATTAAAAACCTCAACTTACGCTTTCGACACATATTTCGTCAGCCTCTGTCTTACATTAACGCTTAGCTCGTACTGAACTGAGTACGCTGAGAAAAGCCCCGCCACGGTGGTCTAGTGGCTAAGGTACTCGGCTGCTGATCCGAGGGTCGCGGGATCGAATCCCGGCCGCGGCGGCTGCATTTCGGTGGAGGCGAAATGTTGAGGCCCGTGTGCTGTGCGATGTCAGCGCACGTTAAAGAACCCCAGGTGGTCGAAATTTCCGGAGACCTCCACTACGGCGTCTCGTATAATCACAGCTGGTTTTGGGACGTAAAACCCCACATAACAACAACGCTGAGAAAAAGATATCTCGCCTCGTGTATACCTCTCATCTCAAAGTCCTCGATTTGTCACTGGTTATCACCATACTATATCTGTGCTGTGCATCAGCGTTTATTCCTCAAACAAAAAAAATGATAAGCTTATCATCTTTACGATGGGGCCGATCGTCAGGACCGCAATGTTGTAGCGACGCGTTCCGGTCAGTACTATATACCACTTTACCATCCACCCACCGACTGAGCCCACTGATAACGATAAGGAGCGAACCACGAACGAACCGTGCAGAGGAATAGCACAGAAAAGGCGTTGCTGCAAAACAACGCCCTGGAGAGTACTATAACCACATGCTGCTTGGCGACATTTTGTTCTGTTTCAAATCTCAAAGGACTCCTGTTGAAACTAGCTGGTCACTAGAAAGAAGAAAAAAAAAAACAATCGTTATCTCGTGTAATTTTACCATTATCCTAGCACTGGAAGCGAACTTTCTGCGTCAGCGCACACAGAGCAACAGCCTAAAGCACGTTAATACGAATAAGAAACCGCGAGGAATTATTTCATGATCGACATATAAATGGTTCGGATTCATTATCACTAAGTCTGTAAGTAGTCGCTTTTGCTCCACTTCTGCAATACTTGCTATGTCCAAAAACAACTCCAAGCTCTTCAGAACTCCTCATACCAAGCTGAAATCGAAGCTTATGCTTATTAGATTAACTCTGAAAGTCTTGATTATGATGTGCGAATTGCTGCAAAAATTTAAAGAAAAAAGCTTCTATCTTTATTAAACAACTTCACGGCGGCCCACACAATATTTCCGTTCTGTGATAATCCCTACGTTCACCCATTAATCTATATTTTCCAACAAAACGTCGAATTGAAGAAGCCATAACATAATGTCACTAGTGTCACCTTATTTGGTCTGACGAAGTGTCGCATGACTGGAAGGTAGGCAGGGTCTTTCCTATGCCATTGTAAGGCCAGTTATCCCCGCATTGGGTTTATCGCCAGGAACATTTAAAAACAGTGCGAGATTAACAGGCTAGAAGCAATGCGCATATGCAACGTGCAATGTGTAACATGTGTACAATACATGCGTCACCGCGGGGATGGCAACTTGCCACCCTTTTTTAATCTTCGTTCACTGAATTTAATTTTGCTTTCTTCACGTCGCCACACGGAATTACCAAGTTCCTCGCACATTTTTGTTGGAGCTTAAAAGAACAATTACGTTGACTTAACGCCAGAGCCATCGACGAGACATGACACGACTTACTATGCACGAAATAACACGCTTAAATTCAGCTATCCCGTGGCCCCCTGCTCCCCGCTTAAGCATTGAAGATTGGAGTTCCTTACCTGGTTCTGTTCGTTCATACCCATCCCGAAGCTTTGCACGGGCCCACCACCCGAGACGTATAGCCATGCGTATACTTTTCTGGTGATCGAGTGTATTTGTTTATTTCTTTTGTCGCTGTATAGATTGCGCATTTTTGCTTCTCTTAAACAAAACCTGCTCTAAAACGTACAGAGCTGCAGTATACACAAATAAATGTCACTTACGCACTTTTGCTCAACACTGATTGAAGATATCAGTTACTGGAACATAATAAATAGTTTTCATCTGTTCACTTCACCTTTATTATTATAGTTGCGATAGGTACTATCTTGGGAAGACATCCAGCTTGCTCCTGTCACTAAGAATACAATGTCATGCACAGGTGAGCTGATCGCGGACTGAAAAAAAAAATGCATTCGGCAAGGTTCCACACCATCAGATATATTTCTTCAACCTCTGTAATTTGAATATTAATAATGCAAAGTGAACATGGATAACCACATAAGACGTTTGTTTACGCGGAGTCGTTCTTTATTCGATTACGCCCAGACATTCAATTCAGTTTAATGCCTTTTTATCTTGTGTGAAAGAAAAGGTACTGTAAGCCATGCTTGGTATCTGCCCCACCCACCCCATAAATACACTGAGAGATATTTTGTGATATTAAACACATACGTGAAGTGAAGGAACACAGAAATGTGGTATGTTATGTGTCATTGGCACGCTATACTTATGAGACACCGGGTAACGAAGGACTCCTGATTTTGAGCGCTTATTTTTCTTTAGTACACTCAAGATTATGGCATACTCAACTGCAACTAGCTGATTTTAACGAGGGACCTCCTTTCTGGTTGTGTAGACAAATTAGCGATTGTCGCCTGTACATCTTTTGGTGAGTTTAAACCTTCGTTCCTGCTTCGCTTTGTTGTTCCAACGCGCATACGTCCTACTCACTTTTTTGACGTTGTGTCCCGAAAAACCTGCACTTAACGTACTCTGCATGGAGGGAACACATGATTCTTCACGATGACTTGGAGTATAATGTAAGCTAATGTGACACCATAATAGTAGCCTTACCAGCGCGCAGCTAGAAAAAAAAAAGAAGAAATAAGGCGACCCGCAAGGTTTGGCTTTTTCCTGAGGCGCGCGTTGATAAAATGCACAAACTCCCAGATTATGGCACGGCCGGTCTGGAGGCGCTCGCTCGCTCGCTCCTTGGAGCGAGCGCGCGCCTCCAGACCGGCCGTGTTTCTGGTTCTCTCTGATGCTCCGAGAGGGCGGAGCAAAAAAAGCCAAAACAAATATTTTCATACTTGTCTCTTTCAGCCGCGACCCTCGGAAAGTTCGTCGGCGTTCAAGCTGCCGGGCTTCACCGCACAAGAACATCTGGTCGTGGTCTGCTCTTATTTAATCTCTCGCTGGCCGCGCGGGAAATCATTCAGCTCGCGGTCCTACATACTCGTTCGCGCCTTTTGAAATTGCCTGGAACACGCACCATTCGCCCTCGGCCACACGCTGGGGTGCTTTTAGTCTCTCATTCGCGGGCACCCTAACGGGCTTTCTAGAATCAGCAACGAGGGTCCCCGTTGAAGAGGCACACGTGGTCTTTATTCAGTTCCTCTCTCTCGAAAATCCTAATCTTGTGCATTTGGCCATATGCCTGCTTGTGTTCGTTGTGGAGTTCATTTTTCAGCTCTCTCTTCCATACAACCACTTGCACTGCCAAATCAGCAGCGCTGTTTTCAATCGTGAATCGTGAAAAGGAGACATTCATAAGATAACTGCGTGGCTGCTGTATGGCATGGTCATTACCCTCTCTCGCAAAAATGTGAGTTCAATTTTCTTTAGCTCATCTGTTGTACAACTTGGGCGTGATACATGTATGGCGGGAACGGTAGATTATATTCGGTACTTGCGACTCATGAATTTTATTGGCACAGCTCCTGTCTTACTTTTTCAGTCTTTGACGGCGCAAATGGCTATGTGACTGATAGAATTTTAATCACCAGTTCTACCCCTGTGCTCGCCGCTTTGGTGTACAAAGATTAAAATAAAAAAGGCATTTACATTCAAATTATACTCCTTCATTTGGGACTGTTGAGGGAAGAAGCGGCACTAAGGCCTCTTAAAGTGACCTAGCAGTGCAGGGCATCCAGTTCTTATAGGCAATTTCGGTTACAAAATAAACTGTCCCGCAAACACGCGTAGTCTGAGGAGCCAATTGCCTACACCACTAAAAGGGGGGAGCAGCTGATGAATAAACTGTTTCCAATGGAACAATTATGATTGCTGTCATATGTTAATTGTTGTCTCTAGCTTCAGCATCAGGTAATTCCTTCTCGTCACTATGTGAATACATATCGGAAATGACAATAAGAATAAAAAAATCTAAAGCAGGGACGTTCAAATGAGGAATGGTCAAATAATACATGCATCATTTGTAATTCCCTCATTTAAGAAACACATGGCAGCGCCATAGACGACGTGATGCATCATTTAGGCAACATTAGCGGCACGTCAAGACATTATCGATTACTTTGTCAAGATTATACGACATTGATCGTCATTCAGCCAACAGTGAGCGTCATTTAGCCAATACTAGCCATTGTTTGCCAAATATCTAACAACATTAACCAATGCTACACAGTGCTGGTAATGTGCGAGCAAATGCGGTAGACCATAATACCGGTCTTAGGCAACTGTAGTGACGGACATGCTGTCGCAATCCCCCAACCGCCTCCACACACACACACACACACACACACACACACACACACACACACACACACACACACACACACACACACACACACACACACACACACACACACACACACACACCACACACACACATACACACACACACGCGCACGCACGCACGCACGCTTTTCCCCGGAGACCTAGCGAAAGAATGTTTATGCTTTAAATGTGCACTTGCAATCGGGGCCTGTCCCTTTCAGATAGCAAATACAATGTAATATGCAAAATTTCATAACGTCACAAACACAAGAGATGGAGACTAGGAAAACACAGGACAGAGTGCTAACTTCAACTTACAGTTTATTTTGGTTCACTGGCCTTGCATACTCATGGGAAAGCCCTTCAATAACAGCAAGTATCACCAAAAAGAACCGAAGAACAAATAAGAAGAAAACCCCCTCCAAAATCATGTGCGCCATCACGTCGTTCACTTCCAGATCAAACATTCGGTTCTTATCAAATAATCAAAATTCATATTCTTTCCTTGTTAGCAAAATTCAAGGAGCGCTAACACACGATGAGCCCGCCCTATCAATTTCTCGAGCTGCAATGATTTCACGCGCCGTTTTATTCTGGAATATGCGCACCATAGAGGTTCGCCTCTAGGACGGATTGCAGCCACAGTCGCGGCAGTGCGAAGCCCAGTGACCCGACATCGGTCTCGTCATGTTATAGTGGTGCTCCTCACTTAAGCACCTGCCCGTCTGGCCTATGTACCTTCTTCCTCAGGACAGCGGGACGGAGAACACCATATCATCCACGCAACACACATATGGCGGACGGCGTTGTTTTGTGTATAGGGAGGCAGGTTCATCAGCGTTTGCTTCTCTACATATTCTAGATAACCTTTCAGGCACGGAAAAGACAACATGAACGCCTGCACGATTACCCAGCTTTTTTAGGCCGTGAGAAATCAGGTGACATGATGAGATGACGGTGACTGTCATCCCATATTGCCACATGATATCGACAACCCGACAACCCGACATTCCACATTACCACTGGATTTCGGCTTCGACAAGCTGTGTAAAACGGCCTAACATTTATTGCGAGAACGACTTTTCAATTTTGAGAGACAACTGTCCAAGCTCATACACGCGTCGAATGCAAAGATTTGTTAGCCTACCATCTTCCCCTGCAGTCATGGTACATTACGTTTTGGTCACAGCTATTCTTAAATTACATTTGTTTTTTTCGTGTCACAACACGCTGGTAAAAACTACGTTAAGGTCACTTGATGCTGGATGGGGAGGGCATTACATTTGCCGTCTGACCGGAGTATTAGTATGCCTAAGCAACAGCTAAGAACACGCAGCGAGGCTATTCGCGAGCGTCAGCCGAGGCTGGACGGGCGGCCGCGGTGACAGTGTTTTTAAAGACGATGGTCTTTCTTGGGATACTTGAACGCAGAAATTTTGGTCTGTCTTTCTGTTTGTCTGCTTGTCACACGATTCAGCCACCCATCCCAAGTTTAAGCACTTGCCTAACGCCCAGCCATCTTGAACTGGTAGTCGCGTTCATACTTGTGAACAGTGTCGATCAAAAAGCAAATATTACGCATATCTGAGGCGCAACACCAATACGTAGGTGGTGTGTTCGTTTACTACATAGATACCTAATCCTAAAGACCCTAGTGTTTCTTAGGCTGCGCTAAAAATGCGACGCTGTGCACGAAAAAGGCCTCTGCCGACGATTTGGTGCTGCCACCTGGCAGTTGCCCAGGGATTTTGCACAAGCTCATGTTTCCCGACGGCGCTGCCAGATGGCGTCCATATCTCACGCAGCGTACGGCCGGCTGAAGACTATCGTCTTTCGACGACATTTGCAGCGAAGCACGTAGTTACGCAGCCAATTTTTTGGTCGTTCGAATATTCGAGGTATTTGGTTAAAAACAGCGTTGCGTTGTTCCCAGTGTGTCGCGGATACGCGCTTACGGGGATGTCGTCAGATGGCGCTCAACATTTTGAGTACCCCCTATTAAATCTGGCCGGATACCTCGAGGTTCATTCTTGCTTCAACTCGATAGACGTGCCTTTAGGCCTGACCGCCCGCAATTTGCAGTCGCAGTTAACATACGTCATGAGTCATAAAAATTATCTGAAAAATAATTTGTAGGCTTGTGTCGTTACTGAACTAACCAGCGATTGTCGGAGTGTGTCTTATGTTATTCAGCGCAGATAACGCATCGCTGAAAAAAAAATGAAAATGCCCGCCTACTCAAATTGCCCTGTCCTTAAAAATTACTTAATATGTTCCTTACAACATTTGGTGTAACCTGTTCATAATGTGCACGGTCTTAAAAGCATTCCTTTCGCACATCTGGCACTGCATCCACTAAACCTGAGTTAGGAAAGTTGTCGTTAGCTTGGCATCATCGCTAACGGTGCAGTCTGAACCTCGATCAGAGACTATAGCCTGGAGGCCGTTTCGTGACCTTTTTTTTTATTATTATTTCGAGTCATGAGCACCGAGCAAAAAGCAGAAGGAGGAGGGGTGGAGGAAGTTGCCATCGTATTTGATGACGTTCTCGAAAAAAAAAATGTTGGCAGGAAGCAGTTACAGTTTATGCAAATATGCTTTCTTTTATCTAAGGCGGAAACTAAATAGTGACGGCTATATCGTATTTTCGGTGCGTGGCCTATTTTGAAAAATTCTCTGCATATATGCAGGAAGAAACACAAAAAGACTACGCTTGAGGCCATTTGCAGAACTTGTCGTCGTTTAACAACCTAACGTGGTTTTATGACAAAAAATGAGGTAACATTGAACGCCGCCATTTCAGATGCTAGGGTCGGTCCACGTGAAGCAGAAAAAGACAGCTGATATAAACTATAGCAAAGAAAGCTGGGAAATAGCTGGTAAACATGAGAACATCGCATGGAGCGCGGCGTAAAGTCAACTGACGGTGAGTGTGACATGAACTTCGGCACACTTGCTGCATTACAGACTACAATGGAACCGCTAGCCAAATGATCCGGTTGCCTTTCTACTAACCTATAACCATTCACTAAGCGGCACAGATGTCACGTCTAGCAATTTTCAAGCGAAGAGTGTTATTCCTCACAGTTTTCGCGAAAACGAACACCATCATGAAAGCAGCGCGCGCTACTCTTTCTTCGCACGCACAATTGGAAGATTCAAGAGAAACGCGCGCCCGTAGCAAGTGCACGCCCTTCAGTGCACGCTCGCCTCACTAAGAAGATGTGAACATACCTAAGGGATATGAACCCCTTGCATTATCTACCAGCGATAAAAAGAAAGGAAGAAAGAAAGTACGAAACAAAGAAAGAAGGAATGACAGGGAGAAAGGAACGAAAGGAAGAGAAAGAGGGAAAGAACGCAATCAGGTAAGAAATGGAGCTAGAAAAGAACACACACACACATACATACATACATACATACATACATACATACATACATACATACATACATACATAAAAAAGGCACGCACACGCCAAACTTCGCATGCCCCCATTTTTCCGATAATGGAACGGCTCCTAAACATTTTCTTCTTCTCTTGTTAAACTGCATACCACGCACACAACCACGTAATGCCCTGTCCGGCGCACATGTGTTCGATGATTAGGGCGTTCTGCTAAAGAAGCCTATTGATCGCTGAGAGAATCGTCGGTTTATGTGGAAGTGCGCAATGCGGCTCTAAACAGCAGTGCTACCAGGCTGTGTGAACTCTGGCGTGGAACTATCAGAGTAATGACGCGAGATCCCTCGGTCACGCGAAAAATGGGGCTGGCATACCACTAGATTTGATAGTTCATCCGGAAAGCCGAGAAAAGAACTACGCCGTAGCAGTGGTTGCGCTAATAGTACAGTGCGGGGATTCGCGGAGACAAAGCGCGCGCGAAACTATAGAGCTCATCGCTTGCAGCTCAGTGCTGATATATTCGAGCTTTATCAGTAAACAAACAGTGTTGCACTTCCCGACCGACATTCGCGTGTTGCCACTCGATCGTGTGAAGCGCACTAGAGGTCACGTTGTTCCGGCTGGTGTTCACCAATTATACGGTTATACAAGAAAAGCGTTTACGAGAAAAGCGAATACTAATTTCAGCGCCTTCTTATTACAAGGCCATCGAAACATGTCGCTTGTTTTCTTTAAGCTCGAGAGAAGCAGTGACAGAAATACTGTGAGCGGTACCTGAATTTAGTGATTTACGGAGTTTTAAGTTGCATCAGAATGTACTTATATGTCTTTATCTTTTCGTCTTCTTTAAGTTGCGAGTGATTGAAGTTGCGATTATAGATGCCATGTCATGTGCCATAACGTTTGTTATTTAAGTGAGGGTCTTTCTGTTCCCAGTAAAAAAAAAAAAAAAATCTTCTTTCAGTTTTTCTGCATTCCACTGAAATGGAATTGGCCACGACTTGGGCTTGAAAAGCCGTTGTGTAGAAAACGTCGTGTCCGAGACATGTCATATCAAAATGAAAGCGATGAATCGCATAGTCAATGTTCAGCTGCAGAGTGTCTCTGATCACCTCCTAGGGACAATACAGGAAGGAAAATGAAGTAAGAACAATCCTGTTAGTGTTGCTGGAGATCATCATGCTAATGGGAAAGTTCGTCTCAACCGTTTGTTATATTTCGACTCCTTAGCCAGGTGGTCAAAATGGTGAAGTGTCTGACACAAAGAAGAAAACTGACTGGCTGGCGTGCACATTAGTAGCCCATGCACCCACGTGCGACGTATCTATTTGTGAAACTCGAGGGGCATTAGTGTAAGGGACAAAGCAACGTTCAGTATACAGAGAATGCGAGTGCAGAATAAAACGAATATTTTTAACCGCCTAATCAGTCTTATGAAATGAATGACAATGAAAGAACTCGGAATGTAAACGCACTGAACCGGTACACCATTATGTACACGGTAGCCGAAATTAACCGGAGATGAAAGGACAAAAGGCGAGAGTAGCTGAGAAATTTTTCCGGTACGACATTTCTGTAGCAGATGCGCTATATATGGTGAGCCTTTTTGGGATTGCAACAGTCGAGTGTTCATGAAAAGTAATTTTTCTTGATTTAAAGAATCATGGGAAGAGCGAAAATGCTGGAGCTAGCTCTGAGAAAAAAATTAAGATAATAAACTTCGCATTACGCGGTCGTAAAAATACCACACATATTGCGCTGCAAATCCACTCAGTGCGTTGCATACGTATTGCTCTCAACTCAATATTGGACTGCGGGTTCAAGTTAAGCAGTATATATTTATAATTTGCTGGGAATTTTTACAAAATAGCACCCCCCCCCCCTTCCTCCTTTCTGGAATGTGTGTAGGGAGATCTCTGTATGCAGGGCATCTTCCTGTTGATGACAAAACCCTGATTCCCGTGTAGATACATGCGATATCTCTTAATTTTGTACGCATCGTGGGATGACAGTAGCAAAGAGAAGGACGCGATTAACTTAGCGCACTTCATTGTAAGAGAAAGCGCTAAAAACGAAGACACAAACGAGATGAAGCAGATGACACGTGTGCTCGCTTGTTGTCGCCTTCTCCCCACTTGTGTTCTGGTTCTTAGCGCTTTCTTTACCACGAAAGTCCCATTAGAAGTTGCCACACCTGGGCGAGGTAGCACTGTGCTGCCATCTGGGAAGCACAAGCCGAAACGCTGTTAAAGCGTGCCTGCCTTGGGTCCGCCGTGGCGCGGAAAGCAGTTTTAAACGTTTCTGTGAGATCACTCGCTTTCTCGCTTTTTTTCCGAGCAGTTTCGACTGCCCACCTTTTGTTCTACCTGCGTGAACTTGTTAAACTTAAGGGAAAGCGAAGGGTCTCAAACAAAGTATATTGACATTTTGCGTGCTTTACGGATCGCTGACTACCAATGGGAAAAATTAAAGAACCCGATCATGCAGTGCAGGCACACACTGACATTGCTTTAAGGGGGGGGGGGGGGGGGGGGAGGGGGGGACTCCACTTTGAGAAATTTCACGGTGCTTGGAACCATGCTTATTAAAATAATGCAGACGGTGACGCATTACGGAACGGCTGTCGTGAAACAAGATCGATGCTAGCGACATTATTCACTGGTATCTGATTAACTTAAGCATATCGTGCTTTATATTGCGCGCTTGGCCGGGGCTTAGTTGGCGAGCCTAAAAGAATTTTGACGCATAAATTACACTGTGTAAATTTGCATTCGTTAATATTTAAGGAGGTCTTCGAAGAAGCTATCCGGAATAACTTTATATTCGCGCGTTTTTATGTGACCTTTAACAAGAGTCGGTGTGATCTTTTGTCATTTAGATGCGTCCTCCTGAATTGTTCTTGCATACAGGTATTTTAGCATTTATCAATTCTATGTGAAATGGAGTCCATGGTACCGTAAAGGCGCCAACATATCTTGTAAAGGCTAAAGGTTCTTAGCTCTTCTTGTGAGTAAAACAATACAGAGGTACTGACATCGTGTGGGAGGTAATAGAGGACAGGCACCAGATGGACAGTAAGAGCGACGGAATGGATACCAAGAGAAGGGAAACGCAGCAGAGGGAGGCGAAAGGTTAGACGGAGCGGTGAAATTAAAGGGGTCGTGAAAGAATATGGAGATGCGCGGTTGTAATTTTCACTGCTTCAATATGCATTCGACAAGCCGATTCCGAAATATTTCGGCGACATATTCAGTGCACATTTCATAACGCCCGTTTGAAACTCCAGCGTTCTTTCGCTCCCGAAACGACTATGCGACACTACCTGCCGGCATGGTACTATTCGGTGACGTTGCAGTAAGATATTTTAAAGTTCAAAGGTATAATGAACTCGCGTTTGCTCTAAAAGATTCAATTTACTTGAAAGCTAGAAAGAAAGAAAATACTTATAAACCGTGCGGTGCCGCCATTCGAAAGCAAAGCTGCATCACGGTTTGTTTTCCCGTGGCCTCCGAGGGCGCGCCAATCTCGGAGGTCTGGTGGCTACTAACATGAAGTGCACAGTTGAGGGGAACGCGCGCAGTGAAACCGAAACCGCGTTTTTTATCGCTCTAAATCAACCCACAGCATGCAACGGAACAATGCATATTGTTGACTGGAGGTTCAGGATCCCGAATACGCACTTCGCACAAAATGTTCAGAAATCGTTTCACGACCCCTTTAAAAGTTCGCGGGCATAAAGTGGAACCAACGCGCACAGGATAGGGCAAATTGGAAATCGTTGGAGAGGCCTTCGTCCTGCAGTGGACTTAAAATAGGCTGCTGCTGATTATGATACTGACATACGTAGGAAATACATGGAGTGCGCTATAGGAGGTCGAACGCAACAGGAGATCGAACTCTTTGCGATGCCTCATCAAAGCGATATCACATGCCGTAATGGAGCCGAGACGCAAATATTACTGAAAATCTCACCATTCTTACTCTAAGAGAGAGAAGAAACCTTAGCCCCTTCTGCGCTCTAAAAGGCCTCCAGAAGGACGTTTGAATGTGAAATTAGCAGTTATTTAAGCATATAAGCTCTACTTTAACTTCGGACGAGGAGTTACCTTACCAAAGTTGGTTGACTGATTATTGGGGTTTTTACGTCCGAAAACCATGTCATTATTTTGAGGGACGCCGTAGGCGAGGGCTCTGGAAATTTCAACCACCTGGATCTCTTTAACGTGTACTAACATCGCACAGTATACGGGCCTCGGCATTTCGCCTCCATCTCGTGACCTTCGCATCAGCAGCCGAGTGCCATATGCCACCACTGTTGCGGTTTCCTTTAATAAAGTCAGGGGCAGATTTTAGTGTTTATGCGAACACCAACGTTTTATCTTTTCTTAGTGCTACTTTATTAATGCTATGATAACTGCTTGTGTTATTTCTTATTGATTTCTCTCAGAATTACATCTTGCATTAGAATTTCATGAAACGCACATTTCTAAAAGTCGACTATAAGGACTCTAGTGGCGCCTTCGGTTTCTGCCAAAAGCCAATGATGCACAGTATACATAGCACATTAGGCCCAAACGAACTGTGAAAGGGTGCATTGCTTAAAAATTACGCAGCCACGAAAATACTGCAAGCGTGCCTGACAGCCTGCGTACTAGAACATACCAAGCAGCAGAACAAAGGTACCATGCTGATAAGGAGAACAGATTGGATGAAGTCGGGACGGTCGGCTGCCGTTGGCGGGGCCACGGCTCGACGAAGAGCGAGCCTGAGAAAACGCAGGACACGGCCTGACTACCGAATGAGCGCTTAACGAAGACGTTCACCAACTGTAACCAACAAAGAGTCGTCGCAATCGCGCTTCTGTGCCAGGCGCACGTAGTGCCGAGGTAAACAAAGTCGGGGGAAAGATAGCGCGAGAAAATCAAAGCAGCCGCGCGAGAAAATGGTATTACGGCGCACTTCTGTTACAAGGGCAAATTTTCGCCTATTCACACACGTGCGGACGCATGCCCTGCAGCACACATGCTACCATGTCTTCGGTATCATATAAGCGGACGTATCTGGGCCCTTTCCTCTCCTGCTATTCTTCCTTCGGTTTAAAGAAAATGTCCACGGTCGCTCGAAGTAGGGAAAGCAGCTTACCGCAGCAACAGTCGATTGCCGAGTCGACGTGCGGTTTTCTTTGAGCGTGGCACTATGCTTCCCCAGCTTTGCATAAATGCCGGCTCACACAGAGGCAGCTACGTGTTGGCGGGCTGTTATTCCTGTGGAGTTTATCATAATACGACTATTGAGTCCGCCGACGTTTGAAGAAATCGGTTTGCAAGGCGTCGTTTTCTGGCGGTAACCTGAACGTACACGTAGTACCGAGCGTTGCTAAGCTAATGCGAAGGAAACAGAACTGCGAAACCCGTTCAAAAGGTGACAGTTTCACCCCAAAGGCGAAGCAATATTATTATCGACAGCAGTATGGCATTGTGTTAGGCAACATATTCATAACAAATTCGTAACTTTAAGCAGAGCTGCACAGTCATGAATAAAACTCATCTAGAGTGTTCCTGAAAGTGTTACCACTTTAGAGTTTCATACAACAGTTGTTAGAGAATATTTTATCTCTGCGATCGCTAAGCTATCATGGAATGATATGGTGGGCAGTGCATGCATTTGTCTAATTTTCGTCCTTGCGGCTTCAAACTTTCTGGTGGTTTTGTGTCACGGAATGACATTGCCTCGTGGTGGAATATAGCTGAAGGTTTACGGTATCCCTGCACGTGCGAAGTTAGAAGCGCTTCCACCGCTTCAAATACGTCAAAAGCTCTCGATCCTTTTCGGAGAAAACAAGGAGGAGATGATTTTCTGAGCTGGGAAGCTCCAACTTGAGGCTTTCCCACGCGAGCCCTCGGCGTGATTCTTGAAACCCCAAACGCGGTTTTCGGACCAGCAATGCAGGGAAGGACAGCGGGGCACCGTTTAGCGGGGCATGGCCGCGTGCGGACGTACGCTATTGTGTGGTGGGCGGCCTCCGTGTCCAAAGAGGTCGACTACGCATACTTTTGTTGTGACCGGCGAAGAAGGGACCCCCGCGACTTGGACACTAATGACCTGTCAATCAGGCGAGCTGAATGAAGATGCCGACTCGGCGACCACGAGAAAGGGTTTGGCCATCGCTCTCTCCAGTGCATTAATTGCGAGAGGGATATTTTGGGCGGAGCAAGAAATGCAATGCAGGAGCAATTGTCTCACAAACACGCCCCGATTCCGCAGACAGCGAATCAGGGAAAACATGTGAGTATTTAAGCGAGGAGCATTGAGGGCAACAAGGTTCTAGTCGCTTGGCTGTTATGGCGTAGAAACCGATCATCATATCGCTCTAGAAGTTGTTAGCGTGGCTTTGTACCGGCTGGCCACCTAACCTTAGCCGCTTCGCCTAGTTGAGATGCGAGCTTACCGTCTGCAGCGTAGGCATCGGGACTTCGGCTCGAGTTAGTTCAAACTGCTCGAGTTTGCCATCAAGCACTAGTTCCCCGGGAAACATCAGCGCTGCAACTCCGTCGACCTCAACGCTGTGCCAGAGCAACGGACTTCTCGCACCAGACCGTCGTGGACCCTTCGACGCTGCCGGTCATCACCACGTATGCCATCACTCGTTTCTACCCATGAACTTTCTTCTTGAACTTTCATCAACTTTTGTAGATTAGACTCCTGTATTGTTGACCTTGCCCTACTTACTATTTGTCAGTTATTTTTCTTAGTTGTTTGTCATTTTCGCGGGCTAATATTTTGTCAACCTCTTTCATCGCTGTTAAGTGCTTAATTGTTAGTTTGAGTGAAGTGTAGTTTCTTGCCTTGTATTCTCGTGCTACCCTAGCGATCTAGATTAAATTTTGTTTTGTTTTCGCAACCACGACTCCGATCCTGTCACTGTGTCTCTTGCGTACGGAACGACCAAAACTGCCGTCGTTCCCTTCGCCGACTTCGCGCCGGGGAGCTTGAACGACGGCCCTGTAACACTTTGTTAATTCCTATTTTGTAGTCTCAGTGGCGTGACTGAGATTACTAAATCTTTTTCGTGTGGTGACGAAAGCAGCGGCTAAACTCTGGCTTATCGGCTCATTGTATGCCTCTTCTTTTTTATAACTGTCATTAGCAACGCTGGCTTGATGTATTAGCTGTCTCATTGGTATATTTCTTGGCAAGGGAATTTTTAAAAATGTTGTTGATCTTGAATTCAGGTATTCCTCTCAATGTCTCGTAACATTTAGGAGCGAATTTTGGCTTTCTTTTTTTTTTTCTTGCATAAAACGCGGCAGAAACCGTATTGCCGCTTTCATGATTCAGTCTTTGAAACGAGAATGCTCATGCCAAAATCTACAGCTCGCATATCATTTTCCTCGACCTATCTCATAAATTCAAACCTAACTAATAACGCTCCTAGCAGGCGCATTGTTACTACGCCAGGCAGGCGCCGACATCACGGACTTCGAGGGGACGCTTCTGTACAGACAGATGACGCTCCCTTAGTGACCGAAGGCACAGTTTCCGGCGAAGACGAACACAGCACCGCTGCGCATTTTAACTTCAAGTTTTTAAGCGCGACCAACTACCAAACACTGAGCGAAGCTGTCATTCCTCGGAGGGAGCATATATACGGCTTGTAAAAGGGCAGCGCAGCCCATGTCCTGCGTTAAAGGAAACGAGCGAATACCGATTGGATATTTAGATGGCGCAATTAAACGTTTGCTTATTAGATGCGAAGCAGCTTATGGTCGGGCCTGTTCCGTCCCTGCGCCGTCCACACCCCTGCTGCGCATGCGCTACAGCTGGCCCAAGCTGGCAAGGAACGAGAACGCGTCCTTGTCCGCGAGAGACAACGCTGACGCAGGCCGCGTCTGCTAGCGAGTTTCTTGATTGCAAAAAACCGACTGCTCGCACTACACATTCTCACGTTCAATGAAATTACTAAATATTACCAACTTGGCCGGAGAGTCTACCCTCTTCCTCATCCGAAGCTCAGCAGAGGTCAGTCATTTACTCTTCGAATGTTGCAGACGGGTTCATTCCCGTCCCGGGGCTTCCTCAGTAAGTTATACTCGGACGTGGACCCTGGCTGTCCCGACTGCAGTGAAACTTTTTTTGTTCTATGGCTCACATGCTCTGGCGGTGTCCCGCGTTGCCTAACGACGTTCTCTCCAGCGAAGCTGAATGGGAGGAGGCCATCACAGGCACGGTGCTCCAAAAGCAAGCCCAGCCTATCCAGAGGGCCCACGAAAGGGCGGAGCGTCATGGCGTTCTTTCCTCCACGTGGGTGCGGCCAGCGGTTACAACGGCCTCCAGCTAGGGAGTCCTTACGTAGCTCCTCAGGATTAATTAAAGTTCATTGTCTGTCTGTCTGTTTGTCGCACTACACAACCGTTCACCGGCCACCCCGTATATATAAGCACTGGATCTTGACCTGCAATGCAGTGCCGCTGGGAGATTTCTCTTGTGCGTAGTTGCACCATAAGGATTCGCAGAGTGCGCGTTAACTAAATAAATTAATCCGGAACTCGGCACGATCTACGACGAGGGAGCGCAGGAACCTCATAAAGACCAGGAGCATAAATGACAACGCGTGTGTCACTCATTTGTATGCATGAGTGGGCAATGTGTCACCAAACCCGTGCAATGATGTACGGGACGCGATCGCCGGAATCAATTCCAAGAACCAAGACTTAGGTTCCCCGAAAAATATCCCACGAAAGCTTGGACAATAAGGTTTTTGGTCCCCTTCAGGACACTAGCAAAACGCCAGCAGTGGTTCAAAGACCGAGTCAGAGCCAAGGGTGATAAAACAAAACAAATATATTCACATCAAATAGTTACACAAAACGTACACAAACACGGCTTTCACGAACTCAAACACAGATGGGTTACAAAGTTACACAAGGCCAACCAACACGAACAAGCTCATGCACTGCAACAAAGAACAAAACACAAAAGAGTCCTATTCACCAAGACACTCGGCGTCTTCTCAGTTCGAAGCTTGCAGGTGGCTTGTCAGCTGGCTCGTGGAACGGCGACTGAGTCACGCACGACTTCTTGTTTCTTCTTTTTTACTTGCAACTCTTCTACTCTCTCTTGCGGCTCGTGTCCGACTGCTTTTATAGCCCTGGGAAGCAGTGCTAGAAGGTTCCGCGGGGACACGTGACTCAAAGCACACACACAGTTGGGAACCTTCTCGCCCATTATCGGACCTTCTTTGCTGGGGTGGCGCCTCTTTCTCTCTCTCACTGCGCGAGGAGCGTCGGTGTATACTCTCCGCCTCCTCTCTCTCCTTACGTCTGCGCCGCGAGCGCGCTCGCCGCGATAAGAAAGCTTCCACAATATTCTCGCCTTTTGTAGACGCGGCGTGACCTTGAGCGCCTCCTCCGGGCGCCACTTTTCTTGTTGTTTTGGCCTTTCGACGCCGGGTTTCACTTCGAAATAGGCACTATTTTGTGACACAATGTCACGGGTGAAACACCGAACGATCCCCAGTGCTTCGCCCACTCGTCGTGGAGATGCATGAGATGCGTGAGTGGAGATGCGTGAGTTTTTTTAAACATTAATAAAGTACCAGTGAGATAGCAGAAGTTTTGTACTACAACACAATTATTATCTGATTTTGGTATCATTGTCAACGGTGCTCATCCTAGGCGTTACAATAGAGGAGACAACTGCCCCACCCCAACACCGTCCAACGTTTCTGAAGACAGTCATCCTTCTAAATGCGTGAACACACTAACCGTTTCTGCACGGGTACAATCATTGTGAATGGTCGCGTTCATAACGCAATACTTCGTTGTAAATCACATTTGAGGAAACTGTGGTTATCCCAAGGAGGATAAAAAGAAAAGAAACGTACGTTTTTCTGGTTGTCCAGAAAATGTGTTGAAAGACGTCCTCGATATTTGCGTTAGTGAAGCGGCTGGAGAGCCGAGACAAGGCGGGAATGCGAAGGTGGATGAGTACGAGGAAGATGAGCATGAAATCTGCACGATATATGCAGATTCTGCTTCAAAGTGTTTGGCAGAGAGGAATCGAAGTCATTGTTGCGTAAGGCACAGCTGCTCTCACGAAGTCACGATCAGACCATCAACAAATGACACCAGCATGGCGTCGCAGAAAGTGTCGCGGCCCAGATCGATAGACAACGAATAAGAACAATTGCGGCTAGACACGCTCAACGACAAGGGGCCCTCTTGAGAGCTGGGAAAGATCAGAAACATATTTAGACAACGTACAGGAAGCACACATACCCAGACACGATTTGCGATATAGGGACTGCTTCGTGAGGCGTAAGAAATGTGTAGTATACAGGATTCCATTGCCTTGTGGTAAATAACATGCGGGACAAATGAGGTGCTGCCACAACGAAAGACGAAAGGAATATAAACCTACCCGCCAGAAACTTGCAGTGTCAAATAACTTTAATGCGCACTGGGAACTATGATCTTGCGCACATTTATTTATTCCTAATGAACCGCAGTTATACCTTATAATCACAGTTAAGCAATTTTGAGGCACTGGGGACCCCGAGTATTAATAGCTCACATTGTTCATGCTCACGGCGACAGAGAGGGAACAGACGGAACCATATTTCCGGAGAACATTCATTAGATGCGTTCGTATAAGATCGCATGTTAGCGTGCCTTTTCGTATAGGTTTGTCTTTCCCACATTTTGCCCCCTCTTTTTTTTTTTCGTGACTCGCTTGACAACAGACCACACAGGCGCTATGTTTTATTCACATTAAATCAATTACTGTTTTGTACTCTTGTCTGCTGTGTTTCCTTGTGTCGTCTATTTGTGCCCACTTCTGTTCGGTACTGCGCAAGGTAGACCAACCAGTTAAATTTCTTGGTTTGCTCAAAAGTTCGGAATTGCAGGCCTCCAGTGAGACTTGAAGGTGCAGGATTAGAGCACGTTAGGGTTAAATGCCGAGCAGTCTCTGCTCCGATGATTTGAAACAGTATATGTTCAAGTATCATACAGATAGATATACGATGTTTTATGATGGTAATTTTGCCCTTGCCTTTATTTAATCAGTCGTATCCCGTTTTTCGTTTCTTTTCACGGAGGAAGTCAAAACGAGTTTTGATAATCTGCAGTTATTAGCTGACTCCTTGTACGGGAATTCCGATGTCAGTCGATCGATTCTGATGATACTGCATATTGCGGAGGATATTCTCAGTCGAAATATCAACACATTTTTCCTTTCCGCTTACACTGTTCGCACACTCTGCGTCTTGATCTTTAGTTTGGACATCATACCCGAAGAGGTAGAGCGGTAGATGCATTCTGTTTCCTTATACATGAGTGCAGATTCGACTGGGATTTTCGGTGACCGCAACAAAGGCGCCAACCCACACCGGGAGTCAGTGTGTTGCATCATCGCTGCATGCTTGGTCTAGTCTAACGCAGAAGCAAGTTGCCAAATGTCACGCGGCATCTACTCACCTCACGTGCACCGTTCACACTTTCTGTCCGAGAGGGTGTTCAGTTTCTTCACAAAAAGCTCGGTACGTGAGAGCCTCGTGAACAGCCTGTAAGCCCACGGATACACGAAACCGCCTACAATCTGAACAAATTTGCAACCCGCTGAGCACTAGTGCTTTCCGCTTTCGTCAAAAATTCACGTACTCGACCGAAAGGCAGATGTGGCAGAATACAGGCTGGTGAAATCAAAAGTTCAGTGTACGCGACTCAATTTTAGACATTCCTTTTTTGATGTTCCTTCCGGCCAGAGCGACGTCTGCTATAGGATACAGAGATTGAAAGATGACACACCATGTCTACGACAACCATTTTTCAGAAAACGAACTAGAGAGAGACAGAGAAAGAACGGAAGACAGTAAAGAAGGGTGGGGTCCATTGTCAGCAAGGAAACAGCGCGAGAGAAGAAAAAAAATTGGCAGGTCCCACGCGCAGTGGGAGTCAAGGAAATGCGAAGCACGCATCAGGAACGGAAAATGGATTTGCATTGTTGTCTGGCTATACCGAGCTTGGTACATATGAAGTTAACGAAACGGCCGCAAGATCACCATGACTGTGGCATGTAAACCATGCCGCTCAACACGCATGTCATGATTCTAACGTTATGGCCTGTCATTTAAGTTCGTCATGCAGTCGTGGTGTGCCAGAGCAATTTTAGTATTCGTCCCATTAACGAAACGAGTGGCATGTAGATCATGTCGCTCATGACATGCATGTCACGATTTTCATGTTATGACCTGTCATTTATGATCGTCATGCAGTCATGTTGTGTCAAACCAATTGTATACATCCCATTAACGAAACGGCCAGGAGAGCACCAAGACCGTGGCATGTAAATCATATCGCTCATGACATGCATATCACGATTTTCATGTTATGACCTATCATTTATGATCTTCATGCAGTCATGTAGTGCCATACCAGTATTCGTATATATCCCATTGACGAAACGGCCGCCAGAGCACCAAGACTGTGGCACGTAAACCATGCTGCTCATGACACGCATGTCATGATTCTAATGTTATGACCTGTCATTTGCGTTCGTCATGCAGTCGTGTTGTGCCATAGCAATTTTAGTATACATTCCATTAACGAAACGCGTGGCATGTAAATCATTCCGCTCATGATATGCATGTCATGATTTTCATGTTATGACCTGTAATTTATGTTCGTCATGTAGTCATGTTGTGGCATACCAATTTTCGTATACATCCCATTAACGAAACTTCCAGGAGAGCACCAAGACCGTCGCATGTAAATCATGCCACTCATGACATGCATCTCATGCTTTTCATGTTATGATCTGTCACTTATGTTGGTCATGCAGTTATGTTGTGGCATACCAATTTTCGTTTACATGCCATTAACGAAACGGCCAGGAGAGCACTAAGCCCGTGGCATGTAAATCATGCCGCTCATGACATGCATATCATGATTTTCATGTTATGACCTACCATTTATGTTTGTCAGGCAGTCATGTTGTGCCATACCAATTTTCGCATACATCGTATTATCGAAACGGCCAGGAGAGCACAAAATCCTAGGCGGCTAGATAGATAGATACGCTCTATGTCGCCGAAGTTCGCTAAGAAATGCTTCGCATTTAAAAAATGAGGGCGAACGTTTTCCACAAACCTGATGCAGCCGACCAACAAGATGCCTTGACTTCGCAAGCGCTGAAACTACGCCGCGCTAATGTTCGTTTCAAAGAGTCTAACGGAGGATTAAAATTCACTACCCGAAGGACAGCGACACAGCTCTTTGCTGTATGTTTGCAGCTGTTTGCTGTGCCAGCACGTTCGTATGCGGCGTTGCCGCGCCTGTCGGAATAGACGCCTTGTGCATGCATAATGGCGATAAGGGTGATGCGATCTGTAGAGTGGGAGTCGAAAGGTTTGGCGTAAAGAAGCGCGCCCGCTCTGGCGGTTCCGCACTTCTTTGTACGCGGGTCGCCACTGTTCGGGGGAACGCCTCGTTACAAATGGCATTAATCTCAATAAGATTTCCACGTTTCCGCCACTCCATAAAAAATGAAGACATAAAGTGAAGTTGGCGGGTCTATACCTTCGATCAGCACGAGTAATTTGCTTAGGAAGAAAGAAAAAAAAAAGAAGTACTTGAGCTGCACAAAACGCCCTGACACTCGTGCTACGTATTACGGACGCGGAGCTCACTGCCCGGAATCGTCGGCAGAAGAGATCGTGACGGAAAGTTCTCTTTTCGGCGACACCAAGGACTTTGTGCGGCAGCTTTAGATACGGAAAAGCTGTGATAGACTCCAACACAGGTAAAAAATTGGCCTAGCCAAAGTTAACATTTTCCTTTAGTGTCCCTCTAAGCTTCACCTTCAATTAAGAGTGGAAAGCGATAGCATTACAGGTCCCCGTTCGCATCGCCTTTTCGCAGAACAATAACTAAAACCGGCGTCTCCACTATATAATTCATACATCTCTCCGAGTGGCGCTGCCGAGGAGGCGAGAGCCGTCTGGACAATGTATACGCAGGTAACTTACCCGGGCCGACGCATGCTGTACGTGTGTGGTGCTGCCCAGGCGAATTGAGCCATTGAGCAAAAAAACCATTGAGCCACCTCAATGGCTTTTGCAACACCGGGGAAGAATGTCTTAGCCTGACGTAGAAGCTCGCAGCAAGTTATTCCTGATGCGTCCCCAGTTTCGTCGCACCACATCTCGTACTAAACGATGGCCTCTTCCTTGAAGTTGTCGATGTCGTAAAAGCATTGGAGTTCTTCGGCGAGGGCAGCGAACTCAACGCAGCTCAAGTGCTTCATTTTTGATGAATGCAGCTGGAGGAGCTTGAAGCTCCTCTCATTGCTTTTAGAAAAGCGGCGAGCTAAAGAAGCAGTGACAGAGTCCAGGTGCGGCACATATATTGCCACACGGTAGTATTCCTCCAGCGACTGAACCCCGTAGTTGTCTCGGTGGGCCTGAGGAGACACTTGTCTTGGTACAGATATCACCACATTTAAATGATTGGCTGCCTCCCTTGCTGCATTCATGATGTCAGCGAACTTCTCTACAGCGTTTATCCGGTTGCCGCGAAAAATACGTTGCAGCTCAGAGATGTGGTCATGCAAAGAATAGAAGTTTGTGGATACACATTTAGTGTTTCTCTCGAACACTTCTTATATATTTGAAAAAATGTTGCCTCCTTCCGTTTTCTCCGGCAAATCATACCGCAGGCGCACTGTAGCCGTTTTCATGGCAATGCGGCTCTCTGGGTGTTTACACTGTCTAAATTCGTTCGAAGCGCTTGACAATCGTTTTCATAACCAGAAAATGAAGCATAGCATAGACTCCTACGAATGACACTCTTCTATTAATAAAAAAAGCTTATTTAATTGACTATCCTATTTTGATAGGTAGCCATACACAAAATTTAGTTGCGGTTGTATTTACTGGGACCAAAATAATTGTGTAGTCCTATCTTAATTCGTTGAAATGGATCGCATGACACTATTGGCCTCGGCTTTCAGTGCAGTACAAGCGTACAAGCTTTTTGAGGGGCGGATTTATATAGATTTAGTTTGGTGGGTGGGGTGGTTGAAATTTCGTCATTTCGGCAAGAAGTGTTTACAAGCAAATGTGACGTCACGGGAAGGTGTCACACTTTCCTTACTAGGCGTGGCGGTCCAGACTTTTTCATAAATGTAGCCGGCAATTTATGAGAAACCGGAAGTTTTCGCGATAATACTGCGTAGACCTCGCAGTTCAAGACAGAAAGCCTCAAGCGTTCCTCTAAGAATTGTTTGCTATCTTCAGCCTGTCATTCTTTCACTGCCGTGCTATCACCAGCAAGATTACACCAGAGAGTGCAGAGTGCAAAGTTTGCTCGCAATCCTGAATGGCGCTTCAACGGATATGAGGAACCTGAGTGTGCTAATCATCTCTTTAGCTCGAGTGAAAAAAATTATTCTCCGAATTTCCAGGGGAGTGCAGCCGCTCCCTCTTGCCCCCCCCCCCCCCCTTATCCGGACGCCCATGTGGTACGACGTAACATTGGCGCTAACGTTAGTGGACAACACAGACGTCTCTTTTTGTCGAAGAACAATGCCCGTTATGGTGCGCTGACATGCGTATAATAAGCGCCGTTCGTTAACGCATTCCTACAGGATCGCCAAGGTTCACTCTAAACCAAAATGAACGAAAAGGAGGCATGTTGTTCGTCCTTTCTGGGACTAACTAGGCTGCCACAGATCGTGAACCAATTTTGGAGTAACTGCGAGAGTAACAGCAGCGGTTCAAATTTTTAGTCCCCTGCGGTTCCCACTGGATGGTTTAAAGGGACACTGAACAGGTTTTGAATTCGCGAATTTATTGCGAATTCGGTATCCGCGACCTCTTACAACATGCCTACGGAGGTTTTTTTCGCGATGTTCGATTAAACAACGGCGCTATAAGCGAGCAAACTTTGATCGTGGGAACGCCCCCCCCCGGCGCGCGCGCGCGCAGGGGCGGAGCATGGGAGAGCTAGACACGTGGGGAGGTGACGTCATCGTCAGGGTCGAGCCGCCGGGCCGCCTGCGTCGCTCAGTTAGCTCAGCTTGTTTACTTCGGGGTTGTGCCTTGTTTCTGCTGCGATCTGCCGCCTAGTGAAGCATCAGATCTGCCAGTTCGTAGGGGTTTCTTGCCATTGCACCGTTCTCTTCTTCTGATTAGAGGTTTTCGCCATCCGACATTCACTAGCTGTGTTTGTGCAAGGTTGAAGTGGACTCGCGATGCCGAGTTACTGCGCAGCATATGGCTGCCGCAGCACTTACGGTCGCGATTAGGTCGCTTTTCAAAAGTTCACTCGGTATCAGAAGATGGCTGCAAAATGGGCCGCTGCAGTTAAAAGAAAAGACTTCAAACCGACGAGATCAAGCGTGCTGTGCTCCAAGCACTTTCGTGACAGCGACTACGTACGAAGCCCGGCTCTCATGCAGTCGCTGGGATTTCGCTGGCGTGCCATTCTGCTGCAGGGCCACTTCTAACACGTCCTTGTCGAGGCACACATTTTTAAATTTTTTTGTTGTTGTGATGCACCTCCGTTGTTTCTGGCGGTCGCGAATCTGCCGAATTTCGAGGCAGCAGCAGCAGTCCTCCTCCCTCCCCATTTGCACGCAGTGCGTGCATGAGCACCTATGGCGAAAACACGTGTACACAGATATCAGTACGCAACATCGAAATCAGCTACTCTACACGACAGTCGCATGCTTCTAACGCAGCTAATATACTGTTTCCATTTTAACACACCATCATTGTAGTACTGGGCAGAATTTAGAAAAAGCGACGGCATTATAAAAAGCAGAACTGCAATATATGAGCCAAACTATCCTTGCGCAATTTTT
Source organism: Hyalomma asiaticum (assembly GCA_013339685.2). Lineage (NCBI taxonomy): Eukaryota > Metazoa > Arthropoda > Arachnida > Ixodida > Ixodidae > Hyalomma > Hyalomma asiaticum. The sequence goes on from CM023481.1 coordinate 194,366,987, forward strand.
CAGCGCAGTTCAGAGCACATGTCACCATTGCGGCAAGAGCGGCACTCGTCTGGCTTTTTTTTTTTGTTGTTGTTGTTGTTGTTGTTGTTGTTGTTCCTCGCGGTAGCATACTGACTCTTCGCGTGCGCCTTGCCCGCTGCGAAGTACGATACTGACTGCGAGCACGAACAGCTGATGTCTCTGCACGATGCCCGCGCATAGCGCGGACCGTGCCAATACGCGGCTAAAAGCGAGTGCCGATGCTGCTGTTTCTTATCGAATTTGATATCCACGGATGAACGTATCATTTGTAACAGTTTACTAGAGTGAAATTAAGCACTGACATGCATCTTATACGTACCAGTCTATGTTTCCGACGCGGGTGAAGGTGGCTGGTTGGGACTCGCTTTCCTGTGCCGCTTCAGTCGACGCCCTTACAGTAGCGACCGGCTCGAACATGTACGGATGTACAGAGAACTCGTTCCGACTTTCACAGTTCGCCATACTAACAGCAACTATAAGATTTCAACAGGTAAACACGGCATTGCCTGCCGGCGAGCGCCGTCAGCTGTCGTCACCTTCCTGACGATGACGTCATGGAGCTTCGACCAATCACAGCGGCGGCGAGACTCGCGATGGGGGCCGCGGCGCCTGTTGCTCGTTTTCGGCAAAATAAAGCTATTTGCGTTGGTTTATGCAAATTTACGACTTGATTTTCGAGTTCGCCGCACGAAATTACGTATCATGACACCATAATCTCGTTTTTTTTAAAAAGTGGTTCAGTGTCCCTTTAAAAGTTGCCCTCGGTAGAGGATTCCCGGCAGACTAACTGTTGAACCAGTTCCGACCAATCGGAAAAAAAATGGAGGCTTCCCTTTGGGATCACATTTTCACTCGATTTATCAGCATTTATATCACACATACACACTTTATCGGCATTTAATATCGCATATACAGATTTCCATGAATTCAAAGGAACAACACACGTAGACACTCAAACATACATGCAAGCATATCACAGTAATGCACCACATAGACCACTCACCTCACGCAACCGTACACCGACGATCGGGTATATATACCCACACATATTGACTTAAGAGAAGATGAACGAAGACATCACTAAGCTGATCACCGAAGCAGCAATCGAAGTAGGGGTCAAAGCACCAAGACAAGTTGTGAATAATCTCTCGGAATCTACTAAAAATCTAATCAAACAACGCCAACAGATGAGAATAACTAACTCAAGAGACAAGATTGAATTCGCCGATCTGTCTAAGCTCATCAACAAAAGTAGAGTCAGGGACATACGTAACCATAACGTGAAAGAAATAGAAGCAGCCGTCAGAAAAGGAGTCAACATCAAAACAACTAAAAGGAAGCTTTGTTCGGGAAAGAACATAATGCACGCAGTGAAAGATAAGCAGGGCAACATCGTTACTACTTCAGTGATATAACCAAAGTGGCCGAGGATTTCTATTCTGAACTATATAGCTCAAATACGAGTCTCCCCACAATGAGTGTATTAGATGTCGAACAGGACTACGAAATCGCATGCGTCACTGCGGACGAGGTTACAAAAGCAATTCAAGGCATGTCCCGCGGAAAAGCGGCTGGAGAAGACGGCATAACCGTCGACTTGATCAAAGATGGCGGAGACTTACTAACTGGAAAGTTCGCGACACTATACATACAATGCCTAAAAAATTAAAATGTACCATTCAGCTGGAAAAACGCAAACATTCTATTTTTACACAAGAAGGGAGATGCAAAGACTTGAGGAACTACAGGCCGATCAGTCTACTCTCAGCACTTTACAAAATATTCACAAAGGTTATCTCAAATAGAATAAGGGCGACACTTGAATTTAATCAACCAAGAGAGCAAGCAGGGTTTAGAAAAGGATACTCTACTATGGACCACCTGCATGCGATCAATCAAGTAATCGAGAAATCCACTGAAAACAACAAACACCTCTATATGGCTTTCATCGATTACGAAAAGGCTTTCGACACGGTAGAGATACCAGCAGTTCTGGAGGCACTACGTCGTCAAGGAATATGTGATAGCTACATAAACACAATAGCCAACATCTATAAAGATTCTACGGCCACCCTAATCCTCCTTAAGAAAAACAGAAAAATCCCAGTACAGAAAGGTGTCAGACAAGGAGATACAATTTCTCCAATGCTATTTACTGCATGTTTGGAAGAAATCTTCAAAAGGGTAGACTGGGAAGAGACAGGGCTCAGGATTAACGGCGAATATCTGAGTGACCTGCGATTTGCAGACGACATAGTACTCTTTAGCAATGATGGCGACGAACTGCAAAAGATGATTGAAGACTTAAGCCGAGAAAGCGCTAAGGTAGGATTAAGGATGAACATGCAGAAAACAAAGATAATGCTAAGTGGCACGGCGAAAGAAAGTCTATTCACGATCGAAACCCATACATTAGAAGTCGTAGAAGAATATCGGTACCTAGGACAGCTACTTACAGGAGAACCCACCCATATAAAAGAAATCCACCGTAGAATAAACATGGGATGACGCGTATATGGGAGACATTCCCAACTCATGAACGGTAACCTACCACTATCTCTCAAGCGGAAACTATATAACTACTGCATCATGCCAGTACTGACTTACGGGTCAGAAACCTGGAGAATTACAAAGAAGCTAGAGAGGAAGTTAAGAACCGCGCAGCGGGCGATGGAACGAAAAATGATAGGCGTTACACTAAGAGATAGGAAGACAGCCGAGTGGGTCAGAGAACAAACGGGGGTCGCCGACATAATGAACGATATTAAGAAGAAAAAATGGACATGGGCAGGCCACGTGATGAGAAGGCTAGATAACCGATGGACAGTTAGAACGACGGAATGGATACCAAGAGACGGTAAGCGCAGCCATGGGCGGCAGAGTAAGATGGGGGGCCGAAATCAGGAAGTTCGCACGCGTCAAATGGAACCAGCTCGCGCAGGACAGGCAAGGATGGAGAGGTTTGGGAGAGGCCTTCGTCCTGCAGTGGACATAAGATGGGCTGATGATGATGATGATGATGATGATGATATTGACCTCATGTAGTGCCGGTGGTAAGCTCCTGTTCAGCGCAATTACCAAATGAATATTCCTAGAACAGCTGTGCCGTTAGCGTCGGCTCTTAGATAACCCTGCACCATACAGAGCTGTTAAACTAAACCCGCCATATAGTCAGCACTCTTTTAATTAGCGAATACCAATTAGTGCCGATTGAAGCGAACGCGCGTTCGCAATGCCATGCGCGAGCTCATAAAACGCCCATGAGCACACAGAAACACAGTAACGGCAAACATTCAGCCGCGGCGGTGCAGAAACGCGATGCATAGTTGTCCCGCCGGTATACGTACTTGCTGAAGTCGTCCCTAGGCCTTTTCCGTGGAGTACGGATGTAGAACAAACGATCACCGGCGCTCATAAAATGCCCAATCCTGTGCTATTTCTACGGTAGCTATTCCGCACACAAATGAAGAACAAGTCTCATCGTCACTGTCGCGGCTAAGATGTGATGTACTTACCCCACTCACTACGAACGAGACGGCTCGCAGTCACGGTATGCAGCGTAGTCGCAGTGCGCCGGCGGCAGCACGTTGGTTCGGTCTGCCACACATCGGCGCTCGCCTTCGCGATAGCTGCTTCACAGTGGTCGCCGCACGAGGTGAAATGCACAATTTCAACTACACTTTATTCCATGATACGGACAGTATTTCCCGGAAAACAAACGCGACGTTTCTTTTTCTTGCGCCGGCGATAGCTCACATCGGCCGCCGACGGCATGCGAAGTCTCTTTTCGCGTACAAATTGCAGCCATTTACTCTTCGGGCATTCGGCAACCAAGCGCTGACGATCAAAACAACTTACTTTTGTTATCAATTTAAATATTCCTTTTAATTCGGCGCGTTCAAGCAATGTATCCACAGCGTGTAGGCTCGGAGGCTCTCACTGGGGCGCGCACACATACACCGGCAAACTCGCCGTAACCATACGCCGGCCTCCGGAGGCCTGAGACGGCAGCCGAGCAAGTCCAAATACACGGCCAGTCCTGCCAGTACCGCGTGACGCTATGCAGCCTCGCACAGTCGATGTATGATCATGTGACGGCGATGGTTCACGCACTTTGCGTTTTCTACGAGTGAAAGAAGCGTCTAAATTCTTCCTGAACCACTCGAACAACATGGCGCGGCCAGGCAGCGCGAAAGCAGACGATCCAACGCAGACCAATGGGCGCTTTTTAGTCCCCCCTCCCCGTTGGTGTTTTTCGTGGAGGGCTTTTGCACACGACACGCACTGGCGCAAAATTTGGTCCTTTGGGAGGAACCAACCGCGGTGGTCTAAATGTATGCAGTTAGTCCAATTTTGCCCAATTCTGGTTTAGAGTGTTGGACAAAAGCACGCCTAGTGATAAGAGAACATATGTATTGTTTATTACGTTTACGTTTACCTCCCACAGATGTGTTGGCGTTACTCTTTATAAAAAAACGATGACTGTTGTCTTATTTTGCTCCCGTGCCCACAAGTGCTTTGTGACATTGCTTGCGAGTGCTTTTCAATGATTTTCTTGCTGCTAACTTGTGGTGAAAATGAAACTAACCCGGAACCTGGTGCTAGAAAGTCTGCTCTGTTAGAACTAGATAAACTGCCTGATGATCCTAACAAGCAGAAGACAGTTGTTTTTCACTTACTACAAAAATTACAAGTGCATGCAATGCAGTCGGCAAAGGGTCATTCTGAATTAGTAGCGGACGTCAAAGCTATTAGGCTAGTCAAAAAAAAAAAAAAAGGAAACCATTGAAACAAGGATAGATTCCATTAAATAAAATATTGTCAGCCTAGAAGATAAGCCCAAATCACTGGATGCTGTTCAAGGCAGCATGACGAACACAATGAACGTTTTGGCTACTCAGAACGCTTTGATTGATTTGTGGGGTTTAACGTCCCAAAACCAGTTCTGGTTATGAGAGACGCCGTAGTGGAGGGCTCCGGAAATTTCGACCACCTGGGGTTCTTTAACGTGCACTGACATCGCACAGTACACGGGCCTCAACATTTCGCCTCCATCGAAATGCAGCCGCCGCAGCCGGGATTCCATCCCGCGACCCTCGGATCAGCAGCCGAGTGCCATAACCACTAGACAACCGTGGCGGGGCGGAACGCTTTACTAAATGCTCGAGTCGATGAACTAGAAGACAGATCCAAGCGTCAAAATTTGCTTTTTCGAGGTTTTCCCGATTCTCAGGAATCTTGGGCGAATACCGTGGCACGTGTAATGGACTCCCTTGTTGGCATTCTTGAAAATCCGCCAGTAAATGTTATAGAGCGTGCTCATCGGTTAGGGCGTTTTGCTCCTAATAAAGTACTCCTTGTCATGGTTAAGTTCGCGAGCTATAAAATAAAAGAAACAGTGCTTCCCAGGCGTAGTTAACTAAAGGACAAAAGCATCGTCATCAGCGAGGATTTCTCGCCCGCAACACGAAACATCAGGAGTAAACTAGCCGAATTCGCAAAAAGACAACGTGGTAACCCACCCTTTCAGCTTCGTTACAAGAAGATGCTCGTTAATAATAAGGAATGTCTGTACAGTGCCACTACTGACACTGTGATTGAGCATCTGCAGAGTGGTGCATTTTATAGTCGTCATGCTAATGGCTCGACACGTGCACATACCTAGGAACAGGCGAGGGGCAGGACCCGCGATCTTTCTCGGCTTCGTGTTTTATTTTGTAATATCCCGAGCATTGCTAACAAGCGCGACTTCCTTAGTTCAGGTATTGATAACTGTAATTCTGACATAATTGTACTCACTGAAAGTTGACTGCACCCAGAAAGGAATAACAGCGAACTGTATTCGGAAAACTTTTCTCTTTATCGATGGGATCGTTCCGCGCGGAAAGGTGGCGGGGCTTTGCTCGGAATTTCGGACGTGCTTGCGTCTCATCGCATTCAGGTTTCAAGTGAACTTGATGCAGTCTGGACCATTGTTAAAATATAAGAACATCGCATTATCATCGCAGCATGTTATCGTCCTCCTGCATCTACCAACGGCTTTGTGAATGCACTACATGACGTCACTAGCATGATTGCTTCCCGATACCCCTCGCTACCGTTGTTTCTGCTCGGGGATTATAACGTTCCTAATGTAACATGGGACTGCGATCCACCAAGCATGAATCCTCCATCCATACTCGCGCAAGCGTTCCTAGATTTCTGTAGCGTTTTCTCTTTTTCACAAATTGTCAGAGAACCTACCAGAACAACTATTACTACCGCCAATATTCTCGACTTAATACTCACAACACATCCCGATATTGCTTCTGATGTAACTGTGCTACCGGGTTTGAGCGATCATTTCAGTGTAACTTTCGAACTTAAACTGCGGCGGCCTAAATACATAAATAAACGCAGAACCATTCGCGACTTCAAGCACGCTGATTTTGATGCAATAAACAGTGAACTGTACAGTTTTGCTGACACGTTTCTGGTCAGTTTTGGCAGTCGTAGCATTCAAAATAGCTGGGATTTGTTTGTGAACAAGACTAAAACCTTACTTGATAAATATGTGCCCATCCGCTCAAAAACCTCAAGCAAATCAGCGCCATGGTTTAACAGTCACATCAAACGATTGTCAAATAAAAAGAAGCGTGTCTACCGATCAGCCAAACGCTGTGATTGTGCCAGTCATTGGAACGCGCACAAAGTCTTTTCAGGTGAGTGTATCACTGCGCTTTGTAGCGCAAAAGGAAACTTAAGAAACACACTGCCTATGATGCTCGTAACTGACACTAAAAAATTCTGGCTCGTCATTAATCCAAGAGACGATAGTGGTATAAGCCTTGTAGATGATGCATGAGACGTTATACCCTCTGAACAGTGCGCGTCAGTCCTTAACGATGTTTTTGTTTCAAAATTTTCATCGATAAAAAATGATTTACCACCGAACACGCAGTGTCCGGATTCCTTCCCAAATGCACCCGATATTAATAGATCCGAGTGGTGCTCAGCAACAAAATTAAATCTTTCTTCTCCGACGGCATTAGGCCAAAGTTTCTGAAAAGCACGAGCATACTAACCAAAATCTTTCAGCAGCTTTCAGCTTTCAGCTTTACGGCTTAGGGATAGATTAGAGATAGGAAGGGTGATTCCACTTCATAAAACAGGTAATAAGCACTCTCCACTTAATTAACGCCCCATTTCACTCATGATGCACTAGCATTCCATGCAAGACTCTTGAGCATATTTTATTTTCCAATCTTGATAACTGTCTAGAGTCCTGTTTCACGCACTCCCAACACGGCTTTGGGAAAACCTATTCACGCGAAACACAACTTATATAGTTCACATACCAGCTACACGTCGTCCTTGATCGTTCATCTTTTGCTTACTGCATATATCTAGATTTTTCTAAAGCATTTGATCAAATCTCTCATGAGCTACTCATGTATAAATGACGCCTACTTAACCTGGATCCCCAGCTTCTTACTTGGCTTGAGTGCTTCCTGTTCAGTTGTTCGCAATATGTTTCTGTTCTTGGCCTCTATTGTTTTTAATCCGTATTATTGACTTATCTTCTTGTGCTTCATCTAGTAGTCATCTATTTGTTGACGACTGCGCAATATTCAGAGGAATAACTTGTAAGAATGATACAGCCATTCTTCAACCTGACCTTAATGCTATCAGTGTATAGTGTAACACATGGCAGATGGAACTAAACATAAGTGCAAAGCAATGCGTGTTAGTAGACGCACGAACAGCCCACCAGCCTATAAATCTCTAACATCCCTCTCGATTGTGTCTCATCCTATAAATATCTTCCTGTCCGCATTTCATCTGACCTTGCCTGGAACACACACACTGCCTACGTAACAAGTAAAGCTAACAGATCAGTAGGCTCTCTCCGACGAAACTTTTACCGTGCACCGAAATCCCTCAGACTAACTCTGAGGGTCACTCGCCCGCGGCGCCCAACGCCGCAGATAACAAGGAGATAACGCAAGCTGCTTGCGCGGCCGGAGTGGCGGTGACCACGGGCGATTGGCGAGTGACGAAAGCCGTGGGGGCGGAGACATCGACGTCACAGACGCTCTTTTTCCGGCAATTTCGGTTTCAAGGAGCCTGCCACGGGGAACTAATTGTTCGCGTAGCTCCGACATGCACTCCGCTATTCAAAACTTGGTCATTGGGATAGGTAGTGTCGAGGACGGGCTCCAAAGCACTCATTTGCTGTAGCCACCAATTACTGACAATTAAAAAGTTAATTAGCGTAATTTCTCTAATTATGCACACAAGTGCGGAAATTGTTCTGTATCTAGAGGCCGCCAATCCGTATACTCGAATGGTACACAAGACATTCCCGCGATTTCTGTTTTTCTAATTTTCAAAATGTGTTGCAACTAAAAAAAAACACCCTGTATATAACATGACCACCAGCATCAGCACAATGAAGGCTAATCTTGGGTTACCATCACTAGTCTCACAGCGTAAACAAGCGCGACTCATTTTTTCTCACAGGATATATCATCACACCCTTCTACGACATGAACTCCTTTCTGCACCATCCTGCATATCATCTCGCATTGATAACCAACACAAAGTTGGCATTCAGTCTTGCAAATGCTCCTTTTTCTTTCGCTCGTTTGCAACCACGCACAAGTGATGAGTGGAATCACCTTCCTGAAAGTGCTGCATCCATCAATGATACTGACCGGTTAAAAAAAAGAAAATGTTGCAGTGGCTTAGTTCGGCTATGCCAGGATATACGTAGCGTTAGCAAAGGTTCAGCTGATTATTTGTTGTTGCTGCAGGGGTGGTCGGGCACGTCGCTCAGCCTCCTGGCGACGCCGCTTTGCTAGACGTTCGTCCCTTTGCTCCAGTGTCTCCGCAGCACGTTTAGCCTTCTTCTATTCATTCCTCCTACGCTCAACCGCTAATTGCCAGGCAACTACTTCGGGATCCGATGAGTCAAGCTTCTCCGCTCTTCTGCGCTGTTGAGCAGCATTTGCGCTCTCCTTCTCCATGGCTATACCACACTGGCAAACGCCAGTCAGGAGCACAGCGGCTCCAGCGCAGTGTCAGACGGCGACTGCACAGCGAGCGCGCGCCGGCGCCAGTGCGTCTACCACGGCTACGACGTCACTCCTCTGGAATGCGCAGACCGGCGGCGGTGAGTCGCGCGCGGCGGCGGCGGAGTGCGCGAGAGGTGCCGGCTCCGGTGGCTCCGGTGCGCAAGCTGTGTGACATCACTGATCCTTGCGCATGCGCAGCACGGCTCTTGATGTGCCGCGCGAAACGGGCTTGGCTAGGCCAGTGTGGAATCATTCAAGAAACTCGCCAGCAGACGCTGCCTGCGTCAGCGTTGTCTCTCGCGGGCGAGGGCACAAAATTTATTCTGAGTTCATTTCATTGTTGTTTGTAGCGTTCGTTGAAGTCAGCACCATGACCACTTCAATAAATGCATCGTCTTTTATGCATCGAATTATGCATTTTTTTGCTAATGATAAGCAGTTTTATGTATTCTGATTTTGTGCCTCTAGTATTGGCGTAACTACTTGTAATGTAGTTTTAGGGGCGACGCTCCTTAGGGTCGAGGCTTGTCTCCGGTTGTGAGTCGTAGCCACGCTCGCGCTCGCTCTCGGCGCGTGCCTCCCGGCCCGCGATCTCTCTCTCTCTCTTCGACAGCGGCAGTCATGAGTGCAGTCAGACAGTGTGTGTGCATGTGTGGGCCGATCCCGGAGGCTGTGAACCAAGACAGTGTCATCTGCTGTCGTGAGAGAGAGAGCGAAGGGCGCGCGTTGACTATGGAAACGCTCTTCGATGAACGCTGTAGCAGCTCGCAAGGAACGAGAACGCGCCCTCGCCCGCGAGAGACAACGCTGACGCAGGCAGCGTCTGCTGGCGAGTTTCTTGAATGGAAAGAACCGACTGCTCGCGTGGCACAGCCGTTCACCGGCCACTCCATATATATAGGCACTGGATCTTGACCTGTAATGTAGTGCCGGTGGTACAGTTCTCTTGTGCGTAGTTGAATCATAAGGATTCGCAGCGCGCGCGTTAACGAAATTAATCCGGAACTCGGCACGACCTACGACGTGGGAGGGCAGGAATCTCATAAAGAGCAGGAGCATAAATGACAACGCGTGTGTAAATATGCAAACGCGTTGTCACTCCTTTACATGCATGGTGGGCAATGTCACGGGTGATTTACGGTAACACAGAACGATCCCCAGCTTCTCCCACCCGTCATGGTTCACTTCGTGGAGATGCGTGGAGTTTTTTTCCCTTAATATTGTGTAATTTGTGTTGGCATATGGCATTGTTACATCACCTTTCCCCCCACTCCCTTCAGTAATGCCACTGGTCCTGAGAGTACTTTTAAATAAATAAATAAATAAATAAATAACATTGCTCTGATAGCGCTTAGCACATATTAGGTGCGCAAAAGAGCACTTACATAAGTACGACAGCGCATGCGCCAGAGCTGGTGTCGTCTGCTTGGTTGATACAGAAACGAGCCGCTGTTAGCGCTACTTGTCTTACGCTTTAACGGTCCGCGAGCCTAAGGTGCCTGAAGATTCCGTGGATTTCAGCTGCAGAAACTATTTCAATGGAAGGAAAAGAAGTATTTTCTTCAAATTTCCTTCCGCGAATGTTATTTCGGAGATAAACATTTGTGGACGGCAAAGGTGAAGCGAGGTATGGCGCGGTATAGTCAACCGCCTTTTGGGATCTGTGGCGCGCACTTGGTCACTGGAAGGCACAGTAACGGCATTGATTGTACAAATTGTGTTTGAAAATGCAGGCTAAGCATACAGAAGCTCATTACGCAACCAGAGTACGTGCACATACTTTATTAAACCGACAGAATGCATTTTTTTCTTTGTGCATGCAAATGACGAAACTGGTTGAACGCTTAACATTATTGCCTTTATCTCTGCAAGCATTGTCGATCCGTTCGGATCCTGCTAGTAATGGGTGTTCATTTGTCATTTGTTTCTAATTAATTTTCATTTGTGAGTTTGCGGTCATTCCTTTTTGTTGTTCTTCTTCTGCCCGCATATGTTCAGGTGCCCTGTCTTCCACAATGCATCGCACAACCTGGCTTGTTTTCAATGTGGATATACGAGAAAAGTTCCAGAGGGTGGTCGTGTTCTGGTACCCGAGAAGTCAGGCGATGATTATGACCGTGGTCCGGTTAAGAAAAGGACGCTATTTTCTGCAGCTCATGTCGGGAGCCCGGCTCAGCGCCCATGGGGTGGGCGAAGGGGTCTGAAAGAAAGGAGAGAAAACCCGTAGCGGAGGATTCCAGAAATGTTGACCGTTTGAGGTTCTTTAACGTGCACTGACAACGCACAATACACGGTGTCTGGAATTTTCGCTTCCATCGAAAATGCGGTCAGGATCGAACCCGCGTTTTTCTGGGCCGACCACCATAACCGCTACACCACCGCGGCGGACCATTTGTAAAGAAACATCAAGGAGATCAAGTCCTCTCTAATAAAGAAAGCTAATACGTCTCCATCAATGAAAGACGTCGAGGTGTTCATGAACGTGAGAAAAGCTCATCTCTGCGTGAGCCGCCGTATACGGAAGCAAGACTGGAGCACGGTTTGTTTTCCAACCAAGCAACGCTTTCAGTTTTTCGCGCTAGGTGGCGATCCAACTTTTGTAAGTGGTCCACTGACATTATAGAAACACCATCATCGCATCTGCTGGTGCAATAGGTTTATTAACTGTATATATCGTGCGGGACAAGCCGCCGCAACCTATCGGTATAGCCTGCTTGCTTGGCGCTTCGGGGACCCGAGACCTTAGTACCCCCCTCCCCCCACGGTTTGGTAAGTTGCGTGTGTGTCTGTGGGCTTGTCATGTCTGCATTTCAATCGTAAGTACAACTGGTATGCCTTACTTGTTTTAAGTGCGTTTTAATGATATGTTAAACGTCTATATTAATTGGTACTTCAATGACTTAGGTTGTATGAAATTCGAACACCTGTAGTGCATACCCACATACCACGGGCCGAGTACGACAGGTGTTGGTCACACGGGATCGCGCTATCGTTAATGGTGACGTGCACGACGAGTGTATTATGTTAGTGATGCAGAAAGCAATCGTTCATGTTCGTCATGCATTCGTACCCTACCATCCAAAAATACTGGGAGAGCACCGAGACGGATAGATAGATAGATAGATAGATAGATAGATAGATAGATAGATAGATAGATAGATAGATAGATAGATAGATAGATAGATAGATAGATAGATAGACACGGACAGAGAGACGTAAGTTCGCCAAGAAATGCTCGGCATTTAAAAGGTTGCACGTTCATTTTGAGCTCGTGATGCGAGTCTACGAGATGTTATAACGTTTTCATCCCCCCTAAACACGGTATTAGAGCTCATACTCCCCTTCTCGGGCAACTTATTTGCCCCTTATTATTTTTTTCTTCGGGAAATTCAAAACCAATTTATACTTGAAATGTTGCAAATTCCGTTAGTTAAGTAAATAGAAATAATTTGTGTGTCATTGGTTGTCAGAGGGCTGGGAGCACAACATTTGGTTTTTCTCGAAGAAATGGTCGAAGCAGTGCGCTTGTTTTCGAAGGCGCGTCTAACCAACAAATTATTATCGGTGCTTTCAATGTTTCAATCTATGATGCCTTCGTGTGCTTTCGGTTGCCCTCTGTCGTTCAATGTTGGTATTAAGTCTCGATATATGTGCATTCCCCCTTGAACAGAAACGTTTTTCTTTAAAAACTTCCCGCTTCTGTGCCATAGCAAGCAAGGAACTTTATTGCGTGGTGTTTGACAAACTTCCACCTGTGTCTTCGGCCCAACGCCGTAGATGTTTGAGTTCGTGTAAACCGATGAGCACGTGTGAAAAGCATGCGTGCTTTCAAGAACAGTTGCCGGTGCTATTGAATGCATGCACATACCTACCTGGTATTTTATTCATATTGTGCCGATGATGCGATGTGTATGAAGTTCAATTGCACTGTTTGCATTATAGTCGTCTTCGATGTGAAAAAAGAATTGCGCAACAGGACCAATGCATATGATCCGCAGCGTTCGTCTCGAGGCGTGATGGGCGAGACTTCCCACACGTTCACGCTCTAGATTCAGCCCGCGTTTTCGTGAGCACGCGTCCTGCCAACTCGACGTCGTTAAGGTCGTCGTAGTTCGATATAGAAAGCTTTGTGAAATAAAGGACAAAGAAACACGTTTCAATGCATCGAAGTTGAAGAAAAGGTAGTTTTATCACGAGACTCACACTACATTCAGGATAGCACACAGGTGGTCTTCATTCACTAGAAGTAGGAAAACAATTTAGAGAAATATAAACAGCGCATGCCGTCGAATAATGTTTTCTATAGACTAGGAGGCCTACACCGTGCCACGGTATACGGAATACTATTACTTGCTGGTGCTCCCTGATTGGTCAATTCTGCCATGACAGGCATAGCTGACGAATACACGACTAATCTAGAATCCCTGATTGGTCGTCCCGCCTTGACAGGCAGAACCGACCAATCAGGGAGGACCAGCACAGAATAGTATTCCGCATTCCGTGGCACGGTTAGGCATCGTAGAGATAAATTGGGCAGTCTTTGCTGCTGGCATTCACTCTGTTCACCTGTCATCTATGTGCTCGGTTCGTCCGCACCGTTCCGGTGAATTAACTGGCGACCATGAAAGAGGATGTGCAAACCTTGTTTAATGAAAATAATTTTGTATAGGCGGGGGACCAGTGAACACGAGAACAAAACGGCTGTAATATAAATAATTCGATTTCTTTGGCACCAAGAAATACATAATGAATGCCGTAGCAAAAGTTGCCCATTAAAACGACAGAAATTACAGATACGTGGCTCGTCACTGCCGATGTAATGACCTCGTTCATCTTGTTCAGCCGGACAGACATGAATTTCACCACAAGAGATTCATTTCTCTTTGCGCTAGTTGACGACGTGGGTGTACTGCATCCCATAAAAGGTGACAGAGAAGGATAAGAACCACACTACCAATAAGTTTCCATGAGAGCGAAAGATTAAGTTTCGCGAATGTTCTAATTTGTGGCCATTTCAAAAGCGTCACTCTCAAACTCTGTACAAAATGTGCTTTCTTAAATAAAAGCATAACAGTTGCTTATAGTATTCAAGGGTGCAGCGGCTCCGATATCTGTTCCCTTTTCACGGGAGTTGAGATGAATCTTGAAGAGACCTTTTTTTTTTTTTTCATCCTGTTGTCACGCTCGACGAGGCATGTGAGAGTGAAGTATACGCACGCAAAAGCATAAGCGCGAGCATATGACCTCGTGACAGCAGAACGAGGACACATCAGACTACAAAGGGGAACAGGTCTGGGGAGCACCGTCTTGCTGCCTGAGCACAGCACGCACGGGGTTCATAGATACCACCGGGACAAAGCACGTACACAAACAGCACCACACTGTCAACTGCAACACTGGCGTATCTCCAATGACAAAACAGACACCGACACTGTGAAGACGAGCGCACCCGTTCGAAAAATGAGTGAAAATACGACCAGTTCTCTTTCTTATTAATCTTATGTTCTATCCTCCCTCAACCTCTTCGGTATGTGTTTCATGATACTATATCGCAGCCGGATGCAATGAGCAAACGTTCCACTGTACGCCATATTTTTTTGATTATTTATATATTGGGATAACTGTGGGACAATACAATACAGGTACTTTTTTGTCTTCTTTGGAACAAAGAATGGACACGACGCTGAGGATAGGTCACACGAGCGTCGCGCGAACAGCGACGACAATAAATAACATGTGTTTAAACTTCTACACAGTGACAACAGTAAAGAGTATATCACCCTGAACACACGATAAACGCCTGACACATCGGAGATGTGTGCCCAGTCGCATCGGGCTTTGTATACCACGCCACAACACACGGGTCCTTGTATAAGTTGTCCGAATACACCGTTCACTCTAATAACGAAAGTGTCACATAACTCAGTCCTGCGCTAATCACTCAGCCTTTCTTTTCATTATTTACAGCTGCTGTCGTTCTCCTGAGGCTACTAAAGCGTGTTTACAGGGCGTTTTGGAGATTCACGGCTCAGGAGGCCTCAACGAGTGTTCTACCCCAAGTTCTGCAAGCGCGTTCGTAGCACACAGACCGCGTCGTAACGGCGACAAGGAATACAGCAACCGTGCCTGCTACGGAAATGTTCACTTGGCGAGCGGCGCAAGGCCACCGCCTCAACACTGGCCTGATAGGAACTCACGCATCAAAGTGGCAGGTACGCGCGCAATGTTACAGTTTGCGTCAAAAGTTTGCGAACTACTTCGTTAGTGTCAAGTCATGTCATCGAGTCCCGCATTTGCGGCCACCGCACGACGAAGATACCCTCGCCTCAGTCTTTGCGGTTTTGGAAAAATACAACAGACCAGAAATGAGGTCCGTGTCAAATACTGTTGTTCCCGGTCGGCGGAGACTCCATTATGCCGAAGGCATTGCAATGGCTTTGAAACTATTGACACAAACTGTGCTCATTGCCGCTGTCGCTCGTGGGCAAAGCTGAACAAGCGTGGAGTGCATCGTGAATGCAGCGCTGTTATTTCCACATCCACGAAGATTTGTTGCGGAAACCCGAGTATTTAAAGACACAGGGGCACAGATCACAGCATACACAATGGCCTGCGATGTCGCCACTCGTTATACGCGGTGTGATTACTGCACCTGGTACATGTTTATTACACTTTGGTCATAGATCTCATGCTTGCAAGCGAAAATGCTGCCATAAACGACATTTTTACACTTACTTCAACACAGGCAAATTCTTGATTAAACCTATTTCTCCTAACCACACAAGTGTGGTTAGAAGAAATAGAATATTAGAAAGAAAATATCACTGAATAATAATTGCAAAACTACTCAACTCTGCCAGCTTTGCCAAATCTATATGAATTGTGAGAAGGCCTATCTTCAAAAAAAAAAAAAAAATCCGTGGAGAATACAGACTGAAATTTTGCGGAGGACACGCGAAGACACATGCAGTACAATACACCGCACAAAAAGCGAGTGTCCAGCGCTTCTACTACGATAAAGGAAGAAAGGCAGCAGGGTGGCACAAACAATGGGCGAGTAGCTACAACGGACAACAGCATGTGACACCAAGCGCATAGGGAGCAGTGAAGTGACGCCAATATTTTTATAACACTCAAGCGCCAAGTCGCTCAGCGCTTAGTGTGATCTGGCATACCGGAGGTACAGCACGATGACACCACGCACACCGAAGAGATAAGAAAAAAATAATGTAAAAAGTGCGCCAACTGGTAGAGAGAACAGATCAGAATGCACCGGAGAGCAACCTGTATGAACGATAGATAATGTCGCCCTGATTTCATAGATATTATGTGCTTGCTTAAATTCATGGGAGTTCGCTTTCAAAATATCTCATTAACATAATTACTTTGCTATGAGCGAATCACACAATTCAATATCGTCAATGTTTGTCGAGTGAGGCGCATAAGTCAAGGTCACAATTAACTTCACAAGGGCGTGATGTCATTGTCATGGCACCTGAGTTACATGTACAGTGGATATACAACTCTGTACCCGTTGTTTGATACGCGCTCCGATTGCAGTGTGTGTAAAGTAGCTGAGTCATTCTTAATAAGCGCACACGACAACTCGAGGTTTTCCCAAAGCTTTCATTTCCCGTGACCTTTTTCGAAAGGAGATGACGAGCACCGCGCAGCCTGAAAAAATAAAGCCCAACAAAGCGAGGAAACAAACAAAATTTGGGGCTATAACATACCTGTAAAATCACGAGACAACGTGATACCTCTGGTTTCAGAAAAGTTCAAATAAAAACAAAAAGAATTTTCGCCGGAATGGCGAAGGAATTATTACGATAGCAACACACTGGAATACTGCACGAAGTAAGGTGAGGTAAGGTTTTAGGGGCGGTATGCTTCGGCTTTGTTCGCCCCAACTGCTGAATTCTTTCCGGTGCTGACCTGCAACAGCGTGCTTCATTCGCAGATGAACGTTGTGCCCGCTTGCGGACACGCACGCGAGAAGTGCGTTTCCTGCAGCGCGACTAACGCTTGGCGCAGCTCATCGAACGGTGTCCAATGAGACGCGAGACGCAAGGAGCGATGAGCAGTGCGCGCTGCTAGCTCAAGAAACGACGCTGCCGACTCGCGCTTCGTTTAGAGGAGTAGGCGCTGCACGAGAGCTATAGGCGGCTAGAGTTACGTCAGTCAAGCTACTGCGTACCCGAACTAGGTTTATGCTCGCAGTAATAATTTAAGGTTAACTGTTTTGCCGTGAAAATTGGCATTATATCTTAGTTTTCTTTCGCTGCTCGATAACCGTTGATAGTTGTTTTCAAATGCGCTTACGGGGCAACCGGCGGGACATCTCTTACGTACAACTTGAACCCGCTTGCTACGGGTGGATTTCGCTTGCAGGACAAGCGATCGTTTCTAGATTTACAATAACCGAGTGGTCGACCATGTGACCCATCGCGCTACGGCACGTTTCGTATGGCGTCGCATTCGCGCGGAAAATCGCATACACGCGGTTTCTGCTTGAAACTGCTCAGTGGGATACTAAACACTGAGGAAAATGAATGCTGCATTTGGCCGGTGTACCTGGAATAACCAATGTGTCCATACGTCGTCAAGTCAAAAGTTGCGTGCAGTGAAGCACACACACCTGATAACATTCGATCTTTCTGCATCTCGCGCTGTGTGTTAAAAAAAGAGAGCAACGCCTTTAATTTATGTCTCGTCGCTGAGCTGTCGCTGCGTTTTGTTTTGCTATTAGGCTTCAAAGCGGTCTACGAGCGTTGGAAAACTGCCCATGCTCGGTCGGGGACGCCGCCTGCAAAAAACTGAGCGTGGCTTCGCCGCATAGCTTAGGTTGCTATATATATATATATATATATATATATATATATATATATATATATATATATATATATATATATATATATATATATATATATATATATATATATATATATATATATATATATATATATATATATAAACAACGAAACAGATACACCACTGAAGAATAGGAGCTGCTTAAACATCACAAGAGAATAAATCTCGCGTCGCGTTATTTCTTCCAGAATTATTGAGAACTGACGGCGCACAAGAACGTGCATGCTATACCACGGCAATATGCTTGATCTTCATGTATGAACTTCGAAAGACAGAAGAGAGTGATATTTGTACGTAAGAAAAAAAAGCATCTTGCGAAACAGTGTTAAGGCATTTAACTCGCGGAGGAAATTACGATACACTAACACTGCAACAATTTTTTGTTGCACCGTGCACGGGGAAAGGCTTACTGGTGTTGTATATGTGAAATGTGACGGGTATTTTTTAAAGAAACGCCCCTTTCTCAGTTACTTCCACGGTTGACTCATATGTGACACATATGAGCACGCAACACGATAAGACAAGCACCGGGGCTACTAATCAAAAAGAAAACAATGACAAACCGGAAGGAACGTGACACTGCTCGCTGTTACGCCCGTGCGCACTGCTACGGTGACGATGTAAAAACTGTTGATTTTTCTCTTGATTTTTGTAAACTTTCAGCATAGAGCCATATACTAGTGATGTTAGTGAAATGTCATTAATTTTCTGAAGCACGTGCACGAAACCATGTGCTCTGCTTTTTGAGTCTACCTTGTTAGCCAATACAAGGTATGTGAAGAGGGAAAGTGCCCTAGATGGTGGTGTTAGAAGAGCGCATATGCGAACGATGTCGAACTTGCACGCCGTGAACGAATTTAGGCTACTCAAACGTTGCACGGGCTAAATATTGAAGAAGTGACTACAGATCGGCACATAATGTATTAATAATAAATCACGGGGTTTTACGTGCCGAAACCACGGTGCGATTATGGGGCATGCCGTAGTGGAGGGCTCCGGAAAATTAGAACACCTGGGGTTCTCTAACGTGCGCCGCAAACGCACAGCACACGGGCCGGTACCACTTTCGCCTACATCGTAAATCCGCGTCTTTCGTGGCAGCAGTCAAGCACCACAATCACTACAATACCGCGGCGGACACGACGTATAGCAGGATACCTTAGGAAAACTGCAGAGTATTAGCTATCCTTCAGGTCGTTCCCTGCAGATATAAAGGCCTTATTAGTTTTGAGATAAGGAAAAAAAGAAAGCTTTTCAGCCTCGAATGCAGATCGATATGCGATTAACTCAGTACAGAATTGAACTTCTAATGCTATTTTTTCTAGCTGCATTAGGCTATATCGCACAAGGCGGCCACGTGAATACGCGGTCGAGCTATACGCACTTGAAAAGTGAGACTGCGAGAGAAACCCGTAGGCTGTGTGTGTTCAATCCTCTCAAGTGTTCGCCATGTCCACCTCGAGATAGGGACGGGAAGTAAGAACTAGGCAAGCTTGCTCAAACGAGCTACACGCATTTCTCACGCATAATCTACCGATCAAATCTACGTACATCTGTTCAGGAAATATTTCGACCCCAAAGCACACGCTCAGTCAGCATTTGCAAACTTCAGTGACGGAAGCAATGTCACAATTTTTGCAATGCGTGGACCCTCATAAACTGCACAGAAAGCTCAACACGACTGTGTGTGTTCAGGCTTACTGTGAAATGGCAACAGGTTAAAACCTATGGGTATCATTTACACAAGGGGAGATGGACGGGGGAGATTGAAAATTAGAGGGAAAGATGGACAAACGGCGTACCGTTTAATATCAATAGACAAGAAAGAAGCACTGAAGCTTATTAAGGCTATTATGTATGTGGGAAGGGTGTAATCCATGGCGAGGGAACCATGGAATGATGGAAGGGAAATAGTAAAAGCGGGCGACAAAGTCTGCGCCATGGTCAGACGTTTCTTACGCATGAGTCCGACAGCGTGGATTAAGGATCAAACGCAGGTAAAATGATATTGTAGTATAAATAGGGCGAGATAGAGTTGGACACAATACATAATGCGTAAGAGAGACGACAGGTGGTCTATATTAGCCCGCGTAAACGACTGCACGGACACCGAAACAAGGGCCAGCAAGTGAGGGCTACAGGGCCTTACGTCAAGTAATGACATTAGAAAGTTGGCGCGTGCAAGGTGAGCTTTACAAGCGCGGCGCAGTGATGACTGGAGATGACTGAGCGGGAACTTCCTGCGGTGGACTTGAAGACGACTGCATAAAGTTGTGACAGGGCATTCTCATGAAACTGGAGCCTCCGGGTAGCTTATTCCAGCTGCGAGTTCTGTTATGATGCATGACACTAGACAGGCAAGGTGTAGGTCGTTTGAGCATGCAAGCCCACGTAACTTCTGCCGCGCTTCAAGTTAACGGTTCTGAAAACATGGCTTTTAGTTTTGATCTCGTTAGCCGATTTCTCAAAACGTTACGCCTTTGTTGTACTGTATTCAAGGTGCATCCTTCGGCTATGCTGCAAGATTTCTACGTATAAGACGAAGTGCCTGGTCACATCAAATAGAAATGGATATATATATGTGCAATGTCTCCTGCAGAACACGGGGACAAGAGGATGTGCACATTGCCAGGGATACAACTGGAGTGATCGAGAACATTGACAGATGTGTACTAGGATAATCAGGAGGATTATATAACACGCTCACTTTATGAAAAAAAAATAAAGGAGTTCAGGGCAATGTTTCTGGAAGTCGCATAGAAAAAAGTACGCATGGCAATGGTGCAGTAATACTCCACTAATTTTGCTTTCGTGCTGCACCCTTAATATTACTGGTTAATGTTTCATTGAGTACACCTGGTAAACATTTTCACCGCTGCCGTATCAGCAGTTTGCAGTTATCAGCACGCAAATAATTACAGCGGAAACATTAGACTACCAACGCTGCGGATCGCATAACTGTTTTTCATAGGGCTGTAGACGAAGCAGGAATGCTTAGAATCCATGAAAATTAGCGCTTCTGTCGTCAAAATACTTGCCAGACTTAAGGGTGGTTATTAATAAACTTGTAGTAGAGGATATTTGATGTCCAGCAAAATCCACTTGTAGTGAACACACACACACACACACACACACACACACACACACACACACACACACACACACACACACACACACACACACACACACACACACACACACACACACACACGTGCGAAGCGATGCTAGAGTAGGATACAACTTAAAGAAACAGCAGTTGGCAACAAGGGCCGACGGAACGCGCGCGTCGGTGTTACTTCGCCAGCCAATCACAGAAGCAAACAAAAACGTCGTCATGCGGCCTTTTCGAAAAAACTGGCGCTGTGTTTATGCCTGCGGACCATCTACTGCTCTCGAGACCTTTCATCGGTATAATCCATGATGTGCTCTAGGAGCATGGACAAAAATGTGTGCATGCAGTCTCGGCGTTTCAATCTGCAAAAGGCCGCGGTACAGTTCATTACGCTTCCGAGCCCGTTTTACGCGTGTAGCTTCACTGAACTGAGTTGAAAGATCGGGTGGCGGAGCTTGTGACGCGCTGTGATTTTGCATTGCTAGCGTTTGATTTTATCTCAATAAAGACTTATCCTTTCCATGTTCCACTCTAACAAACAAATCAAGGCATAACAATTTATACACCTGTCCACCCTCACTTTATTTTGGTAACATGAAAAGTTGAAAGAAAGAATTATTTTGAAGCTTCGTGGAGGTACAGTGGCTGGTGGTTATAAGGGCGTGGGAGGGGCTTCACTGCAGATTTGAGTTGTATCCGACTATAGGACATCATTTCAAGAACGCGCTTGCTTTTTATATGCATCATTGCTTTGAAACTTGTACGTGCTCGTTCCGCTCCGTGCCCTGCTAAATGTGAACGTTGTTGGACTTGAAGCATCTCCTTCTGATTAAGTCTATTAGTCAGCTCGAAATATGCTTGTTCGCGTAAGCAGGCGATTCAAACGTATTTCTGGATGATCTACTGCTTTGTCACAACACTACTGTTACTTTGATAGAGTTACACATGCCGTAGGTTTTAAGAGCAGTATTTTTTGCAATGTACACTTTTCCGGCAGCTCTGTGCGGTGAGAAGGAATAAAGGTTCTTTTAGACCTATAATAACAGAGAAACGCAGCAGTAGCGGTTCTCCAGAATTAAAACGACAGTGCTACAGTAAGTGCTGAAATCTTTTGTTTTGATTATCATGAAAAACACGTCTGGTTGCGTTAATGAATAACATATATTATTAAAGCGATGAAAATGTCAAAGGCAGTGAACTGGCGTCGAGAGATAGAAAGAAGAGAAATCGAAGGGAGGTGGATAAAACGAGCGTCCATTTTGTTGTCCTACGCTGTAATGGAAGAACAGGCTGGAAGTTAACACTGTCCATCTACAAAATAGGAAGGACACTTGGCTACTGAGAGTTGCCCACACTGGTGTGCATTAAAAACGAAAGAGAGAGAGAGAGAGAGCCGATGAGAAGAAGGGGAAAGTAGGAGTTTGTATACCATTCTTTCGTGCTTACAGCCATCATTTCTATCTATGACGTCGAGAATACTAGTAAAACCACAGTAGTGAAACCAGAAGACGTCACAGAGAATGGGTGGTACCATAAAACGCGTGACATGGGTGATGGTATGGGTTCGGGCACTCTTCTGAGAACAGAACTTATAAGCTAGCAAGCTGTTGGTTATTCTTGAAACTTTCGCTCGAGCGAAGTATAGAGGAAAAAAAGGAAAAGAAAAAGAAATGCGACGATTTACTTTTTTTCTATTTTTTCCTCATGGAAAGAACGCTGCCAAACTTGTGGCCGCTGTTTGTATGAGGCTAACGATACGAAGCTACCAAACGGCCTGGATAAATTATGCGTATACTTATAATTATTGTGTCATGAAACATTGTAAGAAAATTAAATTACAGAAGAAAGCGGTTCTATTGAATTACGGCGTGGTAAAACACTACACGAGTAATATAAAATCAAACTTAACGGTCTACACGGAAGACTCAATGAATGGAGAGAAAAGAATAAGTAAAAAAGTAAAAGCTTGAAATACAGTTGTAACTGTATACAAATGTATGATCTTGGAACAGTCATGCAGTGTCTTGCAGAATAAGAAACCGGAAGAAATGTGTGGCAAAAGAGAGGCACATAGATTGACTAGCGTGCTGTTGGCTGCCACGTTGAGAAAAGAGGAAAGAAATAAGGAACTTCACTTTACTGAGAGAAATATTCATCAACAACAAAAACTTAGAGGACATGCGGCGTATACGCGTGACCAAGTGCATTGATTCTGGTATGGAATAAGAGCAAAGTTGGACGTCGCATTGCTGCCTGAAAGAAAGGGGTATGTCATAGTGATGCGGTAACCACTGCCTTAAGCAGAGGCTCTTTTTCTGAGTGTGCATTAAGGAAGAAGTCCTTGGTGTTTTTTTTTTTTTTTGCTGTTCAGAATACAGCCATCTTAGCGCTTCAGTACAGCTGTCACGTATACCTGCGCTCATTGCAGTGGTTATTCGTATATATATATATATATATATATATATATATATATATATATATATATATATATATATATATATATATAATCAAAACCAAGTGCTCGCCACATTCTTACAACAAGCAACTCTTGATAATGAATTGAGTAAAAAAAATGCGTGTATTTATGACGTAAGAGCCATATGCAAACACCGAAACAAAAGAAGTGTAAAGAAAACGTGTGTGCTATGGAACGGCCCAAGCGGACGGTTTGATGTCGTCAAGAACGTTGCCGCATTAGTACCACTTGTATTCACGCACCTTGGAAAGTTAATTCAACATGACCCTGAGCGCTAGAATGATGTTTACTGCTTCAAGCAAATGCATGACAAACCATTATTTCATTATGAGAACGGCAGCCCTGCTTTCCCGCAAGTAAACATTGGTAGCTGACGCAAATGCTCTCCGGTCAAAAGTTCTCTGATTTGGCAGAAACATAAGTGTTTATGACTAAGGAAGTGTAAAAGCTTGATGCTCATACAGAATTCCCCTTTTTTTTCTTTCCGAACACGCCTGGAGTACAGCAACTGTTAAACAACTATCGCTTTCAAAGCACATAACTTCTCTGCACTAATTAAGGGAGTAGCCACAGGCGCTATCTCTGCACGGCACTCCCCATATAATCGTTATTACAGGAGCTACTGCGGTGCAAGAAATAAAACGATTCGACAATCCTGATTCTGGAGTGCGTTTAGTGCGTACCCTGCATACCACGTAGTTGAATACTATAGGAGGCACATTACTGAACATTGCGGGGAAACGCTCAAGCAAATGCATTACACCTTATGAGCGACGGACAACAATGCAGTGGGAAGTTCACACCGACGCCATCAGCACAACAGCCGAGCCGACACATCAGCACAGCAGCTCCTCGTGCCCATGCCTGTGGCTTGTTCACGATCACCGTCATCCGCCGACCCTGGTGCGCTCCACGGATGGAGAAGCTCGCACGTTCAGAGACCGGCCGGTGTTCCCCTTGCCGCGCAAACAGGGACTGATCTTCTACGCTATGGTACTAATAAGTATTCATCGTATCAGGATGTAGAAGGAAGCTAACTGAACTGGGAAGTGTGATATAGCAAAATCTGAAAATACGCAAGAAAACTTTGACAATTCGTAATATTTCTTTGGTTCTGTTTTTCGTCCTCGCTGCGCGCAGGTCACGCCATTCACGGCGTCCTTTCTATCTTTAGGAAGAAGAAAGACGGCACATAGTGCCTTTCTTCTTCTTAATCTAAACCCGACGTAACATGACCTACGCTTAAGGTCAGTTTAGCCGTCACTTCATGCCCCTAAATATGTCCCTGGACATATTTGCCGTGAATGAGACACGTAAAAGTGAAATAAAATAAGGTGGTCAAACTGGCAATAAAAACAAACAGAAAAAAAAAGAAAGGCGGGAAAGGGATGGACATTCGGAGAGGTGCCCGGCGCACCGAGTTGTCAGCGCAAGTCGTGTCGTGGCTGACCCCTCATCTTCTTCGCGCGGTAAAGACGAGCGCATTGTGCACGCCCTTTTGCCCAGAGGCTGCTTGCCGCGGACTCAGAGGTCGTGCGCCGCCGCAGTCGCGTGCGGGCCGAGCCGGGCAGACCGTGCCGGCGGCAGCGTTCGTCACACGTCCGAACCGCAGCCCCTGAACTTTGCCGGACCGCCGGCGGTCAGGTTTCCAGCGCTCATGGTCTCGGTGAGCGTGTGCAGCGGGACGGCCGTGGCGGTCCCGTTGAACGTGACCCGAGTGTCGGCGTACGGCTCTGAGCACGAGTAGCGCGTGGCCGCCATGTGCTGACGCAGCTGCGCAGTCTCCCTGTCGCTGAAGGCCAGGCAGCAGAAGACACGCTTGAAACCCTCGCGGAATCTGTAAGAAAGCAACGTCGCTTATTCAAATTCAAATTTTATCCACCAGACAAAACTGGAAGGTCGCCAAGGCTAAAAGCCGTCAGAGCGGCTTGACAAAGGCCCTGGTGACCTGTACACACACATGGCAGTAGTGCGGAAACTATGCGCGAATACAAAAAAATAACACTAAACAATGCATACTGGTTCATAAATTATTTCACAAACTGGTAATTTGCGAATACATATTATAAAAGTGTAATAATAAAAGAGGTTTCCAGAAATCAATGTACACCGTGCATACACTATCGTATACATTGACATTTGCATGTTATGTGCACACATATATACATTTACGCAAATACACAATACATACATATCGCTAATATAACACATGACTTAGTCCTATTCACAAGTCCTATAACACAAGCTTAGTCCTATTCATCTCTGTAAGGAGAGCAGACGTTCAACGCATGTTAATTCCCTAGTGAACACGTGCCACACTAAAAAAAAAAAAATCGACGGATACCACGCAATTTGGGAATCGATGTCATGCGAAGCAGTCAGCAAGGCTCGTAGCACTTGCCTGTGCCAAATTGTTTGGCATTGAGGCAAGTGTTACGAGTAGCATCAGCGTCTTTGTGCTAATTTAGTCTGCGTGTGCAAAACACTCGAAGGCAGCAATGTGGTACGCGCAGAGGTCTCTTGTCGAAAAGAACTTCACACTGCGGTGGGCTGGTGCGCATGTCATAAGCGTCATTGCAGCACTCCTATACGGGGTCGCGCAAAGCTGGACAATGGCTCGCTGAGGAATAATAATACCTATGCATTGCTTCTTACATTGCTACAAGAGCAACGTTAACGCACACGTGCAAACAGTCTACCGTGGACTAGTGGTAGCGTGCTTGCTTGCACAGCGAGAGCTCGGGTTCGATTCCTATCCCCTATACCGAGTGGTAGCTTGCCTTCGGTCATAATAGCACGTTTGCCTCAGACTGTCTGCTTCTTATGCGTACAGTTAAATCCCAAGCTAGAATTAAGGATACCCGTTGTTTAATCCACGCAAATGTGTTCTCATCAAATTCCCACTGTCTATTTTTGCCGGTCTTTAGTAATCAGTGGCACACACGAGTATTTGATGGACGGGTATGAGCCACTGTGAATCGTTAATTGAGAGGTTTATGATAAGTATGGCGCGTCAGGTGTGATGCGAAGATCAATTGTTCTTGTTCTTAATACTTTTATACCCTACTATGCCCGTTTTGGTATATACCAAGTGAACGAGACGACTAAGAGAGGCCGTCGGAGCGCCGACGGCGTGTTTAAAACAGCGTGCGAGGGGCAGCCGCGTGAGATGAAGTTGCAATAGCTCTGTAGGATGCATAGAGTTTCCTACTAAAATACTAGAGGGAAAACTGGCGCTGTGATCGCGAAGCTGCCATGGGAATGATGGGTATGACATGGATTTGTCTAGTCTTCGTGCCTGCGGCTTCAAACGTTTTGGTGGATTTGTTTATTCCTGTTTTTTTAACCTCAGTGACGCGAGTGACCTTACTACACTTTTTCATTACGCGACGAAGGCAGCGGCTGTAGTGTACGCTTTACTGGCTTTACTGCTAGAGATCATCAGACTGTCGCATTTACCAAAGTCGCTTGCGATGATGAGGTGCCATGCAGTGTTTCGTTGTTGTGTTTGTTGATGGATGGCTAGACATATTATTTGCAGCGGTATTTTACCCAACTTTAGAAATATTCGCGCTGCGCTTCGTGAACCTTATCAATACGGTTTTGCTGTTTTTTTTTTCTTTTCTTTTGTATCAGATGCGATAGAATATCTAACTGTAGGGTCGCTTTCACGGCTGACATACATCCCTTGTCAGAAGGCTGTTCGTATGTCTTGTAGTACACCATTTCAATTCCGCTGTCTGATTAATTCATCGCCGACCGAGCTGCGCCGAGCAGGTGCACAGTTATCGCGCGTAGTAGACGTCCAGTGGACGATAGGCAGACGCGCCTGCGGACGACGCTCAAAAAGTCAGCTCAGATCAAAGCTCAGGCGCAGTTTCCGATGGAGTTTACCGGCACGGTTGTTTATTTAACATCACGTTTTTTTCACAAAACCAACCACCAAGCGATGGGCGATACTGCGCTTCTGCTGCGACCCATGCATATAGTTTGTAAAAATACAGTGGAGCACTTGCCCTGCACTAAAGTACGCGAGCGAAAGCCCGTTATTATATTTAGAAGACATATCTACCTTTTACATACTTGAAAGTGTCAGCGCGTCACTTACAAGAGCAAAAATCTTTATTTTAAGTTCGAACACAACTACACCTGGAACTTAAACATTCATAGACTCTGCTAAATCTGGGCACAAGCAGAGGAGGCAACATTGCCATATCGCACAATATTGCTAAATTTCTAGGCGTTCAGTATTTTTCTAACCGCGAAAAAGCAACTAGTACTTGCGCACGCGCATAGTTATTCCAAAATCTTCCCTTTTAGTGCAATATTTTGTCGCAAACGACCTATTTTTGGAAGTCGCAAAACGATATGAAGCCAGAAGAACGAACACTAGGCAAATCCATGTCATACCCATCATTCCCATGCTGGCTCAACCGCCTTTTTTGAAACTCCCATAGACACTAGCGCCAGTTTTCCCTCTAGTATTTTAGTAGGAATCTCTATGGTAGGATGTATTAAATGAATATAGAAAAGAATACAACATCGACGCCGAGGTATGACAAGATGTGGGAAACTGATTGAAACGACAAGCACCTTGCCACCACGGATGTGAATGATCGCGAACTATCATGTCGGCGTGGCTTCATGCGTGTTTTAATTCAGTAACCAGCGCAAGGATGAACTACCTAGAACGAGTCGTGTTTAAATACGACTTGAAAATGCCTCAGCTAAAAAATACTGTTGCAAACTAAAGCCTCTAATCCCTACGCGAAATTCATGCGCACAAACAAATGTACCGGATTAGTTACACAAGCATACGAAAAGAGCGATATTGGTGACGCTATCGACTACGTCGATACGACTGTGATAACGCAAAAAAAAAAAAGAAGCACGTACTATGGACAAGGCTCTCGATTAACCGCAACAAGGCGCACGTAACCGCGGCTCTGCCCGTACACCCAGTTGTGATCACGAAGGCATAAAATCCTGAAACTACGCGGCAAATTTCAAGCTTATAGTTCGTTCATGCAGTCTGACAATCGAAAAAAAAAAAAAATGTAGAGCGCATCACAACCGCTACAGCAATGCCCAAGACACTTCTCTTATGTGTACGCTATCGCAGCCGCAAGCTATTTGCAAAAGAATAGCTGTAATCGGCCTCTCGCACACAGCTACATGAATGAACTTCTCATGTATTTATTTCACTCCAGTCGATCAAATATCGTACGACACATCTAGAACGTCCTTACTTCAATAACACATGGCGACGACAATTAATCCTGCACAATCATCATCATCATCATCATCATCATCATCATCATCGTATCCTATATCCACTGCAGGACGAAGGCGTCTCCGTTCTTGCCTGTCCTGCGCGAGCTGATTCAATTTGATGCCTGCGAATTTCTTGATTTCTTCCCCCCATCTTACTCTTTGTCGTCCGTGGCTACGCTTACCCTCTCTTGGTATCCATTCCGTCGTTCTAACTGTCCATCGGTTATCTAGCCTTCTCATCACGTGGCCTGCCCATGTCCATTTTTTCTTCTTAACACCGGTTATTATGTCGGCCACTCCTGACTGTTCTCTGACCTACTCGGCCGTCTTTCTACCTCTTAGTGAAACGCCTATCATTTTTCGTTCCATCGCCCGCTGCGCGGTTCTTAACTTCCTCTCGAGCTTCTTTGTAAATCTCCAAGTTTCTACCCCGTATGTTAGTACTGACAAGATGCAGTAGCTACATGGCTTCCGCTCGAGTGATAGTGGTAGGTTTCCGTTCATAAGTTGGGAATGTCTCCCGTACGTGCGCCATCCCATGTTTATTCTGCGGTGGATTTCTTTTATATGGGCGGGTTCTCCTGTCAGTAGCTGTCCTAGATATAGGTATTCTTCTACGACTTCTAATGTCTGGTTTTCGATCGTGAAGACACTTTTTTTCCGCCGTGCTTCTTAGCATTATCTTTGTTTTCTGCATGTTCATCCTTAATCCTACCTTAGAGCTTTCTCGGCTTAAGTCTTGAATCATCTTTTGCAGTTCGTCGCCATCACTGCTAAAGAGTACTATGTGGTCTGCAAATCGTAAGTTACTCAGATATTCGCCGTTAATCCTTAGCCTAGTCTTGTCCCAGTCTAATCTTTTGAAGATTTCTTCCAAGCATGCAGCAAATAGCATTGGAGAAATTGTACATCTTGTCTGACACCTTTCTGTATTAACGAAAGGGAAGGGGTCAAGGGCTCGTTCTTTATTTGCTAGAAACAACTTAATGAGCAAACAGACAATGAAGCCAAAGAAATTTATTTATTTCTTTGGCTTCATTGTCTGTTTGCTCATTAAGTTGTTTCTACCTTTCTGTATTGGGATTTTATTGCTTTTCTTAAGGAGGAGTAGGGTTGCTGTAGAATCTTTTAGACTTTGGCTATTGTGTTTACATAGCTATCGCATATTCCTTGACGGCGTAATGCTTCCAGAGCTGCTGGTATCTCTACCGAGTCGAAAGCCTTTTCGTAGTCTGTGAGCGCCATAGAGAGGAGTTTGTTGTATTCAACGGATTTCTCGATTACTTGATTGATCGCATGAAGGTGGTCTATGGTGGAGTATCTTTTCCTGAACCTCGCTTGCTCTCTTGGTTGATTAAATTCAAGTGTGGCCCTTATTCTGTTTGATATAACCTTTGCGAAAATTTTGTAAAGTGCTCAGAGTAGACTGATCGGCCTGTAGTTCCTTAAGTCTTTTACATCTCCCTTCTTGTGTAAAAATAGAATGTTTGCGTTTTTCCAGCTGAATGGTATATTTTAATTTTTTAGGAATTGTATGTATAGTGTCGCGAGCTTTCCAGTTAGGAAGTCTCCTCCATCTATGATGAATTCGGCGGTTATGCCGTCTTCTCCAGCCGATTTTCCGCGGGACATGCCTTGAATTGCTTTTGTAACCTCGTCCGCAGTGAAGCATGGAATTTTGGTGTCCTGGTCGACATTTATTGCCCTCATGGTGGGGAGACTCGTATTTGAGCTGTATAGTTCAGAATAGAAGTCCACGGCCACCTTGGCTATATCACTGAAGTTAGTAACGGTTTTGCCCTGCCTCTCTTTCACTGCATGCATTGTTCCTTCCCGCGCAAAGCCTTCTTTTAGTTGTTTTGATGCTGACTCCTTTTTTGACGGCTGCTTCTATTTATTTCATGTTATGGTTACGTATGTCCCTGACTCTACTTTTACTGATGACCTTAGACAGCTCGGCAAATTCTATCCTATCTCTTGAGTTAATTATTCTCATCTGCTGGCGTTGCTTGATTAAATCTTTAGTGGATTCAGAGAACTTAAGTACATCTTATCTCAGTGCTTTGCCCCTACTTCGATTGCTGCCTCCGTGATCAGCTTAGTAATGTCTTAGTTCATCTTATCTATATTCTCATTTTCTTCCTGTCTTAGAGCCTGGTACGTGTTCTTAAGTGCAATTCTAAATTCTTCTGTTTTAGCCCTGACGCCATCGAGGTTGGCCTGTTTCCGCGTGATTAACTTTGCCCTTTTTCGCTTTAGAGTGAGGGATATCTTCGCCCTTACTAGTCTGTGGTCACTAATGCTGACCTTATTAACCACTTCTGTGTCTTGTACTATACCTAGATCAGTGCCCATTATGAAATCTATTTCGTTTTTCATTTCTCCGTTGGGGCTTTTCCACGTCCACTTCCTGTTCTTACCTTTCTTAAAGAAAGTATTCATTACATGGAGGCAATTTGTTTCTGCGAATTCCAACTAGCATTTCTCCTCTGCCATTCCTATCACCTTTACGTAGTTCCCGACCGGCTGTTCTTCTCTTATTTTCTTTCCTTTTCTCGCATTGAAGTCCCCAATAACAATCGCATATTGGGTGTGTACCTTGTTCATTGCCGTTTCTACATCCTCATAAAACTGTTCTACAGCCTCGTCATTGTGGCTGGTCGTTGGTGCGTAGCTTTGTTTTAATTTTAGTTTGTATCGCCTATTTAATTTTATCACGATACCTACTACCCTTTCATTGATGCTATAGAATTCTTCAATGTTACGCGCCATGTCTTTGTGTATCGGGTATCCCACGCCGTATTCGCGCTTCTCTGGAAGTCCTCTGTAGCAGAGAGCATGTCCTTCATTAAGCGATAAGTATCCTTCTCTTCGTTTCCTAACCTCGCGAAGGCCAATGATATTCTAATTAATACCCCTTAATGCTTCGAGTAGTTCAGCTAGTTTGGCTTCATTTGAAAGAGTTCGCGTGTTAAGAGTCGCTACGTTTAATTGCCAATGGCTGCCTGTACCAGTCCAGAGGCTTTTTGAGTCTTTTGTTCCCATTTCCGTGTTGTCGCAATCGCGGCTAGAAGCTCCGTTAATGTCGCCGTCGTAGGTCCGGGGTTCGGTTGGTTCGGTCACTGTGCTACGATAACATGTAGCGCACGCTTTAGTAAGCGTCATCGCTCTATGTCCATGCTTTGTTTATGTCAAGAAACCTGTTGTCGAGCGTTACACTTGACAAACTTGTGGCAGTGGCAGAAGTGGCTCATAGGAAACAGGCCGCGCTAATCGCTAGATAACAACACACAAGCCTAGCTATGACGAAATGTTTGGTTAAACCGATGAGCCGTCGTTACAGCTTCGTCCCGTTTTCTTAAGACGGTCATCAGCACGAAATTGATAAAAAAATAGCAGTAGCTCAGCTCGGCTATGCCAGGGTAGCGTGAGCGAGCCTTGGCATCATCGACGGCGTTATGTTGTTGGTGCTTCTTTCGTCGAGCATTATGTTCACGCTGTTCTTCTGGCACCTGTGCTTTCCGTGGTCTACCCTTGGTAGCCTGCAATGAGCAGAATGAGTTGCTCTGCTCCAGAAACCGACCGAGCCACCGCTAGAGTCACGGACACGAGGCGCGTTCGGCGCGAGCGCAGGGAAACGCGGTCGGCGTCGGCAGCAACTGTACACATGCCACTATCGCCTGCTTCACTTCTCCTCTCTACCTCGCCGCCGCTGTGCTGCGCGACACTATTTTTATCGGTACAGGCGAGGGGTGGCACAACACCGCCTGTGCACATGCGCCGTGTTCCCTTCGCCGTGCGCCTCTCCTCCTCTCCGCTGTGCTGTCAGTAATTCCAACCTAGGTCACCACTTTTATCCTAGACTGAGCCCGAATAAATCCCTAAAGTGTAGAAAAAATCCCTAGATTGTAATTTTCATGTCGTTAATTTCGCTAGTTCACATGTAAAGAAAGTCTAAACGCAGTTTTAGCTTCGGCCCACTCGTTCCTAATTTTGTTGGTGGCAGAAATCAGTTCATTAAGAGCAACTGCCGCTCTTTTTCCCACATTTTCTGTGGAGCAATTGTCCATAAAAGCCCTACATTCGGTGCTCTCTTCGGAGAGCCGACAGAAATCGGTGATCTTTTCCGTGGTATCGGTTGATTTCTCAAAGACGACGTACGCAACGAGCGTTGCATGACCTGCAATAGAAAGGCAAGTGTCCCATGTTACTGCTAGATGGTAGCGCTGCCTTTTGGAGCAACTTCCCGTGCAGGGCCCCTTTGTACTGGCCAAGCATATTTTGTCATACACTTTCACTATCTTTCTATTCGGTTCACCTTGCGTAAGGTGTTCTGCTCTAGAACTTACCACCTGAACAGGAACAGCATAGTAACATTTTGGCATGGTAACTGCGCAAAGACAGGCACAGCTAATGCATAGGTTGGAATGCACGAGAAAGCCCAGCTTAGTTTTCAACACTGTACGCTGAAGGAACCTGGCATGCGTGAACAAGCATGTTTTTCCAGGCACTAACAATCAAAATGGCTCTTTTACAGAACTGTGATTCACACTGCCCTCAAGATTACACAAGCGCCCCTGCTCAACACTCACAAAGGAAAGTTTCGTTTTTCATCTGAGTGGGCGGCAGACGTTATCTCGCGTTATCACTGCCTTCGCCCTCTCTCGCCCCCCCCCCCCCCTCCCGGACACCGATGCTCTTTTAAGTAAGAAATAGAAAGCAGCACAAACTATTGTATTAGCTCACAGCAGGCACTTCCAGGGCCTCACAAAAATCTCTGGATTTTATGACAAAGACGCCGATTCCCCAAGTGATGCTAAAATACCCTAGATCAAGGGATAAATCCCTAGAGTTGGCATCACTGCGTGCTGTGCTGGCTTGCCTCTGGAATGCGCAGACCGGCGCATTCCAGAGGCAATGCGCAGACCGGCTCCGGCGCGCCAGCTGTGCGCCGTGTGACGTCACTGCTCCTTGCGCATGCGCAGCACGGCTCTCCAGCAGCCACGCGAAACTCCTCAACCTCGGCCAGTGTAGCTCACGCTACGAACCTATTGTTCATGTCTTGGGCGTTGCAGGACAACAAACCGCAACACAGCGCATCGGTTTGCCGTTTCTTTCTTCGTTTCACGGCGGTGAACAGTACCCGCACCAGCGAAAACCCAGCTGAAGCTACGGTAGGCGCGACGGCGGATGCCTGCCACGCGAAACCAAGACGCCCGATGACAGCGCCACCGCATCTCCGTCACGTAGGCCGGTGGCATGGGTCTATACGTTGGTTAGTCGGTAGTGAGCCACACGTGACTTCTTTCCTTCTCTCTTTGTTCCTTTCACCCTTTCTTTCCTTCTCCTTTCTGTCTTTTTTCCTTCCTTCTCTTTCTTTTTTCTTTCTGTCTGTCTTTTAGTCATTTTCTTTGTCTCTCTCTCTCTCCTTTCTCTTTACTTCTTTCTTTTTATCTCTCTCTTTTCTTTCCTTATTGCTTTCTTTATCTCTTTCGCTCTGCCACGCCACGGGGGTCTTGTGGGTATTACACTCGGCTGCTGATCCGAGGGTCGCGGGGTCGAATCCCGGCCGCAGCGGCTGCATTTCGATGGAGTCGAAATGTTGAGGCTCGTGTGCTAGGGGATGTCAGTGCCCGTTAGTGAAGCCCAGGTGGTCGAAGTTTCCGAAGGCCTCCACTACGGCCGAGTCATAAGAGCCAGGGTGAGGAGCCCGGTGGGTAAGCGCTCGGGCGGCTGCGTCAGCGGCCTCATTACCTCGTAAGCCCTGATGTCCAGGAGCCCATACGATGCGTTTCGGGGCTGGATCAGCGAGAGCCCGTTTTAAAATTTGGCTGGCTAAGGGGGATATCTCCCCTGCCAAGTAATGAGCACATGCTTTCCGGGAGTCCGTGATAATAACTTTTGAATCGGGATCCGCAGCAGCAAGCGCTATAGCGACTTCCTCAGCGCGCCCTGGATTTTGTGCTCGGAAGGAGAACCCATTGACATGCTTTTCCCGGTGAACTACACAG
Organism: Hyalomma asiaticum; assembly: GCA_013339685.2. Lineage (NCBI taxonomy): Eukaryota > Metazoa > Arthropoda > Arachnida > Ixodida > Ixodidae > Hyalomma > Hyalomma asiaticum. Next base: position 194,401,808 of record CM023481.1, read on the forward strand.
GCCGTGTAAAATCCCGTGGGTGAAGGCCCTGCGATATCTACGTAGAATACACCAGGTCGGGAGCCGTGTTGCCTCTCAAGCGTCCGAGCCCGCGCCTGTCTTCTGCCTTCGTGCGTGTGCCTATCCATGTTACTGGGCAGTGGAGAGACCGAGAGCATATGCCGCCACAGTTCCGGAACACGCTCCGCCTCCTCTGCAGTGCAAGTGTGTTGAATATGTAAGCGGTGCAGCAGGCGGCGCCCGGGAGCCGTCTGCACAAGCCGCGTATATTGGTTCATAAGGTGGGCCTCCCGCAACTCCTGGTAGGAGCTGAGCACACCTAACGCCCTGAGTTTGGCGTTGGAAGTGGCCACATGGAGATCCAGAGCCCGTTTAGTAGCCTTACGGATGATGGCATCTATTCTTTCGTCTTCTTGCTTGTTAGTGCGAAGGTATGGGACGGCGTAGAGGGTCCGGCTAGTCACGAAGGCATGGGTGAGCCGAAGCGCGTCCCTGCCACGCAGACCACCGCTGCTGCGGTTCGAAGAAATTCTGTCCTATTATCGCGACACTCACCGCCTTTTCCCGGTTCCTGCAAAGGGGCTGAGTAAGGCGGAAGAGCGAACTCTAAGGCGCCTGCAGACAGGTACTCTACTCTGTCCGGCAATCTTAAAGGGCCCCTAAACCACCAAGAGGTCGAAATTTAGTTGTGGTGTTGCTTTTGTGCTGGTGTCCGCAACAAACACGTAACCGCAAGAATTTTCGAAACGGTGCCGAAATAGCCGAGTTACACGCGTTTGATTATTAAAACGCGGCGCTTGCTTGTTTCGCTCTCTCCTGCGCCCCACCGGCCGCTTGCCGGTGCCACCTTCTCGCCGAGTGCTCCTCCGAATGTCACGTGACATACATCGCCGAGGACGCGCATCCGGTTGACGCGCCTCCGCCGGGCTCCCGTGTTCGCGCAAGTGTTTTGTTGGTGCTGTGCCAACGCTCTCTGTTAGCGCTATCCGTCGTGTTCTGACAGTTGCTGCAGTATCTAGTCGGCTCTACCTCACTTACACTTGCGTAGCGTAGAGCATTTACGAATTCACACGACGAGGAAAACAAACAGGCAGGGAGCACGTGCATTTGCTAGCAGACTAACCGGAAGTTGACATTCTCCTTCGACCAATCAGCGGAGCTCGAACTCTTCTGACGTCACCAAAAGCCACAATGTCGTCGCGGCTAAGTTCGGTATGCCGGAAATGGCCGGCGAGGCGCACGGGATTGTTTTTCGAGTTTGTGGCGCGGCCGCGGCGCGTAGCGCTGCCGCATTTGACATCGTTCATCGTGACGGCATTCTCAACTTGATGCGCGTGTTCACTTGAAATGTTCCAAAAAATGTCGGGGTGGTTTAGGGGCCCTTTAAAGCATTTCGATGCGAACACAGATGGGCGGTGCCCATACTGTGGGGAGACCTGCGATATCTTCCACATGGTGTGGGCATGTACGAAAAATCCCCACCTACCCCCTTCCCCTACCCCTTCCCGAGAGGCATGGGAGACTTGCCCTCCTCAACAGCTCGTCGCTAGAGTCCCAACGGGCTCTGGTGCGACGGGCGCGAGACGGGGTCTCGTCATGCGGTGTCCCGGACTAGGGACGCCGACCATGTAGCGGGGTCATGCTTTGGCCCCGTACCTCTCTCCTCTATAATAAAAGTTTTTCATCGTCATCATCATCCACTACGGCGTCTCTTATATTCAGTGGTGGTTTTGGGACGTAAAACCGGATAAATCAATCAATATGTCTCTTTTTCCTTTCTTTCTGTTGCTTTCTCTATTTTCTTTGTTTCTCTCTTCCCCTCGTTTTTCCTTCTGTCTCTCTCTCGTTCCTTCTTGTCTCTCTCTTTCCTTTTCTTCCTGTCTCTATCTCTTTGCTCCTGATATCTCTCTCACTCTCTCACACACAACTTCTTTGTCGCTTGTTTTCTCTGTTTCTTTCTACTTGTCGCTTCTTCCTTATTTTTTCTTATCTATCTCTTTCTTTGTCTTTTCTTCCTATCTCTTTCTTTCCTGGCATCTTTCTTTCTATTTGTCTTTCCTTTGTCTCTTGCTTTCTCCCTTTCTTTCCTTCTTTCTTGTGTCTCTGTTTCCTTCTTTATTCCTCTCTTTCTGTCTGTCTCTCTGTTCCTCTCTCTTTCCTCTTTTCTTTTGTCTGTGTCTCTTTCTCGCTTTCTTCCTGCCACCCACTTTCTTTCATTCATTTTCTCTCCCTCTATCTCTCTTTCTTTCCTTTCTTCTTTTGGTCCCTCTCTTTTTCTTTTTGTCTCTTTCTTTCGCTCTCACTTTTTGTCTCTTTCTCTCTTTTCTTTCTGTCTTTCTCTCTGCTTCTCTCTCTCTCTCTCTCTCTATTTCCATCTTTCTGTCTTTTTCTTTCCTTCTTCCTTTCTTGCTGTCTGCTTCTCTCTCTTTCTTTCCTTCTTTCTCTTTGTCTCTCTTTCTTTTTCTTTCTGTCTCTTTCTTTTCTTTCTTTCTTTTGCCTGCGGCTCATAACGTATAAAATGCGGTACGCCCCTACCTCGATTTAATTAAGTTTACTCATTACCGTGATGGCTAAAAGACCTTTTTGTGCACTGAACTGACGCTCAGGTATCACAAATACCTCACACAACTCTAAACGTCATGTTTTCTAAATGATTTTATTTTTCCAAGTCCTTTTTTCTTGTTTTGATTTCCGTAACAACTCCCATCTGGAAGGGAATCGGAAGGATAGCGCCAGCAATGGCGCCAGCAATGGCGCTAGCACCTAGCGACGTAGTACCGTTAGGTGCTAGCGCTATAAGGCTCGCGTAACTTGCGTCTCTGTCACTTGGTATACAAAAAATTGGCATGAAAGGGCACAAACGCAGGACCAGCATGACTGATAGGTCATGACATCACTAACATTGCACGCCGGCCATTCACGTCACGAGTAACGGTGGCGAGATGTGACCGCCGGCGTGGCCACGACAGGGGAAAAAAGAGAGAAAAAGAAAGAAAGGAAAGCTCGCGTCACACGCGTCTCGTACACTTGGTACACACCAACATGGTCATGGAATGGTGGGAAGGTATAACAAACTTGAATCATAGGTCATAACATCCAGTAACTTGTCATAACTTCACATGCCTCGTCATGTACGTCGTAAGGTCACGCGTGGCACATACCCGCATTCCATATGAGCATAAGAATAAAGGAAACGATAACAGTGTAACGTTGTGCATGCCTCATTTCATACGTCGAGCGAGCGTCAGAAAACAACATGGTGGGCTACGGATGTGCCCGCAACCCGGCTTTCGCCTTCTACTACAAGGGCGTACCACTCGGCCATATATATATATATTATGACGTCTCGGTAGCGACGACGTTTATTAGGACTGCACACTCAGCAGCGAACCAGCCAAGGCCCACACACGATAATGATGATGCCGAGGCACCGAAGATGAAGCTCAACCACAGCAGGATGATGATGATTATGTACAGATGAGGAAGTAGTGCATAGTAAATGCCCACACTATTTCCCCCCCGCATGAAAGCGGCCATCCTGGCCGCAGCTCACGGCGACGGATAACGCCGCATGAAAGGTTTCATGCGGGAGACGTGGACGACCTCGGTGCCGCGACAACGGCGATCTGTTGGGGCGACAACCGGAGCCACACGGTAATTGACAGGTGATGTCTGCTCCAGTACAATGTATGGCCCGATGAATTTCGGCTGGAACTTCTCGCACAAACCAGGAGTGCGCAAGGGCGTCAACAGGAGTACCTCGTCACCAGATCGGAATGATGCAGCTCGATGGGATGTGTCATAAATTATCTTGCGGTCTTGTTGTCTGGCTTCTGTATTTATGCGAGCCCGCTGGCGACACTGGGCGAGTCGTGATATGAATTCTTCGCTGCACGATGTAGAGAGAGGGACGGGAAATTTGAAGAAAGAAGCCTCGAAGATGGAGGTAGGAGACCGTCCATAAACTAAGTAAAATGGTGAGTAGCCGGTAGTGCGTTGAACGGCCGTGTTGTAGGCGTGCGTAACAAAGGGGAGAAGCTTATCCCAATTTTTGTGGTCAGGCTGTATATACACGGCAATCATATCGGCAAGCGTGCGATGAAATCTCTCCGTCAGGCCGTTAGTTTGTGGGTGATAGCTAGAATGTCGTCTTGTGGGTGGTGCCAGAGGCGCGCAGGACTTCGTTAAGAAGTTGGGAGAGAAATACCTTCCCACGGTCGCTCAGCAGGACTCGAGGAGCGCCGTGGCGGAGAATTATAGCTTCGAGGACAAAGTCGGCAACCTCCGAAGCTGAGCCAGTAATCACCGATGTGGTCTCTGCGTAGCGTGTCAGGTGATCGATGGCGGTCACTATCCATCGATTTCCAGCGGCAGTGACAGGAAGGGGTCCGTAGAGGTCGACGCCAACAACCTCGAATGGTGCAAGGGGACAGGTAATAGGCTGTAACTCGCCGGCAGGAGCGGATGTTGGGAGTTTGCGACGCTGACACGGTGAACAGGAACTGACGTACTTCGCCACACTAGTAGAAAGACCTGGCCAATAGAAGCGGCTTCGGATCCGATGGTAGGTTTTGTGAAAACCTAGATGTCCAGCAGTCAGGTCATCGTGGAATGCTTCAAGGACCGGTGCACGAAGACAACGTGGCAGCACGGGCACCCAGCGTTGGCCGTCAGGATGGAAAATGCGCCGATACAGCACGGAATTGTGTAGCCTGAAGTTAGTGAGTTGGCGGCGAAGTCGGGCGTTAGGTGGGCGAACGGCGTCAGATATGTAGTCCATAATGCGTCGGCAATAAGGGTCAGCCCGTTGGCGAGAAGCGAAGGTTTGATCGTTGGCCGGAGAAAAGTCGTCTATTGAGGCTAGAGAGGAGACCGGAGCAGAAGGGACGGCAGAGGAGCTTCTGTGCGACACATTCGTCGAGGTTTCGGGAGTTTGCGCAGGAAGCGGGCAACGAGAGAGAGCGTCAGCGTCTTGGTGCGTTTTTCCAGGCTTATGGACAATGTCAAAGTCATATTCTTGCAGTCGGAGAATCCAGCGGCCCAGGCGTCCAGTCAGGTTCTTGAGCGAGGAGAGCCAGCATAAAGCGTGGTGGTCCGTAACAATTGTAAAATGACGCCCGTGCAAGTAGGGTCGAAACTTTTGTATGGACCAAACCACCGCTAGGCACTCCTGCTCAGTGATCGTGTAGTTCTTCTCGGCGTCAGTGAGTACACGGCTGGCATATGCAATCACTCTCTCTCGCGAAGAGTTGTCGCGTTGCAGAAGAATGGCTCCAACGCCGCGGCCGCTAGCGTCTGTGTGCAAGAGCGTCGGTGCCGTCTCATCAAAATGGCAAAGCACGGGCTCCGATGTGAGCGCGCCCTTCAAAGTTTCAAAGGCTGCTTCACACTCTTGCGACCAGAGAAACGGTACACCAGACGCAAGTAGTTTGTGCAGTGGCGCAGCGATGGAGGCAATATATGCGATGGAGGCAGCGATGGAGGCAAGGGAAGTGTTGCGCGGTTAATCGATGCTTTTGCACCGATTACACGAGATCGTTGGGAAAATTGGGCTGAGCCTACAATGTAAGAAGAAAGAAAATGAGGAGCATTGAATTCTGAAGTGTAAAAACAATCATAGGTACTTCGTCTACGGTATGTTGCCTGTTAGCTGTACGTGTACAAATGCGCACTTTTCGTTAAAAGTTTTCTTCTTTATGCGCCGTTGATTGAATGATGAGTCACGTGGAGACATTGGAAATGATTTCTTTCAGGCTGCTAGACTTTCATCTTTCATGTAAAATGAATTGAAAAGAAACCAACACAGCGTGCTGATGAAATACGCAACTGCTTGAAATGAGAACTCCTAAAGGTGCTCCGTAAAACAAGACTGAGGCACCTATTTATGTACACACACACACACACACACACACACACACACACACACACACACACACACACACACACACACACACACACACACACACACACACACACACACACACACACACACACACACACACACACACACACACACAAGCGGCCCACTGCTTCCGGACATAATTCCGGACATAATTTTCGCGAATGATCAGAATGAGTCCAGTTAAACTTCAAAAATCCTGTTGTTTCAGGGATCTGATGATTTTCTTGTATGATTAAGTGTTGCAGAACAAGGAAAGCCACTGAAGGCGAAGTTTCGACCGGGTTTTTATTATTTTCGCCAGGGCAGTATCAAGTACCCAACAAGAAGAAAAATTTTCTTAACAAGACCTTTGCAGTTCATGCGGTGCTCATTGCTTGACCAAGCCTTGGATAACTTCAAACTTCTATGTTCCTGCATTCTCTCTTGTATATGACATTAGCGCTGTGTGTGTTTGGACGTGGCGTGATGCCGCATGGTTCTGCAGAGGCGTAATGCAGAGGCTTGCCAGAACGACGTTGCTTCGTATGTGTCCTTTTCGGTTTTATGAACTAATACTTCACTACACTTATGCTTGCATATTGCATTGAGGTTGCACAACATTTACGCTTACAAGCACAGCGCATGTGTACTTGCTGGTATACTGAACATATCCCGAACTCAAAGGGAGAGAAAGCTGAGCGAGTTGGTAAGGATTAATAATGCGAAGAAGAGCCGTGCAAAACACGGACACAATGCCAGAGGCACAAGGGAAGAGGCACGGACACAAGGGACACTCCTCTTTCCTTGTGTCCGTGTTTTGCACGCCTCTTCTTTGCATTATATAACCCAAGCCTTCTTCAAGCTGTCGACGCAGATTTGGTGCCTAGATCATCCCGGCACGCATTGGTTTGAAAATGAGCTCGCACTGAAGTGTTCAAAACATACCTGCTGTTCATCCAGCAGTAGATGATCGGGTTGTACATGGAGTTGGACATGGCGAGCCAGTAGATGGCCAGGTAGACGTGCTGGATGTAGTCGGACTGAGTGATCTCCGGGTGGTGGTGCGTAGCCAGGAAGTACACGTGGTATGGTAGCCAGCACACGGCGAAGATTACCACCACCACGATCATCATTTTCACAATCTGCAAGCGGCGAGTAAACGAAGAGGACAGAGGGAAAATTTGTAACGCATTGCACGTGCGAAGCTCACAGGAACGTGGAAGAGAGACGTCCCACACATAAATGGTGTAGACGTACAAGCAAAGTGGACAGCTACAAGCGAAGAGGACAGCTATGATATACAGTCACTGTTAGACGTGAGGGCACGCGTCGTAAAGGGAGAAAGGAAATTGAGTTACAAAATCTAAGCGTCGACAAAAACACATGGTCACACAGCGAAATACTTTACCGCTACTGTCTGCGTCAGGTGATTATGTACATAAAATTGAACATGTACAGGTGAATATGCACAATTTAATGTCGGCGCTGAACAGTGAAATTGTCGAGCTTGTTTATGTCCGACAAAGGCGTTGACCCACTATGTACCCTTGAGTGTGACTTATAATGTTCCTTTTTTTTATTGATATGATATTAGGAGATGTTGGCGCACAAATAAGGCGCCGGCTACTCCTTGGCTCCTGGGTTAGTCCGTTTAACATGCATGGTTGCGACGCATTCTGGCATAATCACAATAGCAGTGGTTAAGTCAGAACAGTAATGAAGAAACACACTCACAAAGTATACGTATATAAGTTCAAACACATGGCAGTACTTTCAAACGAAAGTCTCTAATAAATAAATAAGAATGTCACTGGCACAAAAACGTCCATAGTCAGTCAGAGGCACGTGGTCGTGTAAAGGAATCGCTAGACATTGTATAATATAACAATACAGTACCCTGTTAAATAATCATAGAAATCACAAAAAGGCGAAATAGATGAAAACACCAAATGCGCTAATAACGTCCAGCAATGCCGCTTTCTTCCAAAAACGTTTTGAGTGCTTTCAATGCGTTCTTTTTGCAAGGCTGTCGTCGGCCATGGCCCAGAAGTTTCCTTCAACTGAATGGCCGACGGTCCAGTGTCATCAGAGCTGCTTTTAGTCGATGTCTTGGTTCGTCGTGATTTGGGCAATCCAGGAGCAGGTAACTTATATCTTCGTCTTGACACCCACAATCACATTCGGAAGTTCTAGCAAGGCCAATTTTGACAGTGGGAGGGAAACCGTGGAGTCTTTGTGATGTGCTTGTCGTGCTGCGTCATCGGCTGCTGTGTTACTGGGAATGTTGCAGTGGCTTGGTATCCACTGAATTACTATGTCGTGTTTCGCTTGGTTTGCTCTTGAGAGTTCTTTAAGTGTCTCATATGTTATACTCTCGCTGATCGCGTGTGCTTTTGTGCTGCGCAGGGATGTTAGGGCTGCCTGTGAATCACTAAATATTACCAATCTTCGCGAATCTCTCATTGATGTTATAAATTTGATGGCACACAGGATAGCAAATAGTTCGGCCGTTGTGGATGATGTAGCACGACACAGCTTATAGGACTCTTGCTTTTCGAATTGCGGAACAACCAATGCCGAAGAACAGGAGGTTGCTACACAAGAGCCGTCCGTATAAACATGCGCGTATCCTGGATACAACATATATATGTGATACAGCGCCAGTTGTTGAGCGGCCGGTATAAACATGTCTCTTTTTCTTATTATTCCTTCTACCGACAATTCAATTTTTGAAAGTACGAGCTCCAGTGGATGATAATCAACGTCACAATGCCAAAATGCTTTGATTGGTAATATATAAACATTTTCTTGAACTGCCTTATGTATATAACTTCTGTCTCTTCTCCAAATGTCTAGTACCAGTGGGTGATTCTTATGTTGTGTTTGAAGACGAAATAAATGCCGGCATGTTTCTATTGTTCTCATAACTGGAAATGGAGTTTGGCGGGCTCAGCTATTACAAGCCGGCTAGACGTCGCTTTTGGAACTCCTAGACATATCCGTAGTCCTCTTGCTATGAATCTTTGAAGCCGCTCTTCTGACGTGCGAGAAAGGTTATGTAAGATAGCCGCAGAGTATGCAATTTTTTGTCGCATTAAAGCATTATGAGCAGTGAGCATGGACGACACCGATCCACCCCATGATGTGCCAGCAAGTCTGCGAAGTATATTTACTATAACGTTAACGTCACTTTCCAGCTTCCTAGTGTGAGGTGCCCAGGATATTTGCCGATCTAGTATTATTCCAAGGAATCTATGCTGTGTGACTATCGCCAGCGGTTGTCTCTCGAGATTAAGGCTATAAAATATTTTAACTGCCTCCGAGTGAAGGGCACATTGCTCAAAGGGACACAAGAAAACTGTGAATCAAAAAGCATTGCACACGTTGTACACACTGCCTAGATGAGTATAGCGTTCTGAACGTGCGTGAAGGTGTAATATGACAAAAACATCTGAAGATAACCATAAGGTCTTAATTGGCAAAAAGTCGTAGTTGGCTGGGTCTACACAACAAATATCGTGTCTATAACATGAAAAGTTTTTGTCTTATATGAAATGGTCACGACGATTCTTCTCAGTAGGTTCATTTCCGCCTAGCGGCACCCAAATCTTCCGCACGTTGAGATTGTGGTTGTTATTACTATTATGTTTTGTTTCTTTGTGAGGTTGCATTCCTGAAGCGCGCACTACACAACACAATCATCGAGGTTCCTATGCGACAATGGACGAATGGAAAGCACCCGGAAAAACTCAGTTCAGGTGCATTGTCTCCGCACTGCTTGGGACGTCCTCAAGGCTCAGTGGTCGGCACCTGAGCTCGAAGGAATAAACTGTGCGAGATAAAAAGAAAAAAAAAGAGGGAGGGGAGAAAAGAAGGTTAGATCAGTAGAGCTGACGCCTTTATTCGCGCACGCTGCTATGAAATAGTAAAAAAAAAAAAAGAGTTGACGGAAACAACAGCGAAGAAAAGGTTACCATGTGTCGCGCACTTAGGGAGAGCTTGTCGGTAACGGAAAGCGTACACGGAGGTTAAAAAAAATAAAGAAAGAAGGAAAAGTATGCCCAGCAGCAACAGAGCACAGGCGGCGCGCAGACTCATCACTATGCGCATACGTTCTCTGCTTCGAAGACGAGAACGCGAGTACAGATTCTGACACGTTCCCGGGGTGCGCGCCGTGGGTTCCAGCACGTGTATCGATGAGGAAAACAAGGCTAGTCAAGTGCGCCTCCAAGCTTCAAAGTGAGCCTCTAATAGCCTGCGCAGAATTGGCTCGCACCGGTGCGGCGCTTTTACCCGCCCCCAGAGGGGCGAGTGCACCGACAGTGGATCCCCAAGGGAACACGATGACAAAATTTTCATCTTCGACTGAGGCGACGTCCAGCAAGCCTGATGCAGATCTCTGCTTCCGCTATCGACAGGTTTGGAATTTAGACCTCACTAAGGCTTCGGCTGAGCGTGGAAATATTGCTGTCGTCATAATGAAATAGTTTGTCTTTCGGAGCTCTGGCAACAACCCGCTGGTGCCCTTCGTGATCTTCGCGCAAAATAAGTCCGGTGGAACGTTCAGTCTGTTGCAACGCACATGAAGCCGGGATTCGTTTCGTCTCTGTTATGCGTGGAGTGGTACAATTATACTAGCTATTGCCTAAGAGCTCAGAATTTTGCCAAGACGCTCTGCAAGGCTAGAAGAAGATTTTAGGGGAGGCACACACCCACTTCCAATTGCATTAGATATCTAGCATGCGTAATATCCTTTCATTCATCCATCTCACAAGTAGATGCAGTATGACTGGGGTCTCCTGTATCTATACAACTCTCCGTGTTCAAATTTGGCTATGACGGCTTCAAGGCAGCGTGATAATTCTCGAGCATCATTACTGCTTGCCGTGGGTTCTGTCAACGACAGTTAAACACACTGTGTTAAATCTATAATAGTGGTGACCATACCATCAACTATATCCAATGCTCAATGTAGGAATGCATTTTGCGAAACGTTGCTTTTATGTACTGTCGAGCCACTGACGGCTCCTGGTGACACCATGATGATACGGACGACGATTAACTTCAACACGAAAAAATTTAATGCCAGTGTCCAACAAGAATCGACCATTTTATTTCCTTCATGCAAATGACGTAAATAAAGGCGCATGCGGGTAGGCGATAAATTAATTAAAAAAAGGGCGTTGGCCGGGTTATCCGACAGGGAAATCAAACAGGCGACTTGACGGCTTCCGATAACAGAAGTCGGACGTGTTGGCCACTACGCCTCGAACGCAGACAGGGCTTGCGACTCGAACGTACTGTGTTTCCCGGTCTTGACAGGAATGGAGTCGTTGTCTAGGAGCGGTACAGCGCAGCACTGCGCCGTGGGAGCGTAGTGGCGGCGCTTGGCGCAGTCTCAACTGCATTGCTAACAGCGTTGGACCAACGAGAGACACGCCTTTGAGTCCCACGCTACCGCTCAGCTTGCCGTTGGTGGCTGCTTTGCGTCAAACTGACTACTTTGCGAGCTCGTTTGACAATGAAAATTTGAGGTTGGCTCCATGGATATTTTCTTGCTATATTGAACTGCCACTTTGACGCGCTTACTGGCCATTTTCTTATTGCTTGCAGATACAATAGTAGGCGAGCTTAAAGAGTGCACATTTTTGCCGTGCTTTTCAGTCCCGTTGGCCGATGTGGGCATACGTCCTCATCCTCCTCCTCCGTCTGCCCTACAGTAACCCCGCACACCGCTCGATATCACGCCTTCGACGCGCACACGACGAACTGTGCCCTCGCATTCGTGAAACTGAGCGCTTCGCAACATACCGCTGTGACAATTTCACGCCGCGATTGGACCACGAATGCTCGGCCGATACGTGACAACGGGTGTCATTCTGGGTGCATCCACGTCGAAGACTGCCATGCCGGTGCGATGCACACTTTGCAAGTTGCCTCTATCAACGTCCAACGCATTTATACATACTTCTGTAAGACACGTTTCCTTTCATGTTTTGAACAAATTTGATATTGACAGCACTCCATGACTCAATGCTCTGGTCAACGACATACCGCGAGACACGCAAACTTTGCTTCTCCGCACTCCTCAGCATGCCGTTGCAAGTTTTAAAGCCCGTTCTGGATGTGATCGCAGTTGAACGCCCGAGAGCATGGATTTGTCCGAATACTCGTATAGCCTACCACATTAGTCCATCTCTATGAAAAAAAAAATGTACACATGCAAGTGCACCTTCTGTTGTTTGAAGGGAGTGAACTTGGCGTGATGTACACTTAGATGGCAGATATGGATCGGATAAGTGCTGTGTGAGGAAAAAAGTACAAATCATGAATGTTAGGTTAGGAATACTGGGTCAACAGTGTTTTTTCGCTGCTTGCTTTAACATCGCATCATTACCGTCTGCATTTATGTTGCATTTACTTGCATTTATGTTGACACTACAACGAGATCTGGTGTACAAAACGCAAAAGGAAAGTACAGTGAACTTGGCGCTGGATTATTAGGCAGTCTAGACTTACAAACTTAGGGCGCCGCTCTTGATCTCCTTTCTTTTTTCGCCTCCCCGATTACGTGCTCTTCCGGGATGCTGCCGTGCTATGCGGCGGTCGACTTTAAGAAGACCGAGACAGCCTCGCGTGGCTGCAGCATCCCGCTTAAATGAGCGGCGGAAGAGCTAAGAGCGATTAAAGGTAACCTAGACAGCTCTTTTTCCCGTATCCCCTCAAATATTTCTAAAGAGATCGAGTGCGCTTTTCTGGCGTTCGGAACACTTTCGAGAGCGTGACACGGTGGCAGACACTCGGCCTGCTGTCAGAAGCTGCGAAAAAAAGCTACACATTGACTGAAGACTGCTCTCGCACGTGATGCTATTGGAACCAACAAAAATATACAGAAAAAATATATGTGGCTGATCCCTCTGTCAAAGGAATCGGTATAACACGAAATTGAAGTGTCTCTTCGCATAAGCAGTAGAATGTTTATTGTTACACCGAGGTGAACTTGCCACTGCTATCGGTGTTTCGCTGGTACAGCATCATTTTGGGTGGATGAACTATGTTCACACATCATCTCCATACCATCAAGGAGCAACCTTTCGTAGTAACTGAAGTAGTTCCCCTAATAACTGGGCACATTCTATAGTAAATGCAGCGCGACAAAGGTATCAGTCATATTTACTTGCACCACATTGACCCGGCAACGTGGTTGCCGTGCTCTGGCGCCTAACGCAGCCGCTTTCTTTTCTTTTTCCCGTCACGCTCGAAGAGCGGTAGGCGGGAAAACGCCACCCACGAAGAAAGGTGACTGGTGTCCTACCACTGCGCTATCGGCGCAAGCTTACGAACGCGGTTCGGCACGTGTTCATCGAGGCAGACTATGGAACGCGCCTGGAACGGTGCCGCCCTCCGGCAGAGACGAAGCAAAGCTGCAGTGATTCACTTTGCCCCTCCTGGATGGTGGCACCGTGCCAGGCAATGTGCGCCTGGATGCGCGCGTGCTGAGGCAGACGAGACAAGAAGGCGCGTTCGTGCTGCATCGAGGATGCGCGGCGTTAGCGCAAGTAGCGCGCACCGGACACCTTTCGTCCTGGCGCGAGAGGCTGTGAGTTCGATTCCCAGCGCATCAACAGAAGTTCTTTTGAGTGTTTTTCTTTATTGTTTTTACATGTTTACGCTACTGCATTCTATCCGTTACGGTAGTGACGTATGAGGTCGTGGTGGGCCCCGGCATAAAACACTTTCGTGTTAAAATGCATGCAACAGGCGAACATTAATTTACTAACATAAGGAAACTAGAATCGCGGAAGGTAATGTTAAGATTGCATGTTTGTTTACAAGACTGCGGTGCTTGCAACTTACACCTTGTCACCTCCGTGAGCACAATCGGGACACACCTTTTCAAGGATAAGCATTGACTTGAAGTGACAGTTTTGAAGACGCAGTGCCTCTAATCCGAGAGATGCGTTATCGCATCTTCGATTATATTGTGGTGCATGGTACAGTGCAATGATATCTCGGTTTCTTTTTCACTGAGAGCATCGGGGTGGAATGTTATGGCTTGCGAAATAGAATGGCGCACTCGTAGCACCTTGTGAACTGCACTCGGGAACTTGTTCCAGAGTGTGTTCCTCTGTTTTTTTTTTATATTGCTATGGCGTTGTTATACTCAGAGTGATCCTATTTTTATTGTACATATAAGCAGAGAGGTACGAACGTGAGAATAGCGATAATTCGGTATATTAGAGGGCTGAAATATCGAAGTTTCTTATACAAATCAAACACGAACATCTATAACTCTGAATACGGAATCTAATATCATAATCAAGACGGGTACCTTTTTTTGAACCAATGCACATTTCCTTTACCATATAAATATTTTGAAAATTATGAAAAGTGTTGTGTTCCGGTGCATTACAGCAGGGTAATGAGAAGGCAGCCTAGCATTTAGCGAACAAAGAACTGATACACGTTTATTACGTACAGTACACTCTGTGGGCAACGCCCGGCAGAGAGAGAGCGTCTTTGTCTTAGAGCTTCTTTATATACCACATTATAGGTGGCGTTACGAGCAAGCATTCATGGTTGCCGGTTGATGTTCTTACAATTGTGCTAGGAGTGGCCAGACATGACAAAAAGATGCCCTAGAAATCTATGAACACAATGTTTAAGATCGCGGAAAATTAACTGTTCGTAGATTCCTGGAAATGTGTCATCGTGGTAACAATTCCCGTCTTGGATGAACTTCTTTCTATTGGTTTATTTGAAACAAAAAGGTTGCGCGAAGAAACACATTCACAAGAGAGGGTACAGGGACAAGCGCAAATTGATTTTTAGGCAGTAGCACCGCAATAAATAAATAAAAAAAGACACTTGTACGCATCGTACTGACTTAGCAGCTATGCTATACGATATTACACTGGTAAGCTGAGGGCACATGTTCAATTTGCGGTCACAGCAGCCGCATTTTGATGGGGACGAAATGTAAAAAGGCCCATGTGCTTCGATTTCTGTGCAAAGGATGGCAAATGGGTGAACTGAATCTGAAGTACCCCCTATCATAATGACTTATTTTGTTACATACGAACCCAGAATTTCAAACTTTTCAAATGGAAAGCATTTCAGGCTTTCATAAATTGTGTCGTGTATCACAATATTAACATCATTATTAGTTCAGGTCCACAAGAGTGCGTGCGCATTTATTCTATGCAATGCCCCCGATGTGCGGCGTTCGCACGCGCGCTTCTTTCTTTTCTTGTGCACATTTCCTCGGCCCACTACTACACTCACAAGGCTACGGCTGGCGGCCGCAAGCAGAAAAAGAAGACAAAGACAGTGCGCGTCGATTTCTCCGGAGCACAGCGTGTCGCAAAGCTATGCGTTTGTGCATAGTGTAGTATAGCACAGGGGTCCCGTTCCCCAATCTCTTTTTTTCTCTCTCTCTCTCCCCTACTCTCCAGTATTTTTCCTTCTTTTTAGAGGCCGAAGGCGCGATCACGCCCGTTGAAAAAAGTACGCAGCTTCCTCTCGGCCGCGCAAGGACAAATCACAGGGAAGCTGGCCGTAGTTCACTGAAATAGGTCACTCGATAGCCATTGATTTTTGGGCCAGAACATGTCACGTGACATTGCGTTACGTTATGTTGGCGGAAACATGTCACGTGATCGCCCAACATCACGTAACGCAATGTCACGTGGTGTTGCGTGATGTCTGACAAATTACAGCTAGCTTAAACAGCTTCGCCGTTAAAAGTGGCACGAGAGTTTTTACGGCTAGCTTAAGCAGCCTCGCTGCTAAAAGCTGTGTTCGCAGAGAGTACGCTATTTTTCCGCTTTGTGGCACCACCTCTAGAGCATTCACTACCAACGGCTCTGGAAACATGTCACGTGATCGCCCAACATCACGTAACGCAATGTCACGTGGTGTTGCGTGATGTCTGACAAATTACAGCTTCGCTGTTAAAAGTGGCACGAGAGAGTTTTTACGGCTAGCTTAAGCAGCCTCGCTGCTAAAAGCTGTGTCCGCAGAGAGTACACTATTTTTCCGCTTTGTGGCACCACCTCTAGAGCATTCACTACCAACGGCTCTGGCACTTTCAATGGAGTCCATCGGGAAATGGTCAGGTCGCACAGAGAGCAGGCCGTTTAAGGAGCGCGCAAGAGACGACATCACGCACGCTAGACGCCAAGTTATGATGTTTGTGCAGTGCTCAGCGATCGAAACGCCATACTCGGACCGCATGATGGCCGGTGCATTTTGTGCTACTGGAGAGCGCTGGGTGGTCACATAGGAACCAGACACATTGCCTCTATATCTCGTTTTCATCAAGTACCACAACGAATCAGCTCACAGCGCAGCACTATAGTGCAGAAAGCACCGGCCGCCGTGCGCTCCGAGTATCGCGTTTCAGTAGCTAAGCACGTTTCGAGGATAGTAAAGGTGCTGCTGGGAACTGCCATAGTGAATGCTGCCGCAAGTACAACGCAGCCTCCATCTTCCCCTTAGCTTTTCTTTTAGTTTGGATTGCAATACGCTTGGGCAGGTGTCAGCAGCGCCACTCTACTAAGCCCTTCGCGTTGCCGATCTATAGTTAGAGGTCGCTACTTGAGAAGGACGCTTGCTATAGGGTTTGGGAAGTCATTTCGTTCCTGCGCTTTCATCGGCTGGTGCCATCGCACCTTTAGGTATTTCCGATACGTATGTGTGCAGCTATCGCTGCAGTCAAGCCGAAGCCATCGTCTGGTGATGCACTTGCTGAAAAACCCAAGATCGGAGGTTCTCAGCAGTTATGATATTATAAGCTTGAATTTTCAATATTTCCGATTATTCGAGACACTTCGATTATTCGAACTTTTTCGAATGTGCGATTTTGGAATCGGATATTAAGAATGCAGTATTTCATTGATATTTGAAACTTTGGAATACGCACACACCACTAATATGAAATCGAACAGGCGCTGTTCAAGAGTACAAATACTTTTCGAAATGTTTCCGAATATTCCAATATTTCTCAATATTTCAATATATCAACTGTGCCCACTTAAGCACAAGAGAGGTGCAAATGTACGACGAACTTGATCCGCACCCACATATATAGCATAATAACATAAGCATTAAACATGTCAGGGTATGCGTATAGTGCAGCAGGCGAGGAGAGCCAGGGTATACCGCCTGAGGCCGTTCACACCCTCTGAAGAGATCCGTTCGCTCATATAGGACCGACTTAATTGTTCCTGATGCAAAATGTGCAGTCCTTATGCTGAAGTTGCACATGCTGTAGGGGAACGTGGTTTTGTACCAGTTATAATTATGCAAATGGTAGTTTATTATTTCCAAACTATTCGTAAAGTATTCTATTCGGTCCCAAGAAATCACTATTCGCACACCCTGGCAGAGGACCAGAACGTGCATGGAGAACTTACGTGTGAAAAAGCAAACTAAAATGAAAAGAAGAACGACGGACTGAGCAGGTGTATGTGTCGGCAGAATGAAAGTGGTGCATTATTTGGCTTTGCTCTTAACTACAGTCCGCCGCGGTGGTGTAGTGGTTACGGTACTCGGCTGCCACCCAAAATACGCGGGTTCGATCCCGGCCGCGGCGGTCGCATTTTCGATGGAGGCGAAAATGCCAGAGGCCCGTGTACTGTGCGTTGTCAGTGCACGTTAAAGAACCCCAGGTGGTCTAAATTTCCGGAGCCCTCCACTACGGCCTTTCTCTCCTCTCTATCGCTTTCACTCCCTTTCCCCCACCCCCACGGACGCTTAACCGTGCTCCCTACATGGGCTGCAGAAATTAGCGTCCTTTCCTAACCGAACCACAATCATCATCTTAACTACAATGGACGCATTCTGCAGTTTGAGAAGCCGGAACCGTACTGAAAGAGAGAGAGAGAGAGAAAAAAAAAGACAGGGTCACATAATGGGTGCGAGTTAGTGAATTCTGCGTCGTGAGGACCATCATCAGCGCTTCGAATATATGGAATTTTAAGCAAGGGAGAGAAAGGAAGACGGACCATAAACACGACGACCGGCTGTGAGTGCCCACACGAACGGCGCGAGCCGGCGCGTTTGTATCGCGCGCGCGCAAGCAGCGCCGTTACAAGAAGCGCGCCCGTCGTTACCGCCACCGCTGCGCGTGAAGTGGCGGATGGGGTGCGGACGATTGCTGACGCAGGTGGCGCCCACTGCTCACTCGCCCCGGTGTGCCACAAGGAGCCTGCACGATGCTGCTGCATGGTAGGGTCGCCGACAGCCGGGTTGAAATGCAGGCCGCAGTGGCAGCAGCCGAAGGCATTTCCGAACGGGGTCACGTCCCCCGGGGCCGCCACCAGCACTCCGCGGCGCCCAAGAACAACGCCGCCGCTAAATGGCTCGGCGGTAATAGGGCGGCCCGCTTTTGCGCCACTTCGCATCTTTATTTCTCTTCGTCAGCTTCCCTCCCGCCTGCCTTACTTTTTTTTTTTTTTTCCGATTGCGGGCTGTTCCCTGGTTTCAGAAATCAGGAGTCGTTGCAGATGCCCGCTTCTACACATTGCGTGGACCACTCTCGCTTCAGTTTTTTTTTTTTCCCTGCTGCTCTAGCCGAACTTCCTAGCTAAATCCTGTTACCTGATAGGGTGAAGCACAAATTCTATTCCGGGTGCACGCGGGGCTGGAAAACAGAGCGCACTCGGTGTTTTCCATTCAAAGGAGAGCTCCTTCGATCTCGAGGCGCACTCTACACACGCTTGACGCTGTTTGCGCAGCCCCGATTTCGGCGGCTGACTGTGGAAATCAAGATGGGAGCACGGAGCCGAAACCTGACTGACGGCAAGTAAAGGGGAAAACTGAGATTACCGTTCAATAAATTCAATAAAGTAAGTGCCGGACCCGACGTGTAAGTGGAGGTAATTGTGCAGAAGTTGATAACAAAACGGGACCACCCTGAACCACCAGGCGAATATGCGTTTAATCAGGAAAGTTATTCTTGTTATATATATATATATATATATATATATATATATATATATATATATATATATATATATAGAGAGAGAGAGAGAGAGACTAAATAAATAAAAAAGTAAATAAATTTGAATAAATTGCTTGTTAGTTTCACAGGAAACAACAACATGTAAAGTGCCCGGCGATTGCAACGCCATACTCGGACAGTGTGACAGCCGGCGCATTTTATGCTACAGGAGGGACAAAAATAAATCTTATTGCTTCGAACAGTTTCTCGCTTTCATGGATAATAATCATTTTTGGGGTTTTACTTCCGAAAACCACGATATTATGAGAGACGCCGTAGTGGAGGGCTTCGGAAATTTCGACCACCTGGGGTTCTTTAAAGGGACCCTGAAACGGTTTTGACCATTTTGAGCAAACATGGTGATCCGGTAGAGCGAGTCATTAGGATCATTAGAGGACAGATTTCAGCGCTCTGCGTAATTTACAATAAGGTTTTGAACACGCGCATCGCAAAAGATCGCAGCGGCTCGCCAAAGGCGTTTTCAAACGCCCCCGCCAATCGAACGATGGATGAAAGGCCGCTGATTGGCCCCTAACCAGTGACGTGCACGTAATTTCCCAACCTAACTGCGAACAACGTGCTCCTACAACGTGCTCCTTCGTTTCAGCCAAAGGTATCGTCGCGGCGGCATCTGGCGGCGTACACACGAGTCGCCGGCGCTCTATTACAGAGGCTAGCACTGCCAAGGCGGGCGACCTCAGTAAAGATATCGGGGCGCAATGTCGCTACGGAGGGTTCGGCAGAGCAGCTGACGCGGGAGGCGCAGTCGTCGCTAGCGCGCACTCCGCAGCTGATCGAGTTGAGGTGGAACAGCAGTGGTAAGGAGGAAGGCGACAGAAATAGCCCATAGCTGCCTTAGCGCTTGGTGTTTCGCTTTATTTATGGTGCGAATGATTTCACAATTGTGTTGCCTAATCAGTGACGCAATGTTAAAAAAAAAAAACGTTTCAGGGACCCTTTAACGTGCAGCGACATCGCTCAGTAGACGGGCCTCTAGCACCTCATTTTCACTGAGTACCGCAACGCAGCAGCTCGGTGTCGCCAGCGCAAAAGCGATGACGCAGAAAGCATGAAAAGTATTTCGATCAATGAAGGCAGTCGAGGTCAAATACAAGCGGGGTAGTACGTATACATTCTTCTTTGTTAGCTTTTTTTAAAGATAACGGTAGTCCATGCAGAAGCGTCACATTTGTCCTTTTTCTTTACTAAGACAACCGGGGATGTACACGGGCTACTCGTACGTTCAATAATGTACTTGTCCAAAATCTTGTCGACTCCTCGCCGTATCATGGCTCTTTTCGTTGCAAAGACACGTATGGCCGCTTATGAATACGGCTTGCGTCACCGGTGCTTATGCGATGGGTCACAACAGATGTGTGTTCAAGAGGGAGGTCGTCCAAATCAAGGATATGGCGATAAGACAGCAGAAGGAAACTGAGAGCTGTTGTTTTCTCCGGAGGAAGATAAGGAGCAATAATCTTAAAAATCTCTGCAGGCGACTGGAACGAAGGACACGAAGAACACGGCGTCAAGGGCTCGTTGCCGCTGCGGCGTGGTTCAGAGTCCCTATTAGACCCTATGCTGGCAGATCATCTAGGCACTGCGTGATGGTTCAGCAGTTTAAATGTGGCATCAGTCATGGTATTTTTTACTTGACATCCTCTTTGAGAGTTGTACTTGTACCCCCATTCTGTATGTGGGGCGTTGAAGTCTCCACATAGGAATACCCGGGTAAGGAGAACGCAGATGCGTCACCCATCCCAAGTTGAAACGTGTGCGTTGTGGTCTGGCGTAGGTTACTAGAATGACAGGAGTCTTCACTCGTCGTGCATAGCTCCAACGACTTCTTGATTACTGCTACACCATGGGGCGAGATCGATCACTGTATGAGCAATATGTGATGATACATAAACAGCGGCTTTGCCTGGAGTTGAAGCCTCTGTTGTAGCACGTCTGTCTCTAATAGACGGGCTATTAAACTGAACAGGGAGCAAAGCTTATTATGCTCTTGAAGAAGTAGTGCTGCGCACTACTTCTTCAAGTTATACAGCAGTTTCGTTCGGATTTTTCCCGACGTCGAGCTCAAACGTCGGAAATTGCATTGCAAAATTCCATCCTGTGATAGCTGCGACAGAGAGTTAGCCATTATGCAAGCAGTCTTAAATGTGCAACGCGAGTTTGAGTGAGCTGTTCTAAAACCGCTGTCCAAACAGCTTGGTTGACTTGTGCCGGGCGGGATGCAGGCAGCATGGCTGTGGCGTTCGCACTTGCCGATGCATAAATGCTGGTCCTGTTTTCTGACGACGCAAAGGTACCAGTCCTTCATGTCTGCGTAGGCGCTCAATCTCTCTCGCCAGTGCATCTATCCGAGCGTCAATGTCATCATCTGACTGAGGAGAAGGTTCAGCATATCTTTTCTGCTTGGTCTGGGACTGTTTGCCGTACGTGTCTCTGTTTCTGCGTCTTGTGCCTATTCTGCCAAGGTTACTTCTGGCTCTTCGGCAAGAACATCATAATGATTTTGAGCTTCTACTGCATTTTTTTTTTTCGGCATAGCCTTTCGTAGTCGGCTGTGGCCTTCTGTTTCGTCGGACAGTTTGTACTTATGCTACGCTCATCAGATTTGCATAGGCCGCATCGATAACGTGCCCTTCAGGTGATCCCCCAGGGACCTTTCTTCTTCTTTTCTTTTTTTTTTTTGCTTTTAACTGACTACCGAAAGGTCTGCCAAACAGACCTCACATTGTTTTCCTTGCAGACATCCCAGCTTGTTAGGTCATCTTTATGCGCGTCGTGCCATTGACGCGCCGTTTCTATAAGGTAGAATATGAGGTTGTCGAGCATCAATGTCGGATCCGACCTGTTATTATTTAGTGGCAACTCGCTCGTACTACGTATGCCAGTCCTCGACATCAGTGTTATCCGTTCTACAAAATGAGCCCGGATCTCGCGGGTGAGTGACGGCGACCATTGGCACGGACCGTTGAGATGTTGCACTGAACCTCCAAAGAGAGAGAGAGAGAGAGAGAAAGCAAAGAGGAGGAAAGACAGGGAGGTTAACCACTCTACAAAATAGCATGGGAAGAAGGCAGGCCCGTGTCCGTAAACTTTGGTATATTTACTAGATATCCAAAATGGCGCTCAGAACTGCCACAGTCTGTCTCTGTCTTTCAGTTCGTAACCACCCGTCTTCTTCACCGCAACAATATGCAGCGCTCTCCAATAAATGTTTCTAAAGGAACTGAAGCTGTCGTTGAGATCCAGTAAAAGGGGATATTCATAATACATCGTGATCTGGCAAAACAGGGCGCGCCCGCCATGTTATTCGGGGCGCAGTCGCGGAATCGTATCCTAGCGCTAGCATTAGGAGAGGAGATTGTGCTAATGGGCCAAGGAAACGCCGCAGTTTCCTCGACACCCAGCGGCGAAAGGTCACGGGAGGTTACTGTGCTACCAAAAGTCGATGAGAACATAAGTCTCGTTGTCTTAGGTACCCACCCGGAAGGCGACTGCTACAGGCGTACTACTTCGCAACAGAAACAGCTCGTTGAAATTTCTCCTTGCGTGACGCGTGCTTCCGATTTGAGGTAAGCGTTCGAGGAAATTTCTGGTTGTCGGGGAGGCCCGAGTGTAAAATGTTTAAGGTAAGCTCGTATGCCAGTACAATGTTCAGTGTTATATACCAATGCGTTTAGAAGCGGGCCAGATAGCGAAACACGTTGTTTATGAGCGCCGCTGTACTGCTTTCCATCTCTCATTTCTCCAGCCGCAGGCATCTCTACCCTTCGCAGATGCGCGTTTGATTTCTGTAGAAAGAAGTAATGCGTGGACTCATGAGCGGTGCGCCTACTCCTCCTTCCTCTACATCCCGCTTACTCCTGTGTGCTCCAGCCCACGAGTCGCTCAGCGGAAAAGCCCAAGTGCACGCATTCGCCCAATTTCTTAGATGCCGAGCCGAGGGCAGGATACATCGCGCCGCTTCTCCTGACGCAACTATGTCGCACAATTTTCTACTCACCCCTTACATGGACATCCTCCAGTACTACGGACACGGAAGAACCGTATACCCTCCGGCACAGCATGATTTAACGAGACTCGGGGCCGTCCAATCGCGCGACGGACAAGCAGCTTCCCACATCCACTCTTATACTGCAGTATTTTTTCGGAACAGATAGCGCCAAGGTGCCAGCATTGCTCATCTCCGTCCACACTCATACATATTGTGTGGACTTGCACGCTCTACAACACACACAAAACATACGCCCTAGAGTCGTGGGGGTCCCTCCTGCGTGCCTTCGAGCCAGGAGACGAGCGCCGGCTCATTCAGCGCGCGATGGAGGCTGCGGTATCCCAAGGGATCCCCGCTGACTTCCTATAAGCCAGCGCAGCCAGTCTTCGGCCTAGTCCCCTTTTTCTTTGGGCGCAACAAAGAGACCACCACGCCCACCAAGAACAACAACAACGTCTCGAAAAACTTAGACTATCGAGGTTTGAAGTTCGCACGTGTGACCAGTCTGATTTCACCAATATGCTAGTACACTAGAGCCATGCCACGTCCGTTGATGTGAGCAGACGGTCTGCTGAGAAAATTTGTGTGTATAGCACATACGCATGTCAAAGGAGGACGAAAACTTAGTGCCAGTGTCACCAGTTCCCCGCCGTATTTTCCTTAGTGAAGGGTGGAGGGTCGCTTAGCAGTGGGGGTACTTATTTGGTCCCTGAGAAAATAAGAAAAATGATGCTCGACAAGGTCACTTCAACCGCGCAGTCTCTGACTAACTTTCTTTTGCGAGGAAGGCAGTATAGAGAGGAAAATACCGGAAGTAGGAAGAATAACACGACCTTCACGTTGCCTTATACGTGCTGGCAGGTGCGACGTACCTCACTCTTTCCGAGCGCTTTTCAATTTGTTCGCTTTAACCTTATGGCCGCCAAGCAGCTGGTGAGGGGCAACGGGGATCATGTTGAAAGGCGGAACACGATGCTGCGAACTGGAGCCGACTGTAGCTTGCAATTAGCGCGCCGATGGACAGCCGAAGCTTGGCCGCATATATTTAGAGCTACCGACCACATATTAAAAGCAACCAACAAAAACACAGCGATGAGAAACAGAGCGCCTAATTTTGAAGTTATGCAATCATTGCACGTAACTGATGCGTGCAGTACGTACGGAATGTCTTTGATAACATATAAATAATGTAATTTTCATGAACGTTGATTCATATTTCAGGGTTATAGGAAACTTACAAATTGTGTCGCATGCTGATTGCGGTAATAACGTGATTTTCTTAGAACTGCATGCCGTGCAGTTTTCCGGAGACGCACAGTATACGCACACTGCTTTGAAACAATTAATGTGCACGCTAAAACCACGCCATCGACTTATGCACATTTATACCCGTGAATGCTAGCTTTCGTCCGGGAAAAGCAATAATACCAAAAAAAGTGCACCATCACGCTCTCTCGATAGTGCCTGCGTGATGTACCAGTCCGTCAAAAATCTTTAAAAATGTGCGCCTCTTAAATCTGTCAGTGCTTTTGTCACTGGGAAAGCAACTCATATCCACGGTAAAAACAGAAACGAGGCTACGGCGATCTTACGCGCGTCGATCAGAGTTCTGAACACACGCAATGCTAATATCCCTGATGAGATTACCTATGCGGTGCTGATAGTATGTTTTTTTTTTCGCCGTTCGAATAATCAAGGAACTTGTTTAGAAACAGAGTTACGGTGTTCCGGACATGTAGTGGAAAAACATCACGGAGTGACGGAAAGCAGGAGGTGGCAGCCGATACAGGTTGGAATACCACAAGTTTCTCTTTCCTGTGCCCTTAAGAACATGGCGTATGATGCTTACGGAGATGTCGACAGATGGCGCTCTACACTTTGAATATCCCCTGTTGTTTTATTGAAGGAAAACACCGAAAAAAAAATGCCAGCGAAAGTCGTCTCTACCTTCACTCTCGAAATGTGTGATGGCAGTGGCGCACCGACGGGGGGGTTTCGGGTGTTGTAACCCCCCCCCCCCCCTGAGGCCGACCTAACCCCCTCCCCCTCTGTAACTGCTATGTCCTAGAAGAACGTGGCGTTAATGTCTCTGCAAAACGCCGAAAACAATAATAAAAATAATAATCATCATTCATGTTACTATTATTTGGCATTTTATTTGCTTTACGATTCCTCCAGCTGAAGCAAGGAAATGACGTATTGCGCAAGGTGCGCAAGTCGCATGCCCTTCGTGAAAATTTGAACCCCCCACTGACAGAAATCCTGGGTGCGCTACTGTGTGATGGGATTCGATTTTTATCGTCAGGAAGCCCATCAGCTGCCGGAATTAGCGAAGGGTTGTGTCTAGTTTGTGGCCTCACAGTATTGTGTAACGCCCCCGCCATGGTGGTTTAGTGGTACACTCGGCTGTTGATCCGAAAGTCGCGGGATCGAATGCCGGCCGCAACGGCTGCATTTCAATGGAGGCGAAATGTTGAGGCCCGTGTGCTGTGCGATGTCAGTGCACGTTAAAGAACCCATGTGGTCGAAATTTCCGGAGACCTCCACTACGGCGTCTCTCATAATCATAGCTAATTTTGGTATGTAAAGCCCCAGAAATCAATCAGTATTGTTTCAAGAAAAGGGCTAGGAAATGAAGTGAGAACTTCAAAGAATGGCGGATGAAATTTGTGTGATGCACAGCGGGGTGTCTCTAGGCCCATTATTCAGGCCAATAAAATTGTTCAAGGGAGCCAAGTGCGAATTCATAGGCGATTGCAGATTAGTGGCCTGACGGATAAATTTACTGCTTTTTTGCGACTCTTTCTACTTGCACGATAGTAAACTAAAGGTCGTGGTATCATAACCGCGAGAAATGCCTACCGGCCAATACAAAAAAGAAGGAACACCAAGTCAACGTGCCTTTTCGAACCGCACTCGACAAACGGACACGGACTGCATTCACTATTCGTTGCACGAATCAAGAAATGGATATCCCATACCAAGGCAAAAGCAAAACAACAGTCAGTGCATTGATATAATACTTGCGCATCACAGCCCCTCACACATTCATGACCGTTGCTGTCGCTGTGCATTGGCCTCGTTGTGAACTGGCGATTTGCCGGCGGCAATCTACAGGTGGGGCAAAGAAGCTGGTGCCGCGTTATAGCGGGTGCTCAGAACTTAGCACGATTATACGGCAAAGTGAAGAATGGTTGTAGAAAAATAAATCTGACATGAAAAGGATTCCATAATAAAAATATTTGTCCTTACGAGCAAACGGCCCTTACTTTTTCAGTAACCCTCATATATCGTCACAGCCGCATGGAGCTCACAGATAGTGGCGTCAGGGAAAGCATGGAAGTTGTTAGCAGTTTTAAGTTTGGCTTAGATTGGAGATCATTTGTAGAGGCATTTGCTCGGCAGGGACATAAAATGAGACTTATCTCGACGACAATAATGAGCAAAAAAATCACGCAGGCACGCACGGAGGCATGCACTCTCCCTCTCCCCCCCCTCCCCCCCGCACACAACGTCCGCAGCAAAATGAGGGGCCTCTCCCAAAGCTTTCCATCCCTTCCTGTGATGCGCGAGCTGATTCAAGTTTATGCACGCAAATTTTTCTTTCGTGACCCCGCCTACTCTGAGTAGTTCACGGCAGCGCATCCCCTCTCTTGACAACCATTCCTTCCATCTAATCGGTTATCTGGCCTCTTCACTAAAGTGGGCAAGTCAGGTTCATTTCTTCCTCTTAATGTCAACTGGTACATCAGCTACCGGTGTTTGCAATCTCACTCACTCTATTGTCTTCTATCGCTTAATGTAGCGCACATAATTTTTCGTTGCATCGCCCGCCGTGTGGTTCTTAACTTCCACTCGAGCTTCCTTGTTGTTAAAGTAAGTTTGTGCCACCTGCGTATTTACTCGCTCATTAGGTGGGAATGCCTGTCGTATGCGCACCAAACCATCCATATTCTACGGCTAATTTCCTTAACGTGAATTATCTCCCTTGCTCCCTTGCCAAGGTATGTATGTGCATTCTGCACAATTTACAGTGTCTGTTTTTCAATCGCAAACACTCGGTATTACGCCTAGCCGCTTAACATTATCTCTTGTTTTTTTTTTCTGCATGTCCATCTTTAATGCTACTTTAGCGCTTTCTCGGCATAGATTTCAAGTGCAAAGCGTAAATTAAATAGATCTTCGCCATGATACCTTATTCCTATTTATTCCGAATCTAGTCTTCTAAATATTTTTTTGAAACTTGTACTGAATAATATTCTCGTATGGCACCTTGCTCTGTCGGGATTTTCCTGGTTTTCTTGAGGAGTAGGGTGGCTGTGGAATCCTTACTGATCTTGGCTATATTATTTACGTATTCATCAAATATTCCTTGACGGCGCAATGCCTCCAAAGCTGCTGGTATCTATACGGAGTCGAAAGCGTTTTCGTAGTCTATGAAAACCATGTAGGGGCATTTTTTGTAATCGGCAGATTTTTCGATTACTTAATTAATCGCATGAAGGTGGCCTGTTTATTGTGTAGTACCGCCTTCTGAAACCGTGTATGTATGTATGTATGTATGTATGTATGTATGTATGTATGTATGTATGTATGTATGTATGTATGTATGTATGTATGTATGTATGTATGTATGTATGTATGTATGAGTGTCATGTGTATGTTTACTCCACTAAAGCGTAATCTTTCTGCAGCGCTACCTAAACTCATCACTTGATGA